>JAGFNQ010002016.1:240480-339721 GCA_024364735.1 Boesenbergia rotunda | reverse complement strand
GGGTGCATGTTGACAAGGATACGGGTTCGTAAATTTTAAATTTTTACGTGCAGCGGAAGAATTAGCATAAAATAATTTCTCAAATTATTTTAACCACGTATCTAGCATGCAACCTTATGATGTGTGGACATGATCATAAATTAAAACTTTGTGGAAAAGTAAACTAATTTACTTTGTACCTCACGTAACTCGAAGAAAGGGACGAGATCCAACCGTAGCGTCCCTTGGAAGCTTCGCCTCTATTCGCGTCCACGCTGAGTTCTCTTCGGGATGACTTCGCAAAGTCACGAGTTTTGTGCCGACGAGAACTACTAGATTCTCTAAAGGCACAACTAGAAGATCAAGAGAGAAGAAAGAAAAATAACCACCAAGAAACGGAATCTAAATTCCGGGAAGGAAGGAGATGCTATCCGCTTCTTCTTCTTCTTGTTGACTTCTCCTTGGAGATGATAGCTCACGGCAACCCTTGGATGGGAGGATGGTGCGCCGGCCCTAGGTGGATGGACGCCGGCCTAGGTGAGCAAGGGCGCCGGCCCTAGGAGGAAGAGAAAGGGAGAGAATAAGAGAGAGAGGGAGAGAACTACTAGATCTCTTGATAACTCAATTAGGAATTCAAGGCTTGCCTTTGGTTCCTTTATATAGTAGCCTCTCCCTTGCCAAGTCTCCTTCTTAACGGAATTTTCATAAGAAATTTATCCTATAAATTTTCTTATGAATTATTCCGTTTATGTCAAGTTTTATTATAACTAACTTTATAATAAAACAAATACATCTCTCCTTTTATTATGGAATAAATTTTTACAAGAAATTTATAAAATTTCTTATTATGGAAAAATCAATTCATAATTGATTAAAATAAACCATTCCATAGATCATTTTAATTTCCATAAAAAGAATAAATTTCTATAAATTTCTTTATATAAATTTCTTTATACAAATTTATTTATCCATAATTTATAAAACAAATCGCGCTAGATTTATTTTATTAATTAAACCAAATAAATTGGTTTTCTCCCCAAGTTGTGGCCGGCCAAACAAAGAGGGTGGGCACCTCTTTGGCCGGCCAAACCGAGCCGAGCCCATCGCGAATTAAACTCATTTAATTCGCCCAATAAGCCTTCAAAAGACTTAGCCATTTTAGCTTCCGTTGCGCCTCTGATTAACTCAGATTCGACTTATTTCTCTTGATCGGAAAATCTAATTTTCAACTCGTTTTAAATCCCTCGGATTACTCGTAGTGCGTGTGACTAAATAGGCTTTCGATTTATGTTGGCCGTCTATAATCAACTAATTATAGAACGATCATGAGTGGCACCTAGTAGTACATCATGACCCCAATTAATCGAAAGATCAACGGTTGACCTCAGAAGTAATTCTGAAACCCTTCAGCAGCTCTAATGAATCGTGCCCCATTCCCTTCACCATCTTATACCCACTTGGTTCAGGACATGGTCTGTGTGTGTCAGTCCCCACTAGGCTGACTACGTCACACCTAGCCCAAGTAGTGTCTTTCTCGTCCTTTGGATTTCTAATTACTCTCATGTATTTAAGAGACTCATACTCTAAACATGACATGCTCTGGCCAGAGGCTTTGAGTAACAATCCGACGATAGGCCTGGGTATACATCTCCTCGCAAGGAGTGGTGAATCCTTTGTAGGCTGTTCAAACATCTTCGGGCACTTCGGCTTATACCCAATCATCCTGGGTCCACACCTCCTTGGAGATGCTTGCTTAAGATGTTAAAGTATAAGTCTCCATGACCAAGATGACTTGAACACCGCAAGTCAAAGGAACATCGCACTTAAGCTGCAGTAAGAACTTCATGACATATCTATATAGATTACCATATGAAGTTTTACAGCTAGTCACTCCAATGAACTAGTTCCCTTAACTAGCATCCATGTTTATCTCCGGACATCCCAATGTCACCAGCCAGTGAGAATCAGCTGATTAGAGAATAACCATGCTAGTCTCAACAGAATTGATAGTGTCCGTTTTTATCAATTCATCGACTAGGGATATTTTCAATACTTCACAATTGCACATGTAGAGATAATCACTAGTTGTGATCTCATCACAAATTCTCTTATGCTGTGAATTGTATTGCGGACATTCAGTAGATGAGTTTAAGATCCCAATCAAATACACAAACATGTATACTCAAATAGTGAATTATCATTTATTAAAATAAATGTTTACAATCATAAGGCGATTGTCTTAGGACACTTCTCTCATATCACTAACAAACTCCCACTTGGCCTAATGCCAATCGCTACGGTATCCAATACCACAGGCTCTAACATGACCCTCAAACTTGCTCTGAGGCAAGGCCTTAGTTAAAGGATCCGCTAAATTCCTTTCAGTGGGAATTTTCTCAATTTGTATATCATTCCTACTTATAATCTCTCTGATCAGATGATAGCGGCGAAGCACGTGTTTGGATCGCTGATGAGACCTTGGTTCCTTTGCTTGTGCAATAGCTCCATTGTTGTCGCAGTAAACCGGCACTGCTTCATCAATGGTTGGAACCACACCAAGTTCGGAGACAAACTTCTTGATCCAGACTGCTTCCTTTGCTGCTTCCGAAGCTGCGATATATTCCGCTTCCGTGGTAGAATCCGCTACGGTGTCTTGTTTGGAACTTTTCCAACTTACTGCGCCTCCATTCAAAGTAAATACGTATCCAGACTGTGATTTGGAGTCATCCTTATCTGTCTGGAAACTGGCATCTGTATACCCACGTATTACCATATCTCCTTCTCCATATATTAGGAACACATCCTTAGTTTTTCTTAAGTACTTAAGGATTGTCTTGACAGCCGCCCAATGATCCATTCCTGGATCCGACTGGTATCTGCTTGTGACGCTCAAAGCATACGATACATCGGGCCTTGTACATAACATAGCATACATGATAGATCCTATCGCGGATGCATAAGGAATCTTATTCATGCAAATCCTCTCGTCTTCTGTGCGCGGACACATAGACTTTGAAAGGTTGATCCCATGCCTGATGGGAAGGTAACCTTTCTTGGATTCCGACATGCTAAACCTTTTTAGCACTCGGTCTATATACGTAGACTGCGAAAGACCAAGCAATCGTTTTGATCTATCTCTATAGATTCTAATCCCAAGGATATAGGTTGCTTCTCCCAGGTCTTTCATGGAGAAAGTTTTGGACAACCAAATTTTAACTGTCTGTAAAACTGATATATCGTTTCCTATAAGTAATATGTCATCGACATATAATACTAGGAATACGACTGCACTCCCACTAACCTTCTTGTACACACAAGGTTCGTCAGGATTTTGTGAGAAATCAAACTCTTTGATTGTCTCATCAAAACGGATGTTCCAGCTCCTAGATGCTTGCTTCAGTCCATATATGGATCGTCGAAGCTTGCATACTTTAGTTTTATCAACCGATGTGAAACCTTCAGGTTGTATCATGTATACATCCTCAAGCAGGTTTCCATTAAGGAAAGTTGTTTTCACATCCATTTGCCATATCTCATAATCATAATGAGCTGCTATGGCTAGGAGCATCCGAATGGATTTAAGCATAGCTACTGGCGAATAGGTTTCGTCATAATCAATTCCTTGTTTCTGACGATATCCTTTTGCCACTAATCTAGCCTTAAAGGTAACAACATTACCTTCCATGTCGGTTTTCTTCTTGAAAACCCACTTGCACCCTATGGGTTTAATCCCTTCAGGTGAGTTAACCAAGTCCCATACTTGATTTTCGTACATGGAATCCATTTCCGACTTTATGGCTTCAAGCCATTTGTCCCTTTCTAAACAATTCAGAACATCTTCATAACTGATAGGTTCGTCATCGCTTATGAGTAACACGTCATTCGATTCGCTTATGAGAAATCCGTATCTCTCTGGAATATTGCGTGTCCTATCAGATCTACAAAGAGGTGGTGTTGTTTTTGGTTGAACTGATAGCTCATCATTATGAGTTTTTGGTTGTGGGTCTAGACTAGGTGTCTTTGTAATGTCTATTGGAGTTTCTTGAACTTCATCAAGTTCAATGCCACTCCCACTGTTTTCTTGTAAAAGAAATTCTTTTTCCAAAAATACAGTATGCCTTGAAACAAAAACCTTTTGTTCCAAGGGATGATAGAATTAGTAACCCTTCGTTTCCTTAGGGTATCCAATAAATAGACATTTATCAGACTTAGCATCCAATTTGTCTGATACAGTCCGCTTCACATAAGCAGGACAACCCCATATCTTAAGGTGAGTTAAGTGAGGTTTCTTACTATTCCATGTCTCATATGGAGTAGTAGAGACTACCTTGGTCGGGACTCTGTTTAGCAAGTAAACAGCTGTCTTAAGTGCATAGCCCCAAAAGGATTTTGGAAGAGTTGCATGATTCATCATCGACCTAACCATGTCCATTAAGGTTCGGTTGCGCCTCTCAGATACACCATTATGCTGTGGTGTATATGGCGGAGTCCATTGGGACAATATCCCATTGTCCCTAAGATAATCTTGAAACTCTTGACTTAAGTATTCACCACCTCAATCGGATCGAAGTATCTTAATACTTTTGCCAAGCTTCAGATATGTGTTTCATCAAGAACACATACCCGAATCGTGAGTGATCATCGATAAAGGTGATGAAGTAGCTATAGCCTCCTTGTGCAAGAGTGACATTGGTCCACATACATCAGTATGTATTAGACCAAGCAATTCTCCCACTGGATTACCTTTTCCAGAGAAGGGTAATTTGGTCATCTTGCCTTTTAAGCATGATTCGCATGTATCAAATGAACCGGGTTCAAATGATTCCAAAATTCCACATCGGTGTAATTGGTCATGCGTTTCTTACTTACATGGCCAAGACGACAATGCCATGTGTAGGAGTCTATTCGATTATCTATTCGAGCACGTTTGTTGCTAACTTCGATATTGAAAACGTCATTGGATAAATCTAACGTGTAGATACCATTGCACAAAGTTCCATTCCCATAAAGAACGTCATTTAAAGTTATGTAACAACAATTGTTACTAAAAGTTAAATGATAACCCTTTTCATTCAAACATGAAATAGATACAATGTTCTTTATTAACGATGGAACAAAATAACAATTATCCAATTCTAAGACACGTCCAGTGGGGAGCTTTAGCAAATATGTTCCGATGGCAACAGCAGCAATCTTTGCTCCATTTCCAACTCGCAAATTCGCTTCTCCTTTGACGAGTCTTCTTCTATTCCTTAGCCCCTGTATGTCATTACATATATGTGAGCTACACCCAGTATCAAGTACCCAGGTATTTGAGGAAATAGAGTGACATTCAATAACGAAGATACCTGAAGAGGATGGGGCATCGGATGCCTTATTCTTCAAGGACTCAAGATAAACCTTGCAGTTTCTTCGCCAGTGACCCTCCTTGCCACAATGATGGCAAGTTCCTTTTGGTTTCTTTTCAGTCTTTTTGGCCTTTTTCTTCATCCCTTTATTCTGTTCTTTGGCCTTCCTCTTAGAACCTTTCTTCGAGGAACCAACTAACAGTACCGTCTTTTGATCCGGCTTTACAGAAGGCTCCACAGTCTTCAGCAGGTTGAGCAACTCAGGAATGGTAGTCTCTAGTTTGTTCATCCGATAGTTCATCACAAATTGTGAATAACTTTTGGGCAAACAACTCAGAAGTCAATACTTAGTTCATGATCCATTGCAAAACCGAGTGTGCTCAGTCGCTCAATTTACCCCAACATCTTTAACACAAACTGCGTGGCAGAAGTGCCTTCCTGCATCTTAGTGGTGAAGAGGAGTCTGGAGACTTCGAACCTTTCGGATCTCGCCTGCTCTTCAAACAACTCATGAAGATGGAAGATGATGGTATAAGCATCCATATGCTCATGCTGCTTTTGCAGCTCAGGTATCATAGAGGCTAGCATGATGCAACTCGCAAGTTCAGAATCGGTCACATGTTTCTGATAGGCCATTAGCTGGTCTGGAGTTGCACCTTCTGGAGGATGGTTGGGAAGTTGATCTTCAAGGACATATGCAAGCTTCTCTGCCTTGAGGACTATCCTCAGGTTTCGAAGCCAGTCCATGAAGTTTGGCCCAGTCAGTTTATTGGTGTCCAAAATGGAACGCAAGTTTAGAGAAGACATGATCGAGTGATTAACCTAGAAATACAAATTGAGCTTATGTGAGAAGAATGATAAAGAATGTATCAATATACATTAATTAAAAATCTTATTTATTTTTCAAATTGAATAACCCTTTTTATCAATTCGGGAGATCGTAGGAACATCTCCAAATAGGTTGATATCCAACCATAGATAAGAACCACCATGGCTGTGGCCATCAAGTTATTCTTAGCTATGAAGGTAGGTAATTATACTGATTACATATCACATATATGTAACTATCACTTTATGCTATCAACTAATTGAATGTTTGCATAAATCATTGGGTTGTTAACTCATTAACAAGTATGCGACATTATACATAGCACCCAACTGCACCTCTCTTTGCATCGACCTTGGCTGTGGCACAACAAATCGATGCTCCAAGCTTAAGGCTGACCCATTAATCAAGAAATAGTTTTAATATGGTTGGAGCTCATTCAACTGTTTAGTCAGGCTTGGATGTGTCCAACAACCAAAACTAAGGATTGACCTCTGACTCCAACTATATTATTCATAAACTAATTCCATGGTTTGAACATGTTGAGGTTCAAGCTGGGCATGGATGTGTCCATCAACCCAAACGAGAAACAAAACTCCGATTCTAACCATATTAATGGAAGGTGTTGGCCTTAATATTTTGTAAGGGGTTTTGGGTCTCATCCTTTCTTTTGTAAGCACATTCATGACATATAATTATGTCATGACTAACGATTTCCTTAATAAAGTATGTATGTGACTTAATTTATCAAGTCCCATGAATTGAATTAGGAACCGGATTTCCTAATTCTAATTTCATACTTTATTAAAGGAATTGTTTTGGGAAACAATTTCCTAAATTGTCATAATCAATTTCGGAAATAATATGTTTAAGACTTTGATTTCTCTAAATCAAATCTTATTAAATTAAGAGACAATTTTCTTAATTCAACCACATATTATTTTCATGAAAATCTCATTTAAGAAACTCTATAGGAAACCATTTTCCTAATTAATTTTGGAGACAACAATATGTAAGAGCATCACCTCTTAAATCATATTTTATTCATGGATTTAATTAATTACAACAAATCGTTTTCTAAGGGTGGCTCCCCGAGGCTCAGATACCCAAAGAAAAGTAATTTGTCGTAAATCCAATTTGGTCCGCTTCGGAAGCGTAACCAAATTAAACATGACAATTTCATTTAAAATTGGGAAATTAAATTACAACAACTAACTTTAAATTGGACGGCCCCCCGAGGCTCAATCCAAAATAAAGAATTTTGTTGTCAATTTAAAAACCAATTCAAATTTAATTGTCAATTAATTATCCATAAATTTGTCTAGACTTTCTTGAAAGAAAGTGTCCAAAATTGCGAGATTTCATAATAGGTTTTCAGAATAATTGTAAGTTTCTGGTACAAAGAAAACTTACATATTTCCAAAATTGGAAAATTTCTAAAATAAAAAATTTCCAAAATTGGAAAGTTTCCAAAGATGGGAAGTTTTCACAATTATCATAAAATTTCAGAAACTAGGATATTTCAAACGTTTGCGAAATTTCATGAGGATTTCCAAACTTTGAAATTCCTAAATCTAAAACTTATAATAATTGGAAAATTTCCATAATTGAAAATTTTTCCAAAATTGAGATTATGACAAAGTTTTTCGCAAAACAATTATATGATTATGTCGAACACTAACCGGATCTGATACCACTGTTGGGACCGGGTGCATGTTGACAAGGATACGGGTTCGTAAAATTTTAAATTTTTACGTGCAGCGGAAGAATTAGCATAAAATAATTTCTCAAATTATTTAAACCACGTATCTAGCATGCAACCTTATGATGTGTGGACATAATCATAAATTAAAACTTTGCGGAAAAGTAAACTAATTTACTTTGTACCTTGCGTAACTCGAAGAAAGGGACGAGATCCAACCGTAGCGTCCCTTGGAAGCTCCGCCTCTATTCGCGTCCACGCCGAGTTCTCTTCGGGATGACTTCGCAAAGTCACGAGTTTTGTGCCGACGAGAACTACTAGATTCTCTAAAGGCACAACTAGAAGATCAAGAGAGAAGAAAGAAAACTAAGCACCAAGAAACGGAATCTAAATTCCGGGAAGGAAGGAGATGCTATCCGCTTCTTCTTCTTCTTGGTTGACTTCTCCTTGGAGATGATAGCTCACGACAACCCTTGGATGGGGAGGATGGTGCGCCGACCCTAGGTGGGATGGACGCCGGCCCTAGGGTGAGCAAGGGGCGCCGGCCCTAGGAGGAAGAGAAAGGGAGAGAATAAGAGAGAGAGGGAGAGAACTACTAGATCTCTTGATAACTCAATTAGGAATTCAAGGCTTGCCTTTGGTTCTTTTATATAGTAGCCTCTCCCTTGCCAAGTCTCCTTCTTAACAGAATTTTCATAAGAAATTTATCCTATAAATTTTCTTATGAATTATTCCGTTTAAGTCAAGTTTTATTATAACTAACTTTATAATAAAACAAATACATCTCTCCTTTTATTATGGAATAAATTTTTACAAGAAATTTATAAATTTTCTTATTATGGAAAAATCAATTCATAATTGATTAAAATAAACCATTCCATGGATCATTTTAATTTCCATAAAAAGAATAAATTTCTATAAATTTCTTTATATAAATTTCTTTATACAAATTTATTTATCCATAATTTATAAAACAAATCGCGCTAGATTTATTTTATTAATTAAACCAAATAAATTGGTTTTCTCCCCAAGTGGTGGCCGGCCAAAACAAAGAGGGTGGGCACCCTCTTTGGCCGGCCAAACCGAGCCGAGCCCATCGCGAATTAAACTCATTTAATTCGCCCAATAAGCCTTCAAAAGACTTAGCCATTTTTAGCTTCCGTTGCGCCTCTGATTAACTCAGATTCGACTTATTTCTCTTGATCGGAAAATCCAATTTTCAACTCGTTTTAAATCCCTCTGATTACTCGTAGTGCGTGTGACTAAATAGACTTTCGATTTATGTTGGTCGTCTATAATCAACTAATTATAGAACGATCATGAGTGGCACCTAGTAGTACATCATGACCCCCAATTAATCGAAAGATCAACGGTTGACCTCAGAAGTAATTCTGAAACCCTTCAGCAGCTCTAATGAATCGTGCCATATTCCCTTCACCATCTTATACCCACTTGGTTCAGGACATGGTCTGTGTGTGTCAGTCCCCACTAGGCTGACTACGTCACACCTAGCCCAAGTAGTGTCTTTCTCGTCCTTTGGATTTCTAATTACTCTCATGTATTTAAGAGACTCATACTCTAAACATGACATGCTCTGGCCAGAGGCTTTGAGTAACAATCCGATGTTAGGCCTGGGTATACATCTCCTCGCAAGGAGTGGTGAATCCTTTGTAGGCTGTTCAAACATCTTCGGGCACTTCGGCTCATACCCAATCATCCTGGGTCCACACCTTCTTGGAGATGCTTGCTTAAGATGTTAAAGTATAAGTCTCCATGACCAAGATGACTTGAACACCGCAAGTCAAAGGAACATCGCACTTAAGCTGCAGTAAGAACTTCACTGACATATCTATATAGATTACCATATGAAGTTTTACAGCTAGTCACTCCAATGAACTAGTTCCCTTAACTAGCATCCATGTTTATCTCCGGACATCCCAATGTCACCAGCCAGTGAGAATCAGCTGATTAGAGAATAACCCATGCTAGTCTCAACAGAATTGATAGTGTCCGTTTTTATCAATTCATCGACTAGGGATATTTTCAATATTTCACAATTGCACATGTAGAGATAATCACTAGTTGTGATCTCATCACAAATTCTCTTATGTTGTGAATTGTATTGCGGACATTCAGTAGATGAGTTTAAGATCCCAATCAAATACACAAACATGTATACTCAAATAGTGAATTTTCATTTATTAAAATAAATGTTTATAATCATAAGGCGATTGCCTTAGGACACTTCTCTCATATCACTAACACAAACACCCTAAGGTGTTTAACCGTAGGTGATTTTCCAAACCAAAGTTCATGGGGAGTCTTTCCTAGAAACCTATGAATGAGGACCCGATTTTGCACATAGCAAGCTGTATTTACAGCTTCTGCCCATAAGTAACTCGGGAGTGAGTACTCATTAAGCATGCTTCGTGCGGCCTCTTGAAGTACACGGTTCTTCCTCTCTACAATACCATTTTGTTGTGGTGTTCTAGGAGTAGAGAACTCATGCTTATAACCTCTATCTTGACAAAATTCTAAAAACCATTGGTTTTGAAATTCACCTTCATGATCACTTCTAATTGTCTTAATGGTTGATGATTTTTCATTTTCAACTCTTCTACAAAAAGAAATAAAAATATCTAAGGTTTGGTCCTTATATTTTAAAAAGTAAGTCCATGTATATCTAGTGAAATCATCAATGATCACAAAGCAATATCTACTTCCATTCAATGATATGATGGTACTACAATCAAATAGATCCATATGAAGTAAATCTAATGCATTGGAAGTACTTACAGCGCTCTTACCTTTATGAGCAGATTTTGTTTGCTTACCCATTTGGCATGCATCACAAAGTTTATCCTTTTCATACTTGATGCTTGGTAAACCACGGACTAGTCCCTTGTTGGCCAACTTTCGGATGTTCTTCATGTTAACATGTGCTAGCCTCCGGTGCCAAAGGGTGGACTCTTCTTCTTTTGACATGAAACACTTAGCAGAAACATTAGTAGCACTTTTAAATGAGACTTGATAAATATTGTCTACTCTTGCTCCTACTGGTACCGTGTCCAAGGTGTCATTTTGTCTAACTAGACATTGACTTAGTTAGAAGTCAATTGTGTAACCCGTGTCACACAATTGGCTCACACTTAGGAGATTAAATTTCATCCCCTTGACTAGAAGGACATTTGAAATTCTAAGACATTCGGATATTTGAATGTCTCCTATCCCTATGACCTTAAGACTACCATTGTTACCAAATGATACATTACCTCTACTTTTCTTGTGAAGTGTGGTAAACAATGATCTATCCCCGGTCATGTGTTTGGAGCATCCACTATCAACGAACCAAGTTGATAGATGCTCCCCCTCAATCATAACCTACACAATTCGAAAAATAGAAGTTTTAGGTACCCAAACCTTGGGACCTAAAGCATCAACTAAACATGACTTAGGCACCCATGCCTTGACAACTTTCTTTTGAGTTTTGGGTGTCCTAGATTGTCTCATGTCAGTCCTAGACATGAGAGACACAAATGAGGGTTCCTTAGGGCGGTAACCAATATCGGCCCTATTGTAGACTGCCCTTTGGGCATTTAGAATCAAATCTAGGGTTTTAGAGCTAGTTGAGAACTTCCCAAGAATATTCTTGAGCTTCTCAACCTCACTATTCAATGATTGGTTTTCCTCTACTAGCACTTCATCATGTGAATCATTGACTTCCTCAACCTTAGAGGATTTCAACTTTTCAATCTCATGTTTCAAAGATTTAATTTCATCTTCTAGCAATTCAACATGCAAATCATCAATGTTATCATCTCTAAATGCCTTCAATTTATCAATTTCTAATTGCAATGCTTTAACTTTATTCTTGGACTTCTTAAGCATACTAGTTAAACATGCAATTGCTCTATAGCACTTTTCAAGCTCGGGAGAAGTTACCTCTTCATCATCCGAAGATGATGAAGTCGCGTTTGATGAGCTTGAAGATTCATCACTGCTCTCCTCTCCAAGAGCCATGAGTGCTACTTGCCTTGTGCTCTTCTCCTCCTTCTCTTCATCGGATGAGCTTGAGGAAGACTCATCCCAAGTGGCCTTCTTTTTCTTCTTGAATTTCTCTTCTTTTCTCTTGGATTTCTCTTCCTTCTTCTTCAGTTTCGGACATTCACTCTTGAAATGCCCTTTTCTACCACACTCAAAACAAGATACATTAGTCTTATCAAGTTTGGATTCACTAGTGTTACCTCTACTCTTGAACCGTCGATCCCTTCGCATCATCCTTCGTACAAAGTTTGCCATTTCGGATGAAGAAGAGTCGCTGCCATCTTCCTCGGAATCGGACTCGGATTCGGAAGAGGATGAAGATGAAGAGACTTCCTTCTCCTTCTTCTTCTCCTTCTTCTTCTTGTTGGTTCGGTCCCCTGCAACTAAGGCAATCCCCTTCTCCTTGGGGCCTTTGTTAGCCATTTCATGCAATTCCATCTCACAAAATAAATCATCTAACTTTACAATAGATAAATCCTTGGATACTTTGTAGGCATCCACCATGGATGTCCACAAAGCATTCCTTGGAAATGCTTTCAAGACATACCTCACAAGGTCGCGATTCTCGACCTTTTCATCAATTGAATGAAGCTCATTGAGGACTTCCTTGAACCGGCTATGAAGCTCACTTACCGACTCATTCTCCTTCATGGAGAGATTTTGAAGTTGATTGAGGAACAAGTCCCTCTTTGCAATTCTAGAGTCTCGGGTGCCCTCGTGAAGCTCAATGAGTTTGTTCCACAAGTCCTTTGCACTTGTGAAAGGACCAACTTTGATGAGTTGGTCTTTGTTCATGCCACATTGTAGAGTGACAACCGCCTTTGCGTCGGCTTCACTCTTCCGAGTTTGTTCAGCAGTCCATCGAGAAGACTCAAGTTCTTTGCCTTCGTCATCCTTAGGAGGGGTAAAGCCCTCCTTCACCGCGAACCAAGTATGGATGTCCATCTTCAAATAGTATTCCATCTTTGATCTCCAATACTGGAAATCGGACCCATCAAAGAGCCATCTGGTTGATAACTCTCGGATGTTAAGTCGTAAACAGAGCCCCAAGCTCTGATACCACTTGTGGGAAACGAGATGGCTAGAGAGGGGGCGGGGGGTGAATATAGCCAATCACTTTTTCGTGGCACTTAACAAGTTTCCTGCACTCAACTTATCAGTAGCACAGCGGTAGAAGCAAACGAAAGGAAGCAGTGCAGTAAACGAAATCAGAAATGAAAGCAAACAGAGACAGCTACAAAGATCGCTAACAAGAGGGTTTACAAGGTTCGGGGATAACTTGCCCCTACTCCTTAGCGTGCCCTTAAGGTGGGTGATCCCTTGATCGTCGGCAGATCAAGCCCCGGGGTTCCCCGGATATAACGCAACCTCCTTCTCGGTGGAGAAACCTCTCCACAGCGTTTCAATCACAGATAGAGTTTAAGCACAAAGAAACAACAAGAAGGATCTTACTCAAACACTTAGCAAGGACAAGAACACAGCAAGCTTCCCTGAGCTCCACCCAGTGGCGATCTCACGCAAGAACCCCTCTTCGTGTCTTCCCACTATCGGACTCCAAGCTCCTTATTCTCTCCTTCAAGCGCTCAAGTAATGGATGATTGCTTTCTCGATCGCTTGCTCAAAGTGATGAAAACTTCAAGAACACAGCAAGCGTATTGTGGAGACTCAAGGTGCAACAAGAAGATCGTATGCAAACTCTCTGCTTCCACGAAGCCAATCTTCTGCTCTATTGACTCTTCACACAGCACCAGGTGACAACATCCTCCGTAGCCTCCAGCTACCACACTGCCAACGCCAGCTACCACTGAGCCCTCTCTGGTCTTCCTGAGATCCCCTCAACCAAGCCCCAGTCTCGGCTCCAGTCTGCAGCTCGGCCGTTGCAACCTGAAATGGAGAATCGGACAAACCTGCTCCAAGGAAAGCCTCCATTGACCTCTCATTGAGTGTTTGAATCCTCTCCTGTCACCTGCAGCTTAATCAGAGTGTTAGACAAGCGTATCACACAGTAAATCAAAGATCTGATGTAAGTAGCAGAGAATCGGATATGTTCAGACGCGATTAGAGCGTCTGACAGTGCATTTGAATTAAAGTGATCGGTCACCGGACCGATCAGAGTGACCCTTGATCGGTCACCAGACCGATCAGGCTAGGTCCAGACCGATCAGGCTCCGTCCTGATCGATCCCCAACGCTCAATTAGAAATCACGATTTCTTTGTGACTTCTCCTGGATCGATCACCAGACTGATCCCAGGTCGTGGATCGTTCACCTGACCGATCCACCCCTTTCTTGGACGATTTCTGAGCTTCGCAGTCCAGACCTCCTGATCGGTCACTGACGGGCCCAAACTATGTGTCACGAATGTGGGCCTCAAATTTAGATGTGAATGAATAACTGAAAACCCTTTTACACGCAAAATGTATGAGAATGTAGCAAAGGGGTCACAGGTCGTATTTTTCTCGGGAATAGTTGTCGTGCTTGATTCAAACTTGTAGTTATGTGTCGTTTTTGGGTTTCAAATAAGTAATGAAATTTGGTTTTTAATTGAAAATAAAAATGAAATGAAAAATAAAGAAAAGTGAACAAGGGAGCCAAACAAAGAAATGACACTTAGAATTCAACTAATGGTACCCTAAATTCACAAAGTACTTGACCGAATTGGAAAGCAAATCTAAATTCAATTGCAAACAAACACTAACTGAGATTTAGAGGTACTAATGGCAAGTTTCGGAAATGAACAAGCTAAGACGAGTTAAAGCAAAAGAAATTCGAAATTCTCACAAGCAACAAACATTAACTAGCTACAAGTCTTTGACACAACAAAGGGGTAGGGACTGTTCAGAATTGGCTAACTACAATGCTAAATAATTTCAAGCTACAAAACATACTACAAGTTGTAATTAACTTGGTACCAATCAAATCCGAAGTTTCCCTTGATACCAAGTGCAAGGATTCATTTAGAATTTGGCACGAAACAAAACAAGCTAAGGGATTAGAAAAGATGCTGAATATTATGCTAATTTTTGCACTAGGAACTGATATAAAGCGATTACTACTGAAACAAACAAATCTAATTAAAACTCAGAAACAGTTGACTGGAAAACAGCAACTCAGATTTTCTAATTGCGTGATCAGAATTGGAGATTTCAGACACAACTTGCAAAATGGAAAACAGGGCAGACTTGATGCACAATGATCTAAGTGGAGAGCCAACTGAATTTTCGAGTTATCAAAGCTAAACTGAATGCAGGAATGAAACTAAAGTCTAGACACACTTAAACCAACTAAGTTAGCTCACTAAAAATGAGACAAACAGGAAATTTCTGAAACTGAATGGTTTTTGCAGAAATCAATTGGCACGCAGGAAGTGAAAGTGGCAGCAAACTAGAAATTGATGCACAGAACTTAAAGCAAATGCTAATCTAACCAAACACACAATCTATCTAACACTAGAGAAGGAATTAACTGCTAAGGAACTCAGAAATCTGAGACAAATTCAGAAACCAAAAGGAAGAAAACAAAATAGAAATAACTTGGCACGCTAGCTAGGAATTGGCACGCAACAATTTAAGCTAAAACAAATTGGAATTTAACTTAATCTATCACTAAACAAGTTCCTAACTTACTGAATTCGAAGAGTAAACTCCTAATTAAACTAAACAATTCAGATCTTACAACTAAGACAGCTGAAAACTTGAAATTGCAGAAACAGAGTTCGGCAGAAATGAAATGTCTACAAAAACTGAATTGAAAACTAATTAATCTACTCCTTGATTCCTTCCAGAGCTCACAATCTTCTTGGTTGTCAATCAAGAGCTGGCTTCGAACCCCTAGGCTCAGCAAATCAGTGGAAAACAGCTTCAATCCTTCGATTCTGCTCAAACTGCTTCAGCTGGGAGAATTCCAATCCAATTGCTTCGATCTTCGTTTGTGGAGCTGCGATGGTGATTTGGGAACAATCTGAGGTCACCTGAGAACCCCTACAAGTGCCTCAGATCGTCGGAAATGGATTGTGGCGAAGATCTCAGTGCTCGGACCACAGAGATTGCGAAACCCTCAACAAGCTCTGTCCGGATCAAATCTGAGCTGAAATCTCGATTGATGCTGTCTTCTAAAGATTCAGATGATGAATCTCGGTTGGAAACAAGGTGGTCACGCCTTCTTGGATGAAGAAATGGCTAAGAACATCAAGAACTAAGGAAGAACAGCGGAAGCAGCGAAGACGCGACAAAGGTTTCGGCTGTGGAAAATTTCCTTAAGTATTAACCAATGGACGGCTCAGATCGATTTGCTTCAATCCAACGGCTGATCTTGGTCTGATTTAAGCCAAACTTTGATGATGATGATCTGGGGTCAGGATCTGCCTCGTGGTAGCTCGGATCCTCCAGATTTTCAACGGATGGTCCAGATCAAGCTAATCTTTGAATGGATGATCTATAGCCCTCCAAGCTTGATCCAACGGTTGATCTTGCTCTGATTGGGATGAAATATTCAGATCTTGATCAGGGTGCTTAATCAACCCTAGCCCTAGCTCGGATTGCTTCAGATCATCCCGGATGGCTCAGATCTAGCCGCTTTTGAATCGAACGGCCCAGATTTAATCGTAATCTTGATAATCTGATCCGGGTCACTTCTGACTCGAGTTGACCCAATATGCCCTAGGTCCTTGAACTTTTTATGCCTACAAAAAATAAATCAAGAATTTAGTGGTCAATTAACTCAAATATATGTAATTTTGCAATTAAGTCCAAAATATGAATAAGTTCTAAAACCTAGGCAATTTCACAATTTTAGCAATAAAAACATAGGTCAAACAGGGATTTAAGCAACTCAAATGATCGATAAAATGGAATCTATCAACTCCCCCACACTTAACCTTGAGCGTCTCGCGAAAACACTAAATATGTATCCCCTAGATTTTCTTAAGCATAATTAGAAACAAATGAAAAGAAATTACCTAGGGTTGTCAATTCTCAAAAATCTAAGCCCTATGGATTAGTATCTTGTCCTTAAATCAACAACTTGGCCTTTTCATCTATCATGAGTCATTGAGATGAATTTAAATCACTAGCCTTTCAAGGAAAATATTGGTGACTCTCTCCTAAGTTCTAAGTTGATGATGGAAGTGGAGCTCACTCAAACACACATGCTTCTTGCACTACCATAGGCTTGCTTATTATCTACTCTCTACCATTTATCATGATAGGATCAACATCTATAAAAACCAAGAAAGACATAGAAAATGGTAAGGAGTGAATTAAAAGCTAAGGAAATGGAAGAATTAGTAAAGTGGAAGACTTGAGTGCTTGGGAATGTTTCCAATGAACTTCGCTCTCTTATCAGTCCCCTAGTGAATTCAAAAGTGTCCTGGAGTAAACTCTTGCCTTACACTTCAAAAATTCAATAAAAATCCCTCACTAGACCCTTTGTGCCACTTGTCTACCTTGTGTGCCATTTGTGTTTCTTTCTCTTCTCTTTTTCTCCAACTGTTTTTCTTCCCTTTTTTTGTTTTTCCTTTTCTGCTTTGTATTCTTCTCATGGAGCATCTCGAATCAGTGTTGCATCAGAGAACTTAAAGCATCAATTTACATAAATGCTCCACTTACAACCCTCACTTAACTACTCTTGCCACTGATTTTGATACAACTCCTTTATAAATTTGCACACTTCCTTAATTTTCTTTTCCCTTCTGTTTTGGTACAGATTTCTGTATTTCAATCTCAGCTCCACAGCATTCGAATTCTCATCAGAGTAGCTTCACTCCAAATTGCCGTGAGCTTCAAAGGAGTAACTAGTTGCTGTTTTTAGTTTCCATTTTTTTTTCTTGTCTTTAGCTGCAAATTTTATTCTGTTTTCATGTTTCAAATTCCACTTCTCGCAGCTACTTTCAGAACTTGCCACTCTTCTATTGCTCTACAACAGTTAGCATCCAAGATTCATTGATTTCAGAATTTACAGGCTGCAATTCTTCCTCAATTCAGACTTCACTCAGATTTCACTCAACTTCTGATCAGTGAATTGGATTTCCAGCTCAGATTGGGTTCAGCTCAATCTCAGAATTCTTTCTTAAATTTGTTAACTGCCCACAGCAGCTCTCCTTGCAGTCAACTCAGTATTTCCTGCTTCAGAATTCAGCAACTTCAAATTCAAGTCTCGGCAGACAACAGCTCCCCCTTTGCTTCAATTCAGATTATTTCTAACATCCATTGATTCTTCTTGTATCTGAAATTGAATGTGCACCTTCAACTTTAGATACATTCTACATTAATATCCTGATTCAACAAATGGAACTCAGCAGCTACAAACAGAATGCAGTTCAGATTTCTTGCTCAAACTTCAACCGAATTCATTTGGCAATGAATTTCTGCATGTGGTTCACAGTAATACAGCTGCAAATCATTCCATTTCTAGGTCAATAGATTGAATTTCCAGCTTATTTTCAGATTGTACAGCTGAAACATTATAATTCCCTCATATCAGTTGACATCTAGACATTGTCAAGTGGTATTTCATTCCATTTTAAAGCCTTGGCACAGAATTTGCATCACTTTGAAGGTTGCGTGCCATTTAGACTTTGGCACAACCTTCTTTTTTTTTCGGATTTGAACTCTTAACCTCCATTTCCTTCTGATCAGCTGTGGCTGAGTTCAACAAATATAGCCTAAACAAACCAATTCAGCTTCAACTTGGTACCAAAGATTTTCTCACTGCATTTCTGTTTTGTGTCCAATTCGGTTGCATTCTTTTCTTCCTCAGCTGCATTCTCAGCTTGCTTTCTCAACCTTACTGCATTTCTAGCTTGGTTCGGCTTCAATTCAGATTGTAGCATTTCAGCAGCTACAAGTCTCTCGGCAGTTTCAGCAAATTATATCAACTAGCTCATTACAATTCAGATTTTTTTTTAGACTGCTGCAATGCAGTTTCAGCAAATTTTTTTTCCTTTTCTCAGCTTTTGACCAGTCTTCACTCAGCCTCATCTCCAGAATTTAATTCAGATTGTCTTCATCTGGAGATCAGATTGTTCCATCTGCTATTCAGATTCAATTCGGCTGCAATCCTCACTTCATCAGCCTTCCATTCAGCTTGACTTCAGCAGGATATCAAATTCCAGCTCTCGGCAGAAATTTTTCTATGCAATGCTAATCAGATTTTCAGCTGCTTCAAACCATTTTAAGTATCAGATTTTAGTTTATCATTCCATTCAAACTGTCTTCAGCTATTTGATATGCAAAGTTCAGCTTGTTTTCAGTTCTCATTCTTTATCTTTCAGCCTTCACCTCAGCTTGTTTTCCTTTTCTGCTCTCAGATTCCAGCTCAATTCAGATTTTTCAGATAAGTTTCAGCTTCTTTCCAGCTTTGTGCAGCTTCGATCAGCTTGCCAACCAAATTCCCAATCCAAGATGGCTTAAAGTTTCTCTTTTCTTTCCTTGCGTGCCAATAGAGTGTTTGGTACAGAATTTTTCTTTGCTTGCTTCAGCCAATTCCTTGGCACAAACATGGCTTGGATCTCCAAATTATAATCAAGAATCTAGATGCCTCCATTGGCTCCATCTTCAACCATTTCTTAAAATTCGGATTCAACTCACTTGGCACCTTTTGGTTTCAACTTGGCAAAAATTTTCTTTTTGACATGTAATATACATCCAAAACTTTAGTCACTCCCCCACACTTAAATTGTTGACCGTCTCGGGCAAAATAGCATCAAAGGAAATATCCCAAGCAAACAAATCCATAGAAGAATTGGGGTTAGAATTAGGAATAAGGAAGACAAATGGAATAGAATAGGCAAAGTGATGTGGAAAGGTGAATAAAATGATTAGTCCCTATAGATGTGATCCAACCATTGAAATATGATTTTGAAAGAACCTAAGCAAGTTCTAGAGTTCAATAACATATGTGTATCACAAAATAAGGCTAATCTCACTAGGTAAAAATAATCCATCTCAAATTCTCAGTTAAGAATCCAAAGCCAAGTAGTACTCAAATATTCAAGATTTCATCCATGAGCTTAAACCCTAAGTTTTGACAACCAAATTTAATTTATTTTCTAAAAGACTCTAAAATGCTATGGAGATAACCTAAGGGATACATTTATTTCTAATCATGCAATAAAAAGTGCTAAAATGAAATACATGGTAATTACAATGATTTTATTCATGTATCGTATCTTAAGCATTTATTGTTAACTACTTACTTCAAAAAGAGAAAGAATTTATTTCTAGAACCATGGAAATGTGCTAAGAGAAAAGATATGGTATTTACAATGAAGAATTTATTTGGAACTTAAAAGTATCTACTTGAGAAGTTCTTCTTGCAAAAAGTAAGGAAATGGTATATACAAAGAAAAATGAGTGCAAAATTTAGTGAACTCCCCTTTTAAGTTGGGTATGTGGCGTCAATATAGTCCACTCCATCCACCTCTAGCTCCTTGACCTCTTCATGGAATTTCTTGAGCCGGTGGCCATTTACTTTGTACACTTGACTCGTGGCCTCCTCTTGAATCTCTACCACTCCATAGGGAAAAACATTAGTCACAAAAAATGGACCCTCCCATCTTGACCTCAACTTCCCTTTTATCAATTTTAATCTTGACTTGTACAATAGCACTTTGTCACCAATTTGAAATTCTTTGTCCACAATGTGCTTGTCATGAAATTTCTTAGTTTTCTCCTTGTAGATTCTTGAATTCTCAAATGCTTCCAACCGGATTTCTTCAAGTTCTTGAAGTTGCAACTTCCTTTCTTCTCCCACCTTAGTAGCATCAAAATTGCAAGCTTTAACTGCCCAGTACGACTTATGCTCAATCTCTACAGGTAAGTGGCATGATTTCCCATACACAAGTCTATAAGGTGACATTCCAATGGGTGTTTTGTAAGCGGTACGATATGCCCATAAAGCATCTTCAAGCCTTTTACTCCAATCCTTTCTATGAGGTCCCACAGTTTTTTCCAAAATTGATTTGACTTCTCTATTTGACACCTCGGCTTGTCCATTTGTTTGGGGGTGATAAGCAGTAGAAACCTTATGTACAACCCCGTACTTATTAAGAAGAGCCTTTATGTGCTTATTGCAAAAATGGGATCCTTGGTCACTTATGATTGCTCTTGGTATTCCAAACCTGCAAAAAATGTGTGACCTGACAAAACTCACAACAACAGATGAATCATCAGTCCTGGTGGGAATAGCCTCCACCCATTTTGAAACATAATCAACAGCTAAAAGAATATATAAAAATCCAAAAGAAGCAGGAAATGGTCCCATAAAATCTATAACCCACACATCAAATATCTCACAAAATAAAATAGTTTGTTGAGGCATTTCATTTCTAGCACTTATGTTTCCTGTTCTTTGACATCTATCACAACATTTACAAAACCTATATGAATCTCTAAACAGGGTGGGCCAGTACAATCCACATTCTAAAATTTTCCTAGCAGTTCTCTGTGGTCCAAAATGCCCACCACATGCTGAAGAATGGCAAAAAGTGAGTACAGAATGAAACTCATGATTTGGTACACATCTCCTAATGATTTGATCACTACAAAATTTCCACAAGTAAGGATCATCCCACACATAATATTTTGCATCACTTTTAAACTTATCCTTTTGAGCTTTCGAAAAGTGTGTAGGAAAAACATGAGCTACAAGAAAATTCACTAAGTCTGCATTCCAAGGTGACTCACCATGCAGCTATAAAAGCTGCTCATCTCTGAAATCATCATCTATGGCCGTGGGATCTCCATCTCCCTCCAATCTGCTCAAATGGTCCGCTACTAAATTTTCCTTGCCACTCCTGTCCCGTATCTCTAAGTCAAACTCCTGTAGTAGTAGCATCCATCTAATAAGCCTTGGCTTCGCATCTGGTTTCTTCAGGAGGTACTTCAATGCTGTATGATCAGAAAACACAACAACATGAGAACACAATAAATATGATCTGAATCTATCTAAGGCAAAAACAATGGAAAGAAGCTCCTTTTCAGTCGTGGTGTAGTTGGCTTGGGCGGCATCTAGGGTTTTGGAGGCATAGGAAATGACATGTGGTGCTCCATCTACCCTCTGTGCTAATACAGCTTCCACTGCAAAATTAGAAGCATCACACATTAATTCAAAAGGTAAAGTCCAGTCAGGTGATGTAATAATAGGGGCTGAGGTAAGAGCCTCCCTGAGTCTATGAAAAGCTTCTTTGCATTTTTCATCGAAGTGAAACTCAACATCTTTCTGCAGAAGTCGTGTCAAGGGCCAAGCAATCAAGCTGAAGTCTCTAATAAATCTGCGGTAAAATCCTGCATGTCCAAGAAAAGCTCGAATATCCCGTACGCACACGGGGTAAGATAAAGAAGAAATAACACTGATTTTAGCAGGATCTACCTCAATACCCTTCCGAGAGACTATGTGTCCAAGAACTATCCCATGCTCTACCATGAAGTGGCATTTCTCAAAATTAAGAACAAGGTTAGTTTCAAGGCATCGATGTAAAACCCTAGACAAGTTATTCAAACATGAATCAAAAGACGTGCCATAAACTGAAAAATCATCCATGAATACCTCCATACAGTCCTCTAGCAACTCACCGAATATACTCACCATACATCTCTGAAAAGTACCGGGTGCGTTGCAGAGTCCGAAGGGCATACGTCTATAGGCAAATGTACCAAAGGGGCAAGTGAAGGTGGTCTTTTCCTGGTCCTCTGGATCTATGCAAATCTGAAAATAGCCTGAAAATCCGTCCAAGAAACAGTAGTGTGACTTCCCTGCCAGTCTCTCAAGCATCTGATCAATGAATGGTAGAGGGAAGTGATCTTTCCTTGTGACCTTGTTGAGTTTCCTGTAATCAATGCAGACTCTCCAGGAATTCTTAACTCTGGTGGGCACTAATTCATTACTTTCATCTGCCACCACGGTCACTCCAGATTTCTTAGGCACCACATGAATAGGGCTAACCCACTGACTGTCAGAAATAGGATAAATAATACCTGCCTGTAGAAGTCTAGTCACCTCTTTCTTTACAACATCCAATATAAGTGGGTTGAGCCTCCTTTGTGGTTGCCTCACAGGTTTGACATTTTCCTCTAAAAAGATCCTGTGCATGCAGATAGCTGGGCTGATACCTGGTATATCTGATAGTGTCCACCCAATTGCCTTCTTGTAGTGCCTCAGGACTTGCAATAATTTCTCTTCTTGTTCTGACTCCAAATGCTGTGTAATAATAACAGGAAAAGTCTGCTCCTCTCCTAGGTATGCATATTTCAAGTGGCCTGGTAATGGCTTCAATTCACTCTGGTCCTCTTCAGTAGAAATAAGTGGTCCCTGGGGCTTAGTGCAATCCCCTACACTCTGAATATTAGTAAAAATAGGTGATCCTTGGGGCTCTGTGCAATCCCCTACACCTAGAAAAATGTCACCAGCTGGAAGTGTGTCTGAAATGTCTTCTGTAAAATCCTCAGTATCAGCAGTCAATACTCTCTCAGCTTCCTCTGAATCTGTAGCTCCTCCAGAAAAATCATCTAGAAATCCCTCAGCCTCCAACTCAGTCTGCGCCAGCTCCTCTAGAATGTCCATGCTCATGATAGAGTGGTCCTCTCTGGGATGCTTCATGGTATCGAAAAGGCTAAATTGTACAACCGTGTCTCCAATCTCCATAGAAAGTGTCCCGGCATATACATCAATCTTCGTTCTGGCCGTCTTCAGAAAAGGCCTGCCTAAAATAAGTGGAGAACGGTGTGCCAAGTAATCTCCCTCCATATCTAAAATATAGAAATCAGCAGGAAATATCAGCTCCTTTACCTTCACCAATACATCTTCAATCATACCTGCTGGGTGGGTCTGACTCCTATCTGCTAGCTGTATCACCACCCCAGTGGGCTGTAAAGGGCCTATGCCAAGCATCTGAAAAACTGACTTGGGCATCACATTTATCGAAGCTCCTAGATCTAACATAGCATCGTGGAATATGGTGCTCCCTATCTCACAAGAAACAGTGAATACCCCCGGATCTTCACACTTCTGAGGAATAGTGTGGATAAGTGCTGAGATGTTCTTCCCAAAGCTGACCAATTCATTTTCCTTGAGTCTCAAATGATAATTCACTATTTGAGTATACATGTTTGTGTATTTGATTGGGATCTTAAACTCATCTACTGAATGTCCGCAATACAATTCACAGCATAAGAGAATTTGTGATGGGATCACAACTAGTGATTATCTCTAAATGTGCAATTGTGAAGTATTGAAATTATCCCTAGTCGATGAATTGATAAAAATGGACACTATTAATTCTGTTGAGACTAGCATGGGTTATTCTCTAATCAGCTGATTCTCACTGGCTGGTGACATTGGGATGTCCGGAGATAAACATGGATGCTAGTTAAGGGAACTAGTTCATTGGAGTGACTAGCTGTAAGACTTCATATGGGAATCTACATGTAGATATGCCAATGAAATTCTTACTGCAGCTTAAGTGCGATGTTCCTTTGACATGCGGTGTTCAAGTCATCTTGGTCATGGAGACTTATACTTTAACATCTTAAGCAAGCATCTCCAAGGAGGTGTGGACCCAGGATGATTGGGTATAAGCCGAAGTGCCCGAAGATGTTTGAACAGCCTACAAAGGATTCACCACTCCTTGCGAGGAGATGTATACCCAGGCCTATCGTCGGATTGTTACTCAAAACCTCTGGCCAGAGTATATCATGTTTAGAGTGCGAGTCTCTTAAATACATGAGAGTAATTAGAAATCCAAAGGACGAGAAAGACACTACTTGGGCTAGGTGTGACGTAGTCAGTCTAGTGGGGACTGACATAAACAGACCATGTCCTGAACCAAGTGGGTATAAGGTGGTGAAGGGAATGGGGCACGATTCATTAGAGCTACTGAAGGGTTTCAGAATTACTTCTGAGGTCAAACCGTTGATCTTTCGATTAATTGGGGGTCATGATGTACTACTAGGTGCCACTCATGATCGTTCTATAATTAGTTGATTATAGACGGCCAACATAAATCGAAAGCCTATTTAGTCACACGCACTACGAGTAATCCGAGGGATTTAAAATGAGTTGAAAATTGAATTTTCCGATCAAGAGAAATAAGTCGAATCTGAGTTAATCAGAGGCGCAATGGAAGCTAAAATTGGCTAAGTCTTTTGAAGGCTTGTTGGGCGAATTAAATGAGTTTAATTCGCGATTGGTGGGGCTTGAAGTGGCCGGCCAAAGAGGGTGCCCACCCTCTTTGGTTTGGCCGGCCACATTAAAGGGAGAAAACCATTTTATTTGGTTTAATTAATAAAATAGATCTAGCATGATTTATTTTATAAATTATGGATAAATAAATTTGTATAATGAAATTTATATAAATAAATTTATAGAAATGTATTCTTTTATGGAAGTTAAAATAATCCATGAATTGGTTTATTTTAATTTTATAAAATCAATTATGAATTGATTTTTTTATAATAAGAAAGTTTATAAATTTCTTATAAAATTTATTCCATAATAATAGGAGAGAAGGTATTTGTTTTATTATAAAGTTAGTTATAATAAAACTTGGTTTAAACGGAATAATTAATAAGAGAATTTATAGGATAAATTTCTTATGTAAAATTCCGTTAAAGAGGAGACTTAGCAAGGGAGAAGCAACTATATAAGGAACCAAAGGCAAGCCTTTAATTCCGAATTGATAATTGAGTTATCAAAAGATTAGAAGCTCCCTCTCTCTCTTATTCTCTTCTCTTCTCTCTTCCCCATTAGGGCCGGCGCCCCTTAATTGGATTAGGGCCGGCTCCCCTTCATCCCACCTAGGGCCGGCGCCCCTAGCACACCCTAGGGTGGTTGCCGTGAGCTATCAAGAAGAAGGAGAAGCCAACCAAGAAGAAGAAGAAGCGGATCACATCTCCTTCCTTCTCGGAATTCGATTCCGATTCTTGGTGGTTAGTTTCCATTCTTTTCTCTTGTTGTTCTAGTTGTGCTTTTAGAGAATCTAGTAGTTCTCGTCGGCACAAAATTCGTGGCTTTGCGAAGTCATCCCGAAGAGAACTCGGCGTGGACGCGAACAGAGGCGAAGCTTCCAAGGGACGCTACGGTTGGATCTCGTTCCTTTCTTCGAGTTACGCGAGGTACAAAGTAAATTAGTTTACTTTTCCGCAATGTTTTAATTTATGATTATGTCAACACATCATAAGGTTGCATGCAAGATATGTGGTTAAAATAATTTAGGAAATTATTTTATGCTAATTCTTCCGCTGCACGTAAAAATTTAAAATTTTACGAACCCGTATCCTTGTTGACATGCACCCGGTCCCAACATACTCCTCATTTTGAGAGAATACCAGAATATCGTGAATATATATAGCTATAAAATTTTCGGTACCTTCAAAGCAATTGTCCATTTTTCTTTAAAATATAGCTGGTGCATTCTTTAGTCCGAAGGACATTACTAGTCACTCATATAAGCCATTTGGTAGCCAAAAAGCCGTCCATTCAATAGAGTCTGGGTGCATCGTGTTAGGATGTATACTATAAACTTAGCTTTTATATGAACATCTATTTTGGAATAAGAATCACAATAGCCATATGTTTGCATTTTATATTTGTTATATGTATGCAATTGTCTGTTATTTTACATTTTAGATAACATGGTGTGTGGTGTTATGATCTTACCGTTAAGCTAGAGGGTGGGGGGGGGGTTGAATAGCTTTCGTTCGATTTTCTACCTACAACGTTAGCATGCGCTGTTGGATCGAGAAAACCGATAGAGGGGGGGTGAATATCGGAAAACTTTCGGATTTGAAAACTAAGAGAAGTTGCACAGCGGAAGTTAAAAACACACAACGCAAACACGGGAGGTTTTACTTGGTTTGGAGCCTAGGTCGACTCCTACTCCAAGGCCCACGGTCGTTGACCGTTTACTTTGGGCAATTCTATATAGGCGCAAAAACAATTTACAAATATTGATTACAGAGTAAGTGCAGTAAATTGAAAATCACTCTTCTTTACCGACGTCCGAAGTAGATTGACTTTTTCGGAGCAGCAGGACGTCGTCGGCTCGATTTGGGCAGTTTCCGGAGCGAGGCGTGAGAGCAGAAGAGCGTAGAAGCATTGTGTTCGAGATGATGTCAAAAGCCTTGGCGTGGGGTGCTATTTATAGAACCTCGGGGCGCCCTGGACGTCGGGGGCGCCCCCCACGTGTCACGTGATCCGAGATTGTCTCGGTCAACCTTTATCCCACTCGAATAGGGATGAGGTTTGACCCTGGGGGCGCCCTGGACGCTGGGGGTGCCCTGGACGCTGGGGGCGCCCTGCTTGACTCCTTCCGCGCGGGCTTCTCGGCTGGATAAGGGTGATTGGCTTCGCTGGCATAGGCGCGGGGCGCCTTGGCTGCTGAGGGCGCCCTGGGCGCTGAAGGCGCCCTGGCTGCTGGGGGCGCCCTGGCTGCTAAGGGCGCCCCGGCCAGTAGTCAGCCAAAGCTCCTTTTTGCTTCATTTGTTTCTTGTTCACCTTGGGGGCGCCCTGGACACTCAGGGCGCCCTACTCAGCTGCTGCCTCACTCCTTTGAGGGTCTCTGAGCTACAGACACACGTTCCTTTGGTCTTGCATCCAGGGTTAGTCCGAAAACAACATAAAGCAGTAAGTGGTTAGTTTTTATACAGCCTTAGCTGTCTTGGTTCTGACTTTGGGTCTCCAAAATGGAGCCCTAGGTCGAACCGACACCTATTGTTCCCTCAACGGGGAACGCGTCCTCACCTACTCCTCTCGGGAGAATGTACCTGATGCCAACCGTTCCTCTGGTTGGACTTTTGCCTCGCGGTCCTTCGCCAGGTCTTGGATACCGAACTGTCCTTCGCCCGATGCCTAGCAGTCCTTCGCAAGGGCATCATTCCCAAGCCGTCCTTCGCTTAGGGCCTAGCAGTCCTTCGCTAGGGCTTTTCACCCTGGCATTCCTTCGCCAGTGCCTAGCAGCCCTTCGCTAGGGCTTTGTATCCTGGCATCTAGAGTAACATGTTAGATAACAACTAAGACTTAACTTTTGAACCCTGTTGCCATTATCAAAACACAGATTTGACTTTGGTGCTTTCTGCACCAACAATCTCCCCCTTTTTGATTTATGGCAACCCTAGTTCAAAAAGTTAAGTTTAATCAAAGCATAAAACCATTAACTTTTGTTCCCTCCCCTTGGAAGGAATCTCCCCCTAGATTTTTCAAAAATACGTGAGGTTCTAAAACTTTACTTAGAATGATTTTCCACTTTGAAAACTTAAGTTTTAAGTACTTGGAAATCTTTTGATAACTTAAGTTTTAAAAGTACATAGAGGAGTTTTCGAAAGCATGAGTTTTGAAAACTTTAAGTTAAGTACTTAGTAACTTTTGAAAAACTTTAAGTACTTAGTAAATTTTGAAAAACTTAAGTTTTTGAGTACTCAAAAGTTTTGAAAACTTTAAGTTAAGTACTTACTAACTTTTGAAAAACTTTAAGTACTTAGTAAATTTTGAAAAACTTAAGTACTTAGTAAATTTTGAAAAACTTAAGTACTTCTAAAAAGTTTTTTTTTTGAGAAGCTTTGAAAAGTAGCTAACTTTTTGAAAACATTTGAACTTTCTCCTTTCCTATCTGAACTTTCTCCTTTCCTATCTCTCCCCCTTTGCCATATATCAAAAAAAAATAGATAGATATAGCAGAAATTAAATTGCATAAAAGAATTAACTTTTGTAAGGGAAAATATTCGTATGATTTTGCTGTACTGAACCAAGACTTAGACCAAATCAGTTAGTTTTCTCTTGTAGGGACCTGTCTAACCCATTTAGCTACTTACTAACTGTTATAAGTAGTAGCTTTCGCTAGGGTTAGTCAAGTTAAGTGTTTCTGTTCAAGTTAGATTTTCTAAACTTGACACTTAACTTGATTACTGTGTAAGTTGTATTTAGTGCCCCAATTGCTGCAGATGCACTGACTTAAAGCATCTTGAATTAAGGCAAAGACCTAAGCATCTCAACCCTTTCTAGGTTATCAATCAAAAAATATCCTAAAGTGCTTGTGAGATGCTGGCTTCTAAGTCTATAGGTGCATGCAGTTCTAGGGTTAGGGCCTAGGCTAAGTCCATTTGCGAAGAAGCCCTAATTTTGAAAAGGGGTAGTTTTGAAATAAAACTAAGTCGAAAAATAAAAGAATTTATTTTTAAAACTATTTCAAAATTAAGTAAGAGCTGATTTTGAAAGCATTTTAAAAGAAAAAAACCAATGATGAGCTAAATCTATTCTACTAAGCACAATCCTAACTGCCTTCTTAGTGAGCTGAACTCAGACTCAGGTAAAGGTTTTGTGAATATATCAGCTAAGTTGGATTTTGAGTCTATATGTTTAAGTACTATCTCACCCCTGGCTACATGGTCTCTAACGAAGTAGTGTTTAACTTCTATGTGTTTAGTCCTGGAGTGTTGGATTGGATTTTTGGTTAAATTGATCGAGCTTATATTGTCAATGAAGACTTGGGTTTGAGTGTAGTTAAGTTGGAAATCCTTAAGAGTGTGCATCATCCATAAAAGTTGTGCTACACACTCTCCTAAGGCCACATACTCAGCTTCAGTTGTGGATAGGGCTACACAGTGTTGTTTTCTGCTGCACCAACTTACTAAACTATTTCCTAATAGTTGGCAGCTTCCACTTGTGCTCTTTCTATCTAATTTGCAACCAGCATAGTCAGAGTCTGAGTACCCTGACAGATTGAAGGTTGAGGTTCTAGAATACCAAATTTCTACATTTAGGGTGCCCTTTATATATCTTAGTATTCTTTTTAGGGATGCTAAGTGCGTTCCCTTAGCACAGGTTTGGTATCTAGCACACATCTCTACAGTAAATAGAATTTCAGGTCTGCTGGCTGTAAGGTAAAGTAGACTACCTATCATACTTCTATATAGTTTGAGGTCTACTGGCTTGTCATCAGGGTCACTGTCTATTTTTACATTAGTTGCCATGGGGGTACTTATGCTTTTAGACTTGTCCATTTTAAATTTCTTTATTAACTCTTTAGCATATTTGGATTGATGAACGTAGTTTCCATCTCTTGTTTGTTTGATTTGCAGTCCTAAGAAAAAGGTAAGTTCACCAACTAAGCTCATTTCAAATTCATTTTCCATTATTTTGACAAACTCTTTTAGGAAATTTGTGTTGGTGGATCCAAATATTATGTCATCTACGTAAATTTGGGCAATAAATATGTCTTTTTCTAGGATTTTAATGAATAAAGTTGAGTCAATTTGTCCTTGTTTGAATTCTTTAGAAGTTAAATAGGTTGATAAACGTTCATACCAGGCCCTAGGTGCTTGTTTTAACCCATATAGAGCTTTAGTTAATTTATAAACGTGGTCAGGCTTGTCTAAGTCCTCAAACCCAGGGGGTTGTCCTACATAAACTTCTTCTTTAATGAATTCATTTAGGAAGGCTGACTTTACATCCATTTGGTATAGCTTAAATCCTTTATGGGATGCAAAGGCTAACAACATTCTAATGGACTCAAGTCTAGCTACTGGGGCATAAGTTTCGTCGTAATCTAATCCCTCTACTTGGCTGAATCCCTTAGCTACTAAGCGGGCTTTATTTCTAACTATTTCTCCTTGATCATTTAGCTTATTCCTAAAGACCCACTTAGTGTCAATGATGGATTTGCCTTCAGGTTTAGGCACTAGTTCCCAGACTTGGTTCCTCTCAAATTGGGCTAACTCTTCTTGCATAGCTATGATCCAATCCGGGTCAGGTAGCGCTTCATCTATAGTTTTGGGTTCTATTTTTGATATCATAGCTATTTGACTAAGGTTTCTATAGGAGGATCTAGTCCTGACTCCTAGAGTTGGATCACCCATAATTTGATCGGTTGGGTGACTAAGTCTGGGTTTCTTGGTTCTTCTAGAACTTGGTTCAGCCTCAGGTCTGGCTGGTCGGTTTGGTTCACTATTTGATTCGACTCTTTGGGCTGGTTCATTTGTTGGTTCGATAATTGGTTCAGTTGACTCATTAATTGGTTCAATAGTTAGTTCGTTTAAGGATTCAATTAAGGGTTCACTGGTTTGTTCATTATTGTCTTGATCAGAATTTGATGAATTTAGGTCTGGATTATCAAATGTTGAGTTGACTTCTTCATCAAATATTAAGTTAGTTGTTTCTTCAATTTTCTTAGTTTGTTTGTTGTAAACTCTATAGGCTCTACTTGTGGTTGAGTATCCTAGGAAGATACCTGGGGTTGATTTGGACTGAAATTTCCCTAAGTAGTCTTTGGTGTTTAGGATATGAGCTTTACATCCAAAGACCCTTAGGTAGTGCAGATTTGGGAGCCTATGGTAGTACAACTCATAGGGTGTTTTATTGTGTCGTTTGTTAATCAGAACCCTATTTTGGATGTAACAAGCCGTACTGATAGCTTCTGCCCAAAATTGGTTTGCTAAGTTAAATTCGTTGAGCATAGCCCTAGCGGCTTCCTGTAACGTTCTATTTCTTCTTTCTACTATCCCATTTTGTTGGGGGGTTCTAGGACATGAAAATTCATGTAAATACCCATTGATCTTACAAAATTCCTCAAACCGTTGATTTTCAAATTCTCCCCCGTGGTCACTCCTAAGTCTTTTAATTTTAGTATCGTTTTGATTTTCAACTAATTTACAGAAATCATTAAATAGTTTTTAAGGTTTCATCTTTGGTTTTTAAAAACCTAACCCAGGTAAATCTAGAATAATCATCAACTATTACTAAGCAGTATCGGTTTCCGCTTAGTGACTTGGCTCCATGTGAATCAAATAGGTCAAGGTGCAGGAGCTCAAGTGTGGTTTGAGTTAGGTCAGATTGAATTGATTTGTGATTAGATTTGGTTTGTTTACCTTGATTACATGATTCACATATTAGGTTTTCATTATTTTTAATTTTGGGGATACCTTTGATTAGGCCAAGTTGGGTGACTTTTGAGATAGTTCTCAAATTGGTATGACCTAATCTCCTATGCCAGAGGTTCGATTGTTCTAGCTGAGTTAACATACATTTGGGTGCTGAGGGAAGGTTTATAGTGTATACATTATTTTTCCTAGTGCCCTTAAGTATGATTTCTGAGTCTTGTACATTTCTAATCAGGCAGTTAGAATTATTGAAGGTGACTATATAACCAGAATCACATAACTGACTTATGCTGAGCAAGTTAAACTTGAAGTTTTCAACCAAAAGAACTTTCTTAATAATAAAGTCAGATTTAAGCTCAATATTACCTGACCCAATTACCTTGAGTGTAGCATTGTTGCCAAATGCCACTGAGCCTAGGTTCTTGAGCTTGAGTTTGGTGAACTTCAATTTATCTCCAGTCATGTGTCTGGAGCAACCGCTATCCAACATCCATTGGTCCAAATCTTTATGTTCCTACACATAAAGAGTTTTATTGATTTGGATCCAATTAGATTCAGGTATAGCTTAAATTGAATTTCACTGCCTAGTCTGTCTCACCCAAATCTAGGGTTTTCAATCACGTTAGCCTTATAGGTTTCGTGAGACAGGTTTTGATACATAAAATTTATTTTAAAAAAATTTATTTATTTTGAAAATCTTAATTAATTTTGAAAGTATTTCTAATTTATTTTGTTTGAATCTATTCTTAACTGAAAAATGTGTTAGATTTGAATTTAACAAAAAGTAATTTGAATTTGAAATTCAAAAATTGGCTTGCAGTTCTTGGCGAGGCACTAGGCCTTCTTTGGCCGCAGCCTTATTGGATCATCAACCCTTTCCTTGACAAAGCCGTTTAATGAAATTTCATTTTCAAAATTAATTTTTGAAAAAGTTCTGGTCTAATTAGTTTGGATTTTGGATCGGTAGCTTCGGCTAGTTTCACCAGTCTAAAGAGACCAAGTAAACTTGATCTTATTAGAATTGGTTTCCCTAACGTACTATCATCTCACCTCCACCCAATGCTATGTTTTCATGTTTCAGTTAAGTTTGTTCAATCCTTAAACTAACCTAAGTCTAAGCATAATAAATTGCAAAAATTAAATAAACAAGCAAACATGCAGAATAAAGAAAGTTGGATTTTATCTAACAATGAATATAGTTTTCAGTTTGGCTCCCCCTGGACTAAAGCCACGGTAATGATTAGGCAAGATGTGAATCTTGTCCTTGGGGATCCAATACTGATTTGATCCAGTCGGTTTGTTCAGGCACAGTTTGGGTACCCATGCCTGAATTTTTCCTCTAGACTGATTCAGTACAGCAAGGTAAGATCATTGTCGGGATTTGGTTCTATAGCCAAGTCCGGATCGATTTAGAACGGACTTCTGTTTTCCAAGAATCATGTCTAGACCCTTGGAACCAGAGGTAAATCGTTCTAAAGCTGATCTAAGATCCTTAACCTGAGTTTTCAGGGAGGAGTTCTCTTTCTCAAGTTTTTCAACTTGAGTAGGAGTTCCTTCTTGAACTTTCTCGGTTGAGGGTTTAGATTCAGCTCCCTCTTTCAGGAGTTTTACTTCCTGTCGGAGGGATTCGATTCGGAGTTTGGCTTTCGCCAAATCTCGAGAAAGATATGAAATTAAATCGTTTAACTGACTTCTATTAAAGCCACTTACCTTGATTTCGCCATCCTCTGAGAAGGTCAGTTTGCCGTCGTCCTGTTCTGATTCTGACTCGGTCTCGACTTCTTCTGAGGCGGTCAGGGCTAGAAGGTTGGACTGGGGTACTTCTTCTTCTTCTTCAGAGGAAGATTCGTCCCAGGTTGCTTGCAGTGCTTTCTTTCTTCTCGTCTTTTTAGTCTCCTTTAGGTTAGGACACTCTGACTTGTAGTGACCCTTTTTCTTGCACTCGTAGCAGGTCACGTTGGGCTTGTTTTTGTCGTTTGCGGGTTCAGCTGGTTCGTCCTTTCTTCGGCCGGCTTTCCGTCTGTTGGTTTGGTTCTTCAGCTCTTTGTAATAGCTTCGGGCCAGTCGGACCAGCTTAGTTTGTTCTCCTTCATCTTCTGTGTCTGAGTCTGAGTTAGACTCAGGTTCAGTTTGCGGTTTCTTCTTTGCTGACTTTCCAGTTTTACCTGCAATGAAGGCAATTCCTTTCTCGACCATATTGGAGTTAGTTTGTTCGTGCAGTTCTAATTCGGAAAATAATTCGTCTAACTTTATTTTAGAAAGATCCCTTGAAACCTTGTATGCATCTACCATAGATGCCCACAAGGTATTTATAGGGAAGGCGTTTAGAGCATACCTTATTAGGTCACGGTTTTCGACCTTGTGACCTATAGTGTGAAGACTGTTCATTAATTCTTGGATTCGTGCGTTGAGCTGGGCTGCTGTTTCGTTGTCGGCCATCTTGATGGTGTACAGTTTGTTCAGGAGCAGATCCCTTTTACTGATCCGAGTATCTGATGTTCCTTCGTGCAGCTCGATCAGTTTTACCCAAAGCTCCTTGGCACTATTGAAGGGGCCTACCCGGTTTAGCTCCTCTTTTGTCAATCCGCATTAGAGAGTCTGGGTCGCTTTTGCGTCGGCTTCTATTTTGCGCTTCAGAGCGGTGTCCCATTCTGAGTAGCTTTGAGGTAGTCCTTCGGCGTTTTTGGGGATCTCCAGTTCGGACTGGATGATGATCCACATGTCCACCTGAGTTTTCAGGTGGACCTCCATACGACTTTTCCAGTAAGAAAAGTCTTCTCCACTGAAAAGTGGAGGTCTGGCGGTGCAAAATCCTTCTTGCATGACCATTTAATCTGAAATAAAATTTACTAACAAGAAGAGAAATTCCCAAGACTTGGTCTTGGATTAGTAGTGCGGGATGAATAAAATGAAATAGCGAGAGATGTTGCACCAACCTCGATTAACGAAAAAGAATCGAACGAAAGATTAAAAAAAATTCGAACTAGATAAAAAAAAATCCAAAAAAAATTTTCAAACTGGTAGTTGCACCAAATTTGAACTTCCCCGCTTTGATACCACTTGTTGGATCGAGAAAACCGATAGAGGGGGGGGTGAATATCGGAAAACTTTTGGATTTGAAAACTAAGAGAAGTTGCACAGCGGAAGTTAAAAACACACAACGCAAACACGAGAGGTTTTACTTGGTTCGGAGCCTAGGTCGACTCCTACTCCAAGGCCCACGGTCGTTGACCGTTTACTTTGGGCAATTCTATATAGGCGCAAAAACAATTTACAAATATTGATTACAGAGTAAGTGCAGTAAATTGAAAATCACTCTTCTTTACCGACGTCCGAAGTAGATTGACTTTTTCGGAGCAGCAGGACGTCGTCGGCTCGATTTGGGCAGTTTCCGGAGAGAGGCATGAGAGCAGAAGAGCGTAGAAGCGTTGTGTTCGAGATGTTGTCGAAAGCCTTGGCGTGGGGTGCTATTTATAGCACCTCGGGGTGCCCTGGACGTCGGGGGCGCCCCCCCACGTGTCACGTGATCCGAGATTCTCTCGATCAACCTTTATCCCACTCGAATAGGGATGAGGTTTGACGCTGGGGGCGCCCTGGACGCTGGGGGCGCCCTGCTTGACTCCTTTCGCGCGGGCTTCTCGGCTGGATAAGGGTGATTGGCTTTGCTGGCATAGGCGCGGGGCGCCTTGGCTGCTGAGGGCGCCCTGGGCGCTGAAGGCGCCTTGGCTGCTGGGGGCGCCCTGGCTGCTTAGGGCGCCCCGGCCAGTAGTCAGCCGAAGCTCCTTTTTGCTTCATTTGTTTCTTGTTCACCTTGGGGACGCCCTGGACACTCAGGGTGCCCTACTCAGCTGCTGCCTCACTCCTTTGAGGCTCTCTGAGCTGCAGACACACGTTCCTTTGGTCCTGCATCCAAGGTTAGTCCGAAAACAACATAAAGCAGTAAGTGGTTAGTTTTTATACAGCCTTAGCTATCTTGGTTCTGACTTTGGGTCTCCAAAATGGAACCCTAGGTCGAACCGACGCCTACTGTTCCCTCGATGGGGAACGCGTCCTCACCTACTCCTCTTGGGAGAATGTACCTGATGCCAACCGTTCCTCTGGTTTGACTTTTGCCTCACGGTCCTTCGCCAGGTCTTGGATACCGAACTGTCCTTCGCCCGGTGCCTAGCAGTCCTTCGCTAGGGCATCATTCCCAAGCCGTCCTTCGCTTGGGGCCTAGCAGTCCTTCGCTAGTGCTTTTCACCCTGGCATTCCTTCGCCAGTGCCTAGCAGCCCTTCGCTAGGGATTTGTATCCTGGCATCTAGAGTAACATGTTAGATAACAACTAAGACTTAACTTTTGAACCCTGTTGCCATTATCAAAACACAGGTTTGACTTTGGTGCTTTCTGCACCAACATGCGCAAGCAGAAATACTAAACAAAACAAAAACAATGCTAACGCGTCACCTTTTCGTGGTTTGGAGATGAAGCTCCTACTCCACGGTTGTCCGTAAGGTGCACGATCCCGATCCGTCGGTGGATGATTCCCTGGATGTCCTCCGGCTAGCTCGTGTAGCTCCTTGTGGGTGGAGAAACCTCGCCACAAACCAAACTTCACTTCTAAGCTCTTAGACTACTATTTGGCATTTAACCAAAGCCAAATTCGTCAAGAAGTCTCAGCCAAAATGAAACTTTCTTAAATAGAGCCTAAGGCTGAACTAGCCGCTGCCAGTCGACTGCCCCTAGGGTAGTCGACTGGTCCCACCGAAGTAGCTAGACAACGGCTAGTTTTTCGAGTTTACCAGTCGATTGGTCCTAGACCAGTCGACTGATGTTACTGTGAGTTCGAGTCCTCTGCTGGCAGTCGACTGCCCAGCTTACAAAACCACTCTTCCTCACTCCGAAGACCCTCCTTCACGTATGCCTTCATGTACACTCCCTTGGCTTGCCCCTTGAAGTCCTCTTCCACCGGCTATCGTCCCTCGGATGCACACGCAAACCCTCGGCTTGCCTCCATGCCACCCTTCATGTGTGCCCTTTGAAGTCCACTTCCTGGCTTGCCCTTGGAGTCCTCTTCCCTCGGCTCTCGTCCCTCGGATGCGTACTCCATATGTGACTCACCAAGTCCTGCAAACTCAATCACACATATCAAACCACAAAGGTAAACCTAACTTAAACCCTTTGCCCAAACATCAAAACACATGGTCACTCTGGACCATAGATTGCCCCAACAATCTCCTCCTTTTTGATATTTGGCAGTACGTTTAAGTTAGGGAAAACAAATAGCAAATATGCATGGATCCTATCACAAGGCATCCCCACACCTAACCTCCCCATGAGTTTAGGACTTTTACCAAAACCGGACTTTTTTTTAATAACCTTTCCAAGGCTCCCCCTACATTGGACTTATAAAGGCTTTTTAAGAACCTCTCCAAGGTTCCCCTTACGCCACAAATGAGCAACAATGCTCCTTTACCTAAGCTCCCCCTAGACCTAGGATTTCTTGCAAAGGCGTGTTTGGTTTCCCACTTAAACCCAACACTTATCCCCCTTTGTCATACATCAAAAGACTCCAACAATCTCCCTCTTATTGGACTCTTTAACCCCTAATGATCATAAACACAGTGTACTAACACCCCATAAGATTACACACTTGTTTCTCATCATTTGGACACCTTTCAATTGCTGAAAAACCAATTCAGCCTTTACCAGTCGACTGCCCCCTGAGCCAGTCGACTGACACCTGAAAAACCCAATTTCAACATTTCTGACCCAAATTCAAAAATACACCAGAAATTTCAGAAATCTCTAAAAATTCTCAAATTTTGTGGAGAGGTTTGTAGTACCCGTGTCTACTTGGGAAAAATGCATCCAACCATGTATCTATCACCAATCCCAAGATTGACACAAAATCCAAAACTAGCTAAATAGTTCAATTGAACCTTGACTTAAAGTCCTAGTTTTGACCTCCTCCTGATGTCTCTGCCCATACCAACCTACAATGCATCCCTAGCATTGATTTATATGGTATTTACACATCAAAGACCATCTTTCATGCTATATGACCTCAATGTCATATTTTCATGCATGAAACACAAATTCAATGTGCCAAAACCCATAAATTGAGACTCAAATCCGTCTCCAACTCCCTTGGCACACTTCATGACTCATTTAGACCTCCGAGAGGAATCCTCCCGGGATCCATAAACCATGGATCCCAACTTGGCTCCTAGAGCTCCCCCTTGAGTTCTTAGCTTTAGCCACCTCCCTAGGTGACTCATTCATACACACAAGGCCACACCGGTGTACCTCCGGTGACTCTTGACCTACACACTTAACTTTCTTAACTTTGGACTCCTTGTCCTTAGTTAAGACCTTTTTCTTTCCTTTTAATGGCATCCCCTTGCCATTCTTGGATTTTTCCTCCTTGCCATAATTATATGCTACCCTAGCATATTTCTTTTCATTGGCATTGGAGACCTTAGATCGGTATTCTAGACCCGATCTATCATTGTTGGGTTTTAGACCACCCAACATCATACCTAAACCCTTAGATTCAATAGTGAATCTATCTAGGATTTTCTCTAACTTATCAAGCTTTGCCCTCAAGACTTAATTTTCCCTTTCTAGGTTTTTAAATCTAGAATCAACATGTCCATCTTGGACATTCCTAGATTTACCCATCCTAAGCATGTGTCTCCCCTTCTTGAGGTTAATGCCTTGGTCCTTAGGTCTAATGATCTTGGATTTATCATGATACATGATTTTTCTAGGATTTTGATCTACAATATTAACCCTACTCCTATCATAATATTTAAATTCAAAGTTATGCATCGGTAAATTATTGACATTATTTCTAACATGCATGAGGAAATTTGAATTAACTCTAAAGTTAGGGATTACCTCCCTTACCCTTGTAGCTCCCCCTTGATGTGAGCTTTTCTTCTTTTCCTTCTTTTCCCATTTTCTCAAATGCTCTAATTTTTTGACTTCCCCTTTTCTTGAGCATTTGGTGTGGTAGTGCCCTAGCTCATCACATGTGAAGCACCTTATATGCTTCTTATCCTTATTTGCTCCATCCCTACAACTCATGTTAGTTTTCAAACTATTGAATTGAGTTTAGGGTTTACCTCCTTTTTCTTACCCAATGGATACTTGTCCTTGTAGTGTCCCTTTTGATTGCACCCAAAGTAAATTATGTGGTCTTTTGTCCTTGCTTTGGTGGAGGTTGTGGCTTCTTCTTACTCCAGTGTCAAGGGTGGTCTCTCCTCCCCCTCAATTCTTAAAGTGGAGACCTCCTCTTCCTCCCTTGATGAAGTAAATGATCTCTCGCTTTCTTGTGCCACTTTACTTGAAGAGATGAACGTCTTTTTTTCCCTCTTTTTCTTCTTCTTCAGATGTTGAACTTCTTCCTTCATCTGATTGGTCATTCTCCTCTTCTTGGACCATTGAGCTTATTTCCTCGAGCTCTTCCACTAATTGAACTTGTGTAGGGTTTTCATGGAATGCTACCATCTTGTTCCATAACTCCTGTGCACTTTTGTATTCACCTACACCACTAATGATTTCATTAGGCAAAATACTAAGTAAAATTGAGATTACCGTTTCGTTTGCCTTTGATTGTGCTTGTTGCTCCTTATTCGAATATCTTGGTCGAAGCTTTTTCCCGTGCTTATCCTTTAGAACTTCAAACGGTTCTTCAAGAGCAATTATGTAGTTCCAATCCATGCTGAACCAAGTCTTTGTCCGTATCCTCCAATAGTCGAAATCCTCGCGATCATAGGGAGGTGGAACATTGATGTCATCACCCAACTTTTCTTCAATCGTCATCTCCTCTAACTTTCTTGCTCTCTCGGCGGTTAGTCTGTAGATGAGCGAACCTTCGCTCTGATACCACTTGTTAGGATCTTACCGTTAAGCTAGAGGGGGGGGTGAATAGCTTTCGTTTTATTTCTACCTACAACGTTAGCATGCGCAAGCGGAAATACTAAATAAAACAACAACAATGCTAACGCATCACCTTTACGTGGTTCGGAGATGAAGCTCCTACTCCATGACTGCCCGTAAGGTGGACGATCCCGATCCGTCGATGGATGACTCCCCGGATGTCCTCCGGCTAGCTCGTGTAGCTACTTGTGGGTGGAGAAACCTCACCACAAACCAAACTTCACTTTTGAGCTTTTAGACTACTATTTGACCTTTAACCAAAGGTAAATTCGTCAAGAAGTCTCAGCCAAAACGAAACTCTCTTAAATAGAGCCTAAGGCTGAACTAGCCGCTGCCAGTCGACTGCCCCTGGTCCCACCGAAGAAGCTACCCAACGGCTAGTTTGTCGTGTTTACCAGTCGACTGGTCCTGGACCAGTCGATTGATGTTACTGTGAGTTCGAGTCCTCTGCTGGCAGTCGACTGATTTATTCCTAGTCAACTGCCCAGCTTACAAAACCACTCTTCCTCACTCCGAAGACCCTCCTTCACATATGCCTTCAAGTACACTCCCTTGGCTTGCCCCTTGAAGTCCTCTTCCACTGGCTATCGTTCCTCGGATGTGCACACAAGCCCTCGGCTTGCCTCCATGCCACCCTTCACGTGTGCCCTTTGAAGTCCACTCCCGACTTGCCCTTGGAGTCCTCTTCCCTCGGTTCTCGTCCCTCGAATGCGTACTTCATGTGTGACTCACCAAGTCATGCAAACTCAATCACACATATCAAACTATAAAGGTAAACCTAACTTAAACCCTTTGCTCAAACATCAAAACACATGGTCACTCCGGACCATAGATTGCCCCAACATGTGGTGCCACACAGAAGATCATGTTATCAGTTCCTTGTAAAGTATAAGTAGTGGCTCACAATTGAGATGGATTTAGACAAACCATTGGAATGGTTGTAGTGTAATTTAGTATTAGTCTATCTTGACTATAGAATTATACTAGTGCACTTTGTGTGCATTGAGCAGGACCGATTTGAGGTGATTCGATTTATACTGACTATATAATCGAACAAGACCTCAGGTTATTATGGATGCACATGCTCTTAATCCTGATATAATAATGGGCACATGTACTTTTTTAATTATTTCTTTAATTTACCAATGGGCGAGATTTATTCGTTAAGTCAATAGGCCCGGTAAATTAGGAAATAATATTATTTACATGGTGTGTCGTTGATTATAAAGGAAAATATTATCCTAATTATTTTAGGAGGATGATGTTCCCTTGAGAAGCTCATAAAGATTATCATGTAAATCCTACAGGTGGACTTGGTCCAACATGATGATAAGGTTGAGTAGTACTACTCTTGGAGTTAGATATTAATTAATTAAATTATCAGTAATTTAATTAATTAACAGACATGTGATGTCTTAAACACGGGGAGATGATGTACACATAATAAGAAGGAGCACATATTTTATTATGGGGTTGGTGCGGTAGTTCAATAATAACCATTAGTGGAGCGAGTTATTATTAATGGGTCAGGTTGAGGATCCATTAGGAGACCAAAACTAACTCCTCCTCATGGTCCCTATTGTAGCCTATATATAGCCTCAGAAGCCATGAAACCAAAAACCCAACATAACCTAATTCGCTCCCTCTTTCTCTCTCTCTCTCTCTCTCTCTCTCTTTGTGGTGTGCTGCGCGCCGGTGCAAGGAGGCCAAAGGAAGAGGGCCGGTTGGGGATTGGGAGGAAGGAAGGAGATCTTTCTTCTTCTTTTCTCTTCTTTCTCTTCTCTCCCTCTTTGTGCGTGCGACATCAACAAGCATGAGGGGCGGTGCAACCACAAGCAAGGAGATCCTTCTCCTTTTGTGGCCGGCACAAGAAGAAGGAAGAAAGAAGGAGTGGTTTTTGGTGGCTTTGTTTCTTGGAAGATCGTCGCCCACACGACGTCCAAGAAGAGGATAGGAATACAATAGAAGATTAAAAGGTAAAACAAGAGGTATATCTTGTTTTTATTTCATTCTTATTTTAATTATATTCATGTTTTTACTTGGACCCCGAAACAAACATAAGAACCGGCGATCCATAATTCGTCTTCTATTCCGCTGCTAGTCGATAAAGGAGTTTGATTGCTTGAACAATAAGTTTGTTCAAGTGATCGCTCAATCGAAAAGCATGAAGATGAAAAAGGTTGTACGGGAAGTTTTCCCTATCCGGATTAGTTCTAATTAATAGAATTTTAATCCGAGGATATAGGGAGGAATCCCGTAACGGAATCCAACACATCGCAACCTGATGGAATCCACTCTTCAGGTCAAATTTAGAATAAATCTTACTGTTATTGGCCTTTTGAAGGATTGTATTAATTTCGAGAAGGCTATACTGATTTTTATTTGTAAGATCATTAAGGCATTTATAATTAAATACCATTCGCTCTTTGGCCTTGATTTCTTTGCCTGTTCTAGGTCAATAGAAGTGCCGAAATTGACAATGATCATAGTTGTGCGATGCATGCTCGTACTGGGCCTTATGACTCTCAATTCTAATAGAGCATTAACATGCTTTGTGAAGGCTTCCTTCTGCTAAGGAGTCAGGTGCCTTAAAGGCCTATCCTCGATGATGAAATCAGGGTTTTTGATGTCCAAGTAACAAAGGACTTGATTCCTGGACCAGTGTTGGAGAGGATTCTCTCCTATAACTCCTCGATTCTTTAACTCAATTAACAGGGGCTTAAATTGTTCTTTAAACTTTTGTGAAGTTTATTCCGCTGAATAATGGACCATTTCTCTAATTTGGATGTATTCTTCTTCCTCAAGGTCCAACTCCTTTATAGCTGCATCTGTAACAGAGGGTAAAGTACTAATTGTGGTTAAGTTTTTGTAGAATGTTACGACATTTCCCTCAATTCAAACTCCTCCGTGCATGACTCTTATAAAGTTGCAGCCAATAATCATCTGTATATTGTCTTCAAGTACCATGGGAAAGTTGTACGTATTGGGTATTCTGAAAATAGTTTTCCCAATGTACATTCTTCCTTGCTTCATCTTCATTCTAGCAGATTGTTGTGAGTTTATTCCGCTAAATTGTACTATAAAAGTGTTGTGCTTAAGGGCTTCTTTTGGGACGGACTTTTGATCAACACAGCACATTGTAGCTCCCGTGTCCAAGATGACTTTTAATGGGAACTTTTGAAGTCCTGGAATTTCAATTTCCACGGTCAGATTATATAACATATTCTTGACTAACCTTGATCCTTTAACTTCCTGAGCTGCAGTAATACGGCTTGTGGTTTCTTCATATAGCACATTTGCTGCTTCCGTTGTTTCTTCAATTAGCTGCTCTTTTCCTTCATTAAGAGAACAAAAGTCATTGCCCAATTCTTTTTCCATTAGTAGTTCTTCATACTGGGCTTTATAATAGGCAACTTCCTTTTGAAGCCTTTCTATTTCTCCTTGACACCATGAGATATAATACTGCTGCTCCTGTATTAAATTTTTAGGAAAGAAAGGAGCAGGTGCAGAAAGTGCTATTGGTACCTTTTGATTAAAATAATAGGGTTCGCATAAGTTCCATGCAGTAATGAGGCAATTGGGGGCAGTGAATTCTTGCCCTTTCTACTGTTTTCCTTTTGCAGCAGGTACAAGCTTCTGGTTGTGGTGGATATACGACTTCATTATAATGCCATTCATGAAGACAATTTAGTTGGTCCTTTGTAACCTTTGCTTGCGGACGGTATCCCCCATCCAACTGTCCAAGCATTAATATCATTTCATTAGAAATATGAAGGGTTTGAATTGACCTATGTAATACTTCATAATCCTCTTCCCTTTCGTAGATACTGAATATAGTGTCACTTCGTGCTTCTCCCTCTTGGACAGATAAGATATGACAGCCGTCTGGGATGTCTAATTGCTTGAACATGGCTACCCTTTTAATATTTCTCCTTTCGTTAGGGCACTCTCTTGCAAAGTGTCCTTCTTGGCCACATAAATAGCATTTGCACTTCTTGTTTTTGACCAGATGCTTTCTCTTTTCTATGCGAGCATGTGACTCATCAAGTTTGCCTTTATATGTTCGCGATCTTTGGATGTCATATTTCTTCTGTCAGGAATGGGTATCTAGCTGCAGAAAGATAGATCTTTTGAAAGCAGCATCCTTCAATTCTTGTTCCAGAAATTTGTATGCAAATAATACCCGTGGGAAGACACCAATAGTTAACCCGGGATATTTTTCATCAAAGGCAGCTTTGATTCTTCCTCCAAGTTCTCCGAGCATCTTGAGCCAAAATTTTTCAGATAACTCTGGTCCTGTGAATAGTCTTCCAGTTTTTGATGTGATCTTTAAGTAATCATTCATGTATTGGATGATATTTTTAACATTGTCACATGATAACCTTTCTAGGTCTCGGTATGCCAAATCTTGTATAACTATAGATCCTTGTGTGGGATCTTCTGAAGAGAATACTCTTCTCATTTGGGATAGGATGTTTTGCATACCTTCTCTTCCATCAGCTATCTCAATGAGAGCATTATATTCTACTGAATATGCCATCCTCCACTGTATCCTTGCTAGCTTTTCGATTTCTCCTAATAAATTCTCCATATGTTCAATTTTATCTCTGGGATTCGTAAAACCTTGGCTAGCCACATGGTTTTTAGTTATGGATTCCCACTTGGAGAAAACGTCATGGAATAAACCGATTTGTTCGGGAATGACAAAAATATCCCCTCCCTGTTGTTGTGCTGAGGGTAAAGTCCACATCTCATTATTCTTATCCCTCTGGAATCTTGTATTAGGGGGCCTTTTTTCAAATATGGGTTGTTGTGATGGCCCAACTTCTCTTCTTGCTGCTGGCGGGTACCCAGGGGGTCCCATCATCGTATCCTGCAGTGGATTGTATGGGGAGATGACTGTAATTGTAGAATAGACTTGTTGTGGCTCAGGTTGGCTTTCTACCAGTCATCGTAAACTTGGATACTTCATTTCATATCCTATTTCAATCAATTGCGAAGATTGCGAGGTTCCTTCTTCCTTCCCACCATCTTTTGCTTCGAAAGGATTAATCCAACAATCTTTATCAGTGTCATCATACGAGTCCCATATAGGTTGATTATGAAGCGAGGTCGAGATTGTGTGGGATCGAATTGAATCGATAGAGGGGGGTGAATATCGATATTTAAATTTTCAAAAATAAAGAGAGTAATTACGCAGCGGAAAAAGCAAAAACAATCGTTAACACTTTTTGTTTTTACTTGGTTTGGAGTCGCAGTCGGCTCCTACTCTAAGGCCCACGGTTCTTGACCGTTTACGATGGGCAATTCTATATTTTCGTAAAAGTGATTACAAATTGAGTACAAATATAGAATTTAAAAAGAATTATAGCACTTAAAAAAATAAACTTTTACCGATGATCGGAGAAGTTGGAAGTTCGGAGCAGCGGCTCATCGTTGGCGCTTAAGTCGCGAGTACGGAGCTTGTTGGAGCGTAACGCTTGAATGAAAGTGTTGAAAGCAATTGATATCGAAGCCTTGAGAGTAAACCCCCTTTTCTAGTGTTAACAGGGGCGCCTGTGTTGAGGGGGGCGTCTGACACGTGGCCTGTCCTGCAAGAACTCCAATCTGCAGACTTGGCCAGCGCTTATCCCCTCAACCAGGGCGCCTGAGTTAACTAGGGCACCTGTGTTAACACAGGTGCATCAATGACTTGGTCCTAGGCTTACGTGGCAGTTTGCTTCGAATGGCTGGAATCCCTCTTTGGCTGGGGCGCCTGTTTTAACGCAGGCGCCTATCCCAGTGAGGCGCCTCACTCGATTGGGCGCCTGAATGCAGAAACCTTCGTTCCTTATTTCCTGCAATCAGGGTTAGTTCCAAAACACAAGAAGCATATAAATGATAAGATTAAACCATGTTTTACAGCCTGAGCTGTCTTGGTTCTGACTTTGGGCTTCCCAAATGGAACACTAGGTCGAACCGATGCCTAATGTTCTCTCCTACGAGGAACGCGTCCTCACCTACTCCTCTCGGGAGAATTTACCTGTTTGCCAACCGGCTCCTCCGGTTGGACTTTTGGCCAATCCCCTGGATCAGGTCTTAGTGCCCAGCTTTACTCACCAGGTCTTCGGTGCCCAGCCCTCAACCAGGACTTAGTGCCCAACTTTACTCACCAGGTCTTCAGTGCCCAGCCCTCGACCAGGACTTAGTGCCCAGCTTTACTCATCAGGACTTAGTGTCCAACCTTATGTCAGGACTTAGTTGCCTAGTGTACCTAGGACTTTTGCTGCACACTTGATTAGCCTTGTTAGATAACAACGAGACCTTAACTTTTGAACCCTTTGTCATTATCAAAACACAGGTTTGACTTTGTTTCTTCCGACACCAGCAATCTCCCCCTTTTTGATTTATGACAACACGGTTCAAAAAGTTAAGTTAAAAACATTTTATAGCACATCTAACAAGCAAGATTATCTTAAAAAACTTAAAACAATTTTCAATTATCTCCCCCTGAAATAAACATTCTCCCCCTCAAACAAGCATTCAGTTTTTGTAACACTTCTAAGTGCTTTTAAGTTTGACTAAGTGTTTTGCAAAAACATTTTTACCAAAAAAAAAACTTTTTACACTTAGACAATTTTCACTTAGACATGTTTTGCAAGCCTAAATTTTTGATTTTTGAAAAAACATTTACTTACAAGGCTTTGCAAAAAGAATTTAAAAAAAAATTAATCAAAATTTTAAAAGGGTTTCAATTTTTGCACACTTAGAAAGATTTCGCTTAAGAACAATTTGTGCAAAAAAACATTTTACTTGAAACAAAAACTCTTTAAGGAATTTTTAAACAAGTTTTCGCAAAGATTTGTTCTCTAAGATGAACTTTACTTAGAAACATTTGCCAAAAATTTCAAAAGGTTTTTGCTCAGACAAACTTTATTTACTAAGGAAAATTTTACTTAGAAATATATAGAAAAATGCTCTTCAAAAACTTAGAAATTTCGAAAGCTCTTAGAAATACTTAGAAGAAAATTTTGAAGTACTTAAAAAATTTGAAGCACTTAAAAAAATTTGAAGCATTTAGAAAAAAATTTGAAGCACTTAGACATTTTACTTTACTTTTTGAAGCAGAGATAAAACTTTGAAAAAAATTTCTCTCTCTTTTCTCCTTTCTCTCCCACTTTGTCATATATCAAAAAAAATTGATAACAACTATTGCAAGTTAATTTTGAATTTGAGCTAGTTACAAATTTGAAAGTCCATATTGAACCAACTCTAGTGAATTCAAGCAAGAAAAGGATCAACCCACTTAATCTAGTCTTGTCAAATTCGGGGGTCAAAAGGTTTCATAAAGTGTTCTTAATGAAAAAACTTGTGAGTGAAAGATCCCACTGAATTGAATTTGATCTATGAATCTCACCAACAAAACTTCTTTCCTTTGCAAAGTATTTAGTATAATTTTTGAAAAACATATCATTTTTGACAAAACAATTTCAAAAACCTTCCTTTTTAAGAAGGACTAAATATTGGATAAGAATTAAGTACTTAAATTGTACCCAAAAAAAATTATACTTTGAAAAGTATTGTGCACTTGGGAACTTTTAATTTGAACTTAATATTGCCAAAAAAATTCATTTAGAAAAAAAATATGCACCTTTTTTTTTAAACATTTCCACTTAGCCAAATATAGTGCACTTTGAAATATATTGTGTAAAAACTTGCATTTTGAAAGATATTTTACACTTCAACCATCAGTACTTTGAAAAATATTGGAAACAATATTGTACTTAGTATCAAAAACAATTTATACTTTGAAAAATATTTTGTACTTAAACATATTGGCACTTTGAGAAATATTTGTACTTTGAAAAATATTTATGCTTTGAAAAATATTTATACTTTGAAAACTAGTAGTACTTTTGAAAACACAATATTTTACTTGACTTGGTTTCTTTTCTAGTCTGACACATTCTTAGGAAATCTTGTTAACTACAAGGACATTTTCCTAAGTGTCCTGTAATTTTCTAAACTCAAGTAAATATTATTTAAAAAGTGATTTTAAAAAAAAATAGGTTTTTGAAAGTGATTTTTACTAAAATGAGTTTAAAATGATAGTAATTTGAAAGAGAAAATACTTAGTTTCAAAAGATTTTGAAAATACAGTGTATGAAAATATATTATTTTAAAATATTTAAAAATTCTTTTAATTTGACCTCCACCTAAACTTGACACAGTCCTCGGAAGCTTGTTGACTACAAGTACTCTTCCTCTGAGTCTTTAGGGTTTTGTTCAAACCAAAAGAATTTTCAAAAACTAACTGTCAGAAAAATTTTCAAAAAATAATTGTCAGAAAGTTTTCTTTTTGACTTAGACTCCTCCTAAATTTGACACATCCTAGGAGTCCTTGTAGATCATGAAGAAGACTTCCTCTGTGTCTTTAGGGTTTATCAAAATTAAAAAACAATTTTGAATGACCTTTTGAGTATGATAATTTTCAAGGAGATAATTTTTGAAAACACAATTTGGAATGATAGCACAGTTTTCAAAAAACATTTTGAAATTATGATAATTGTTCAAAGAGATAGTGATATAACAAGGTTTTTGAACCAATTTTTGAAAACCTTATTTTGAGATGATAATAAGTTTTAGTGCATAAGACTTTTGAAAAATCTAAATTTTTCGAACAAAAAACTCCCCCTGTATCCGACATCGTCTGACTCTATCTAAGCGCCTTAAGGGACTTCAATGTTGACCAAGTTTGACTGTGTTGACTAGGTTTGACCAATCAATAATTGACCCAATCAGGTCCTAGATCTTAGTATAATTCAATCAAGACTTAGTTTGATGAGTTAATTTTGAAAAGGTATTGAACTACATTATTAGGTCTTAGACATCTCACCCAGTTCTACATGACAAAACAGGTTACCTTATCTATTTTGTGAGATGTTTTATCTTTTATCTTCGAATTAGTGTTAAATCTTAAGATTTAATCAAAATTTGTGTTAGATTCAAATTTATCAAATAGTAAATTGAATTTGAGTTTCGATAATTGACTTCCAGGTCTTGGCGAGGCACAGAGGCCTTCTTTGGCCGTAGCCTTATTGGAGCAACAACTCTTTCCTTGACAAAGCCTTTTACTAAAAATTCATTTTCAAATAACTTCTTGAAAAATTTTGGTCTAACTAGTTTAGGTTTCGGATCGGTAGCTTTGACTAGTTCCACCAGACTAAACAAACCGAGTAGGGTACGCCTTACCCCACTTGACCTTATTAGAAAGGCTTCCCTAACGTACTATCATCTCACCTCCACCTAATACTAGGTTGTTCAAGTTTTAAGTAACTCTTTAGTCCTTAAATTAATCAATCCTAATTCTAAACAAAATAAAATAAATAAAATAAAAAGTAACACACAATTAAAGCAAACAATTATCTAAGTAAGGTCATAATTGGAGTAATACTCCGGATTTTCAAAATCAGCAAGATTATGAATTAAATTTTCTAGCATATTGATCTTATGTTTTAGGGTTTCATTTACTTGTTTCAATTTTCTGAAATTTGCCTTAACTAATTTATATGAATCAATCACATTATTCAAGGTAAATACTGGATTTTCAAATACTATAAATTTACCTTTGTCGATTGTTTGTTCGACATTCTTGGGAGCTCTTTTTATTGTAGACGGTGAAGACCAACTCTTACGAGGGGACACTGGTCTTGGTAATGCCCTCTCTTCCTGCATTTATAACATACTATATGACTGTTAGATTTTAAATCTACAATGTTACCTTTTGATTTCTTTTTGGAGGTCTCCCCCTTGATTTTAGCCATCTTTCTTTTGCTTGATTGTTTCTTTATCATTTTGTAGTGGTCGCGAGACAACCGGACCAGTTTCCGATGATCCCCTTCTTCGTCGTCAGATTCTGAGTCTGAATCGGACTCAGGTAATGGTTGAGGCCTCTTTTGCAGTTCTCTTGGAGTTTTCCCTGCAATGGAAACTATACCTTCCTCGACCATTGTAGTTTCAGCTTGATTATTTAACCTTAATTCAGAAAATGATTCAAAATTAGTTACCGATTTTATCTCGGAAAACTCATCTTCTAACTCTGGTTCGATTTTAAAGTCAGGTACGGATTCTATCTCATCTTCTGATCCAAAGTCAATTTCGACGTCGGTTGTCAAGTCTGTCTCAGCTACTTGTGCTTGAGCCGAGAATGCAAAATAACTTACCTGATCTTCTTCTTCATCGTCCAAATCCTTCGATGAGTCGGACATTGCACCTTCTAAGATCTCAATATCGGAGCTCTCTTCGTGTAGGTTGATTAGCTTCTCCCACATCTCTTTGGCACAGTTGAAGGATCTGACCCGCTTCAATTCTTCTTTGGTCGGGTCGCATTGTAAGATTACTGCTGCCTTAGAATCAATCTCGATCTTCCTCAGAGTTGGTTTGTCCAATTTGTCCAAGGCGATTGATGTTCCATCTTTTGTGAGGAATGTGAACCCCGTTTGGATTATCAATCATAAATCCAGATTGGCCTTCAGGTGGGATTCCATTAGACTTTTCCAAGATCTGAAATCCTCACCAGAGAATAGGGGCGGACGGGCACCATTCCATTCTTGATTGGCCATTGAATATAAACCTCGTACACAAAAGAAATAACAAAAATGTACCAAAACTTGGTCTTGGATTAGTAGTGCAGGAGAGAATATTAATAACGAAAAGAATCGAGTGGTGATGCACCAACCTCGATTAACGAGAAAGATTCGAGCGAAAAAAATTAAAATTCGAAAAAAAATTTCTCAAACTGGTGGTTGCACCAAGTTTGAGCCACCCGCTGTAATGACCCGGAAAATTCTCTTAATATTTTCTTAAAATATTAAGCATGTCTAGATAATTTTCTGAGGAACCTAGAAATATTAATGCGAAATTTGGCCTAGAAAATCCATGTTTTCTCATTTAAATTGGGAAAAAGGGCACTAATGGGCCTTATATGGGCTTTTTAGTACCAAAATTATTGGTGGATTTTAGGTGAAAATTAATATAAACATAAAGGGATTCTAATGGGAAATATTAACATAATTATGGAGGAATTTTTAGAGGATTTTCGGAATTTTAGGGAAAATAAAAAGAAAAATAAAATAAAAAATAAGGCGCATGGACCAAGGATTGAACCTTGGACCACTTGTACAACCATGTATGCTTTAACCAACTCATCTAGTGTGGTAATGTTATGAGGGAATGAAGTGGATATTGGTTAAAGCATAGAAGAAGATGAAGGGTCATGGAGAGACTCTTCATTTACCTCCTTAATGGGCTATAAAGAGGGGGTTTTGGGAGTTACCTCTTCTTCCCATTACTTTGCAATTTCTTCCTTCACCTGCCCTCATCCTAGCCGAATACCCAAGGAAGGGTTCTCCCTTGGAAAAGCTCCACAAGAGGTCTCATCCTCAAGATCTAAGGGGTCTTCCAAGGATACAAGGACAAGGGGGTTCAAGGGTCCAAAGATCTTACCATTTCCTTCTCTTTCAAGGTTCGAAAAATCAAGAAACCCAAGGTAAGACTGCCTCACCTGTGGTATAATAGTTCTTTATATTTTAGCATGATTTATTGGTTGGTTTTTGGGACTTGAGGTTGAAAGAAACAAAATCAACACCCTAGAGACCCTATGGGTTTCGGCCACAATGTTTTAGGGTCCATAATGATGCTAAAAATCTTTATAATGTTATTTAAGGTTCCCTTATGATGTTTAGAGGTTAAGTATAATTTTTGGGAATTTTTGGAGTACCCTAGAACACCCTAGGGTTTCGGCCAACATGAAAGAAACAAAATCAACACTCTAGAGACCCTATGGGTTTCGGCCACAATGTTTTAGGGTCCATGATGATGCTAAAAGCCTTTATAATGTTATTTAATGTTCCCTTATGATGTTTAGAGATTAAGGATAATTTTTGGGAATTTTTAGAGTACCCTAGGATACCCTAGGGTTTCGGCCAACAACAAGAACCCTTGTGTAGGGTTGGGATTAAAACCTCAAGTGTTTGTTTTATGTATTGTCATGATATAAGGGAGATGGAGGGTATTTATGTAAATGTTTCACATGGCCTAGAGACCCTATAGGTTTCGGCCAAGTACCCTAATAGGGTGGAAAGTTAGGACTCATTTCAAGTAAGGGCCCCAAATGGCCCTATGGTAAGGTATGGTTGGTGTATAACAATTGATTTGGGGATTTTAATGAAAATTTTTCCATGCCCCATGGCCTTGAAGTTTCAGCCAAGAGCAAGTTTAGGGTTAAAGGATTAGGGTTGGCCTTAAGTATGGAATCAAATGTTCCTATGGCCTAGTATGTATGTATGGGATGTTGTTTGGGGAAGTTATGTGAAGCTTCATGAACCTATGGTTCCTTGGGGCTTTCGGCCAAGGGCCTAACCTAGGGTTAGGGTTGGGTTAAACCTCCAAAGATGCTTGTGTATGAGTTACCAAGATATATGTTTAAGTAAGATGGAAGAAGTTCTATGTTAACCAAACCCTTAGTTTGTATGTCATGAACTATATGTTAAGTCATAGATGTTTAGACATGTGCCATGATTTATGAATGATAGGTATGTATGCCATGTCTTATGAATGATTTGCCATGTTTTATGAATAATATGCATGTATGCCATGTCTTATGAATGATACGTATGTATGCCATGTTTTATGAATAAGATGTATGTATGTCATGTCTTATGAATGAGGTTAAAGTACATGCCTTTAAGGCATAACGATGATGTTAAGTATGATGAATGAATGATGATGAATGACAAGTATGATGAATGAAAGATGATGCTTATGTCTTTAAGGAATAAATATGCTAAACGGCACGGTCGATGGTCGACGGTACGACGGTCGAGAGGACCGGTAAATGGGCCGGTAGACGGGCCGAGCCGTAACAAGTTATGCTATGTTAAGTATGCCATGAAGGTCTCATGAATGATGAAGCATGTAAAGTATTTTACTTTATGAATGGGCTTGTACCGGACCGAAGTATGGGTCCAAGGGATGGGCACCTTAAGAACGCCCCGGTTCTGGACTACCGACTATGTTGTCCACGGTTCTGGCACTACCGAAGCTGTGCAACAGGGATGAGCACCTTAAGAACTCCTCGGTTCGGGGACTACCGACTATGCTGTCCTTACCCTAGTAGGTCGAGGCTAGCTACCTCGTATTTACTTAGGGATGCGCGCTTATGATGTATGTATGTGGTACAAGCCAGGGCCCCAATGATATGATGATTATGTTTAAGCATTTAAAAGTATGTTTTAAAGATTAAGCATCCTTATATATATATATATATATGCAATTGCCACATGCATCCATCCATGTTATGCATTATATTTATGATAAGAATACTATGCAAAGTAAGTTTATGCAAGGTATGTTTATGCAAATGATTTTATGTATGATTATGCTAATATATGATGCCATGATTTTATGCTAGTTTATGATGCCATGATTTTATGCTAGTTTATGATGTCATGATTTAATTATGTTTATGCTAAGTTAGAATGCCATGATTTTATGCTAGTTTATGATGCCATGATTTTATGCTAGTTTAGGATGCCATGATTTAATTATGTTTATGCTAAGTTAGGATGTCATGATTTTATTTATGTTCATGCTAGTTTAGGATGCCATGGTTTAATTATGTTTATGTTAAGTTAGAATGTCATGATTTTATTTATGTCCATACTAATTTATGGTGCCATGATTTATTTATGTTGTGTTAAGTTAGGACGCCATGATTTTATTTAGGTTCATGCTAAGAACGTTTATGAGGTTATGTTTATTATGTTTATGTCTATGCCAAGTATTATGTCATGCTATGAATGTTTTATGGTTATGTTTATGCCATGCTACGAATGTGATTAAGTTATGTTCATGCCATGTCGAATGGATGCTAAGTGATGAAAAGGCTTATGTTCTAAGTAAAGCACTAAGTATGTTAATGTCTTATGTGCTCATGATTAAATGATGAATGGTTTTAGTGAGTAGGAAAGAGTCTTACTAAGCCTGTGTGCTTATAGTCTTATTTTCCTTATATCGCAGATCACGCAAGGGGACAGTAAGGAAGCAGCAGGAGGGCATTACGGCATGTGTGTGATAGTGACTTGGCCAAGGAGCAATATGGTTGCTCGTCTTATGATAGAACTCTACCTTTACTATTAAGTACTTGAATGTGACTCTATGACATGATGCTAAAGTATGACATGATATGATGCTAAGTATGACATGATGCTAAGTATGACATGATATGATACTAAGTATAAAGTTAATATGCCAAGTTCTCATGTCAGGATGCTAGGAATGGTAGTAAGTGCATGTAGGTGTAAGTTTAAAGGTTTCCGCTGCATTAGGATGTCTACATGCCCTAAGTATGTTAACGTAACGCCGCTTTATGAAAAAAAAACGGGCGTTACACCCGCTCTGATACCACTTGTGGGATCAGATTGAATCGATAGAGGGGGGGTGAATATCGATCGTTAAATTTTTGAAAATAAAGAGAGTAATTACACAGCGGAAAAAGCAAAAACAATCGCTAACACTTTTTGTTTTTATTTGGTTCGGAGTCGTAGTCGGCTCCTACTCCAAGGCCGACGGTCCTTGACCGTTTACGATGGGCAATTCTATATTTTCGTAAAAGTGATTACAAATTGAGTACAAATATAAAATTTAAAAAGAATTACAGCACTTAAAAAAAATGAACTTTTACCGACGACCGGAGAAGTTGGATGTTCAGAGCAGCGGGTCGTCGTTGGCGCTTAAGTCGCGAGTACGGAGCTTGTTGGAGCGTAGCGCTTGAACGAAAGTGTTGAAAGCAATTGATATCGAAGCCTTGGGGGTGAACCCCCTTTTATAGTGTTAACAGGGGCGCCTGTGTTGAGGGGGGTGCCTGACACGTGGCCTGTCCTGCGAGAACTCCAATCCGCAGACTTGGCCAGCGCTTATCCCCTCAACCAGGGCGCCTGAGTTAACTGGGGCGCCTGTGTTAACACAGGCGCCTCAATGACTTGGTCCTGAGGCTTCCGTGGCAGTTTGCTTCGAATGGCTGGAATCCCTCTTTGGCTGGGGCGCCTGTCTCAACACAGGCACCTATCCCAGTGAGGCGCCTCACTCCATTGAGGCGCCTGAATGCAGAAACCTTCATTCCTTCGTTCCTGCAATCAGGGTTAGTTCCAAAACACAAGAAGTATATAAATGATAAGATTAAGCCATGTTTTATAGCCTGAGCTGTCTTGGTTCTGACTTTGGGCTTCCCAAATGGAACCCTAGGTCGAACCGACGCCTAATGTTCCCTCCTACGGGGAACGCATCCTCACCTACTCCTCTTGGGAGAATTTACCTGTTTGCCAACCGGCTCCTCCGGTTGGACTTTTGCCCAATCCTCCGAATCAGGTCTTAGTGCCTAGCATTACTCACTAGGTCTTCGGTGCCTAGCCCTCGACCAGGACTTAGTGCCCAGCTTTACTCACCAAGTCTTCGGTGCCCAGCTCTCGGGCAGGACTTAGTACCCAGCTTTACTCACCAGATCTTCGGTGCCCAGCCCTCGGCCAGGACTTAGTGCCCAGCTTTACTCACCAGGACTTAGTGCTCAACCTGATGTCAGGACTTAGTTGCCTAGTGTACCTAGGACTTTTCCTACACACTTGATTAGCCTTGTTAGATAACAACAATACCTTAACTTTTGAACCCTTTGCTATTATCAAAACACAAGTTTGTCTTTGGTGCTTCCGGCACCAACAGATTGATGCTATATAGCAGATTTGATTGAGGAAATCATCGTCGGATTTAGATTCCTCCAGGGTCGGTTCCATGGATCGGGGTACAGAGGCTCATGGGCTTGTAGTCCCTAAATGGTCGTTCCCAAGAGTTACTTGATCTGGGACGTCCTTTTCAACAAATGCTAATACAACATGCTTTTCTTTTGGTAATAAGATGGAGAATATGGCTAGTGGTTGGTTAGAAAATCGTTCTGGCTGTTGGCTGGAACTGGGTTTATCTGAGGAGCCAAAGCCATTCTCTCCCTGCGTTGTGGTAGATAAGTTAGCGACTTCAAAAATGTTTGGTAGGAGAATATTTTCAAATATGATTTTGCTATGCATTCTGCCTGCAAGAATGTAACTGGATTATCAAAATGATTAAAAGCCAAGATTATAATTTCACCTCGGTAGTCACAATCTATGACATCGGCGCCAATATCAAGCCTATATTTCCACGCCGTGCTTGATCTGGGAGCAATTCGCCCATAGCAGCCCCAAGGAATTTCCATTCCAATTCCGGTTGGGATTTTGGCACGTCCTCGTGGTTCAACTATGCACGTTTGACTCACAGCCAAATCCAGTCCTGCAACACCACTTGATTTTCGTTGTGGCAAAATCGCATGTGGTGAAAATTTACGTACCAGGACAAATGGATAATCTTCTAATTCTTCTGGATGAGGATCTTCAATTGGGTCGTCGGCATAAACAGTAATGACCCCTGGGTTTTGTTCGATAAGAACAGCTAGTGAATGCAGTGATTCCTCGTCACTTTGGACTTCCTCGTCATTGCTTGTGCAGCTCCATAATTCCCGAAACTTATAGATATTCGGCCATTCATAAGATTCTGGCTGTTGACCTCTGATGGCTGCATCATGATCTGGACTTGTGTTGGTCTGATTGTTCAGTCTGTTCCTAAGGCTAGTGGTAGAATATCGCCGACCTGGTAAAGCTCTAACTCCCTGGTTTGCCAAATAGTCAACCGCACCTTGCACTTCATAAGCAAAGCCAATATTTGGAGTATTGGAAAGTCATCCAATAAGTCCCTGAATAATAAGGAGATTTGCTTCCCCTTGTGAGTATTGGAAGCTCTAACTCCCTGGTCTGCCATTGCTCGTATCCCCTTGTGAGGATAGAGACCTGTATATTTCTATAGAAATCATTAATGGCTAGCATCATATCAGGGATGACATATACCAGTTGGCTTCCTCTGGTTAGGTCAACTTCCATGGTGGCTAGTATCGCCTAATCGCCAACCCATCGGTTATCTCTGAAAACAATTAGAGCTATAGTTCCTTCCTCTTGTCGATGGAGGGTTTGTATGTCTACCTGTAGGATGCCTAAGTGTAGGAAACAGAATAGTTTGTAAGTAAAAGAGTGAAAGTTCACATAGCCAACTGCTCAACATAAATTATAGCAAGATAGTTATCTTTTTAGAAAATATACAACTGTTGTATGAATACATAAAAGCTTATAGAAACCTAATAGGAAATCAGATCCTGAGCTTAAGCAGCAATGACTTGGTACTTAATCCGATTAGTAAGTAGTTTCAATTTCGACTTCTTTTTGAAACTTAGTTGTTCGGTCTATAGTTTACAGAAATCAAATGAGGATGGTGAAGCAGAAAAGAGTCTTGGTGCTAATTGAAATGCAGGTATGTCTGCTTAAATTTCAACTTCTTTGGTAATGGAAGTGTGTGCTGATGGATGCAAGTCATGGTGGATAAACTTTAACTGAGCAATGACAATATAATCTAGATGGGTAAGGATGACTGGTGTAAAAGAGCAAGGTATGAATTTGCAAATTTAGGATAGAGCCTTGTTGGGACCTTTACGTTTAGCTAGAAGGGGTGAATAACTACTTTCCGATTTTCCTTCGTACAATGTTAGCTTGCGCAAGCAGAAAACTAAAAGAATAAACTAAAACAATCGCTAACACAAACCGTTTATGTGGTTCGGAGAGAAAGCTCCTACTCCACGGCTATCCGTAAGGTGGGTGATCCCGATCCTTCGGTGGATGACTCCCCGGAACACCTCCGGCTAGCTCTTGTCGCTCCTTGTGGGTGGAGAAACCTCGCCACAATCCCTTGACAACTCCTAAGCACTTAGAGGCTACTAACATGCTTTAACCAAACTTGTTTCGCCAAGAAGAAATAGCCAAAAACGAGCCCTCTTAAATAGTGTTCGATACTGTTCTGACCGTTACCAGTCGACTGGTGCTAGCACCAGTCGACTGGTCCTTGCGAATTTGAATGTCACAGCCTGACGATTCAACTTCTGGTCGACACCAGTCGATTGATCTTTTTGTACTCTTCATCAGTCGACTGATCCAAGCACCAGTCGACTGCTACCTAAGGTTTCCCTTCCCGAGTACAATTCTCTCAGCACTCGAACCCTAGGATTTCCCTGTTGGTGCAAGAAGCACCATATCGAAGCTTGTTTTGATATTGGCAAAGGGTTCAAAGTTAAGTATTATTGGTGATCTAATGTTGTTACTCAAGTGTGCAGAAAAAGTCCTAGCAAAGGGCTGCTAGGCACCTGGCGAAGGACTGCCAGGAAACAAAGTCCTGGCGAAGGGCTGCTAGGCACCTGGCGAAAGACTGCCAGGATACAAAGCCCTAGCGAAGCACTGCTAGGCACCTGGCGAAGGAATGCCAGGATACAAAGCCCTAGCGAAGGACTGCTAGGCACCTAGCGAAGGGCTGCTAGGAGTCGAAGACCTAGCGAAGGACAGCTAGGCTCCAGGCGAAGGACTGCTTGGAACTGAAGACCCGGCGAAGGACTGCTGGGCACCAGGCGAAGGACTGCCAGGAACGAAAGATCTACCGAAGGATAGCTAGGCTCCAGGCGAAGGACTGCTTGGAACTGAAGACCTGGCGAAGGACTGCTGGGCACCTGGCGAAGGACTGCTGGGCAAAAGTCCAACCGGAGGAGCCGGTTGGCAACAGGTAAATTCTCCTGAGAGGAGTAGGTGAGGACGCGTTCCCCGTCGAGGGAACAGTAGGCGTCGGGTCGACCTAGGGTTCCATTTTGGAGACCCAAAGTCAGAACCAAGACAGCTAAGGCTGTATAAACCTAATACTCTATTGCTTCATATTGTTTTGGACTAACCCTGGATGCAGGACCGAAGGAACGTGTGTCTGCAGCTCAGAATGCCCAAAGGAGAGAGGCAAGTAGCTGACCAGGGCGCCCCCAGTGTCCCGGGCGCCCCCAAGGCCAATACAAAACAAGTGAAGCAAAGAAACGTTTCGAAGCTCACTGGGCGGGGCACCCCCGTGCTCCCGGGCGCCCCGCACTCAAGCCAACGAAGCGGATAACTTTTATCCAGCCGAGAAGCTCGCTGAAAGGGTTAACCAGGGCGCCCCCAGAGTCAATCCTCAGCCCTATTCGAGTGGGATAAAGGCTGACCGAGACAATTCCGGATCTGTTGACACATGGGGGGTCGTTCCCAACGTTCAGGGCGCCCCGAAGTGCTATAAATAGCACCCAACCTCAAGGCTTCTCAACAACAACTTCTTCCAATGCAATTACACTCTTCTGCTCCAGCGCTCTGCTCCGAAAACCTCCCAACTCGAGATACAAGCACCGACGACGTCCCCCTGCTCCAAAACACAATCCACACCGGACGTCGGTAACGAAGAGCTGTTTTTTTTAAGTTTACTGTACTACTCTTGTAACATCTTTCTGTAAACTGTTTTGCGCATATAGAATTGCCCGCAGTAAACGGTCAACGACCGTGGCCTTGGAGTAGGAGCCGACCGCGACTCCGAACCAAGTAAAATCATGGTGTTCGTGTGTTATTTTGTTTTTAATTTTTCCGCTGCATATTCTCTTTTTCAATCCGAAAACGATTAACGATATTCACCCCCCCTCTATCGTTTCTCTCGATCCAACAAGTGGTATCAAAGCGGGGTAGCTCAAATTTGGTGCAACCACCAATTTGAGAGTTTTCTGAATTTTCATAATTATTTTAATTTTTTTAATCTTTCTCATTAATCGAGGTTGGTGCAACACCACTCGATCTTTATTTCACATAAATAATATCTGTAGGTGTATTTAGAATTGAATTTTGAATTTTGAATTCTTAATTTTTCACCATTCATTAATATCTGTACGCCTTTTTCAATTTTGAATTCTTAATTTTTCACCATTCATTAGAATTGATAAAACGATCAATTTTTGAAAATTTGTCATAAACCTTTTTTAATTATTATTTTAATATTTTTCTCGAAATTCGTGTTATCTTAATTCGAGCAAAATTTCAACGTTGAATTCTTATTTCTTTTCAGAATGGACAAAATCAACATTTTCAAAAATTTGTCATAAATTATTTTTATTATTTTATTATTATTCTGCCTCGAAATTCGTGCAACATTTATTTTGGGCTATTTTTTCTCTTCTCCCGCACTACTAATCCAAGACCAAGTCTTGGTACATTTCTGTTGTTTCTCTTGTGTACGAGGTTTAAACTAAATGACCAACCAAGAATGGAACAGTGCCCGTCCACCGCTCTTCTATAGCGAAAATTTCAACTCCTGGAGAAGTCTAATGGAATCCCACCTGAAGGCCAATCTGGATTTATGGTTGATAATCCAAACGGGGTTCACATTCCCCACAGAAGAAGGAACATCGATCACTTGGGACAAACTGGATGAACCAACTCTGAGGAAGATCGAGATAGATGCAAGGGCTACTGCAATCCTACAATGTGGCCTAACCAATGAAGAATTGAAGCGGGTCGGATCCTTCAACTGTGCCAAGGAGATGTGGGAAAAGCTAATCAATCTACACGAAGAGAGCTCTGATATTGAGATCTTAGAAGATTTTGCATTTTCGGCTCAAGCACAAGTAACTGAGACAGACTCGGCCCCCGACATTGAAATCGAACCAGAATCTGATGACGAGTTTTCTAGGACAAAATCGGTAACTAATTTTGAATCAGTTTCTGAATTAAGGTTAAATAATCAAGCTGATACTGCAATGATCGAGGAAGGTATAATTTTCATTGCAGGGAAAACTCCAAGAGAACTACAAAAGAGGCCTCAACCAGTACCTGAGTCCGACTCAGACTCAGAATCTGACGATGAAGGAAGGGATCCTTGGAAACTGGTCTGGTTGGCTCGCAACCGCTACAAAATGTCGAAGAAACAATCAAGCAAAAGAAAGATGGCTAGAATCAAGGGGGAGATTCCCAATCGAGAATCAAAAGGTAAATTTACAGTATTTGAAAATCCAATATTTACCTTGAATAATGTGATTGACTCATATAAATTAGTTAAGGCAAATTTTAGGAAATTGAAACAAGAAAGTCAAACCCTGAAACATAAGGACAATATGTTAGAAAATCCAGAAATTTCTCCTCACTATGATCTTACCTAGAGTTCTTTTGCTATTCATAAGACTAGAAATAGGACCTGATTAATTGAAACTTGAACAACCTAGTATTAGGATAAGGTTTGATGATAGTACGTTAGGGAAGCCTGACTAAGGAATCAAGTAGGGTAAGGAGTACCTTATTTGGTCTTTTTAGTCCGGTGGAACTAGCCGAAGCTACCTCTCCGAATCCTAAGCTAGTTAGACCAGAGTGTCTCAAACAATGATTTGAAAATGATCTTTCTTTAAAAGGCTTTGTCTAGGAAAGGGTTGTTGATCCAATAAGGCTACGGGCAAAGAAGGCCTCTGTGCCTCGCCAAGACCTGGAAGCCAATTATCGAAACTCAATTTTGAATTATTATTTGTTAAACTCGAATCTAACACAAGCTTCAATTAAATCATAGTGTTGACATCAAAGATAAAATTAATGCATCTCACAAAATAGTTAAGGATACCCTGTTTTGTCACTTAGAAATGGGTGAGATGTTTAGGACCTAAAAGTTGAGTCCAACCCAATAAAATTCAATTAAATCTTAATTAAATCAATTAAATTCAATTAAATCAATTAAATTCAATTAAATCAAAATCAAATCTTAATTAACTCAATTAAATCAAATTTAAAATTCAAACTCAAATTCAAACTGAACAAACTTAACCCTTAAATTTTAATTTTCTCAAAAATCAAATTTAACTTTTTAACAAAGAGTTAATGTTTCAAATCATTGTAATTAAAATCAAGTCTCTTTTGTTCACTAACCTGAAATTTATTTCATAACATTTATTTCTTTCCTTTACCATTATACAAACATTTCTTTTAGACAATCAGTTTATTCTTGAATGGCAAAAAGTCACCTTAGGGATTACTTAGGATTTTTTTTGTCTGCAGTCCGGGCTTAGATATTTATATTTTTTTTGGACCAAAAAAAACTTCTATTTTTCTTGGAAATCATTTCTCCTTTTCAGTTCTCTATATTCACTTTTTCAAATAGGAGAATGAAATTATGTTTCAAATCATTAAAACAAAATATTTTTTTAAACTTAGTTTTCTTCTCTTTTTGTTTGAATCAAACCCTAAGACTAAGAGGAGGATTAACTTGTGGTCAACAAGCCTCCTAGGACTGTGTCAGATTTAGGGGGAGTTCAAATTAAAAGAAAAAGTTTTTAAAAAAATACCATGCCTTCAAATAATCACTATATTTTTCAAAAATTGTGCTTTATAAAAATCATTATCATTTCAAAATGTTTTTCGAAAATGGGGCTTATGCTTTAAAATTATCTTCATTTCAAATTGAATTTTCTAAAATTATATTACCATACTGTTATTCAAAACTATTCTTTTGATTTTAATAAACCCTAAAGACACAGAGGAAGGTTCACTTCATGATCTATAAGGATTCGTAGGATGTGTCAAATTTAGGGGAAGTGTAAATCAAAAGAAGATTTTCTGACAAGATTTTTTTTGCAATTATTTGTTTTGAATTATTAAATAATTCCTGTGGTTTGAATCAACCTAAAGACTCAGGGAAGAGTACTTGTGGTCAACAAGCTTCCTAGGACTGGGTCAAGTTTAGGGAGAGGTCAAACTGAAGGATTTGCTAATTTCAAAATAATATGTTTTCATGTACTGCATTATTTAAATCCGTCTGAAAACATACGGGAGTTTGTTTAAATACTTTCATTTTTTTAAATACTTATGGAAAATAATATTTACTTGAGTTTGAAGAATTTCCAGGACACTTAGAAAATATTCTTGTAGTTGACAAGATTTCCTAGGATTGTGTCAGACTGGAAAAGAAACCTAGTCAAGTGAAATATTATGGTTTCAAAATGCATAACATTTTTTTTTAAAAAGTACTTATATTTTTCAAAAATACATAATCTGCAAAAGTACTTATATCTTCAAAAATGCATAATATCTTTCAAAAGTACTTCTATTTTTCAAAATATAATATTTTCAAAAGTACTAATATTTTTCAAGGCAATAGTATTCTAAGTGCGTGAATTTTCTAAGAGACTTGCCTACAAATACAATTTTTTTTAAATACCTTTCAAAGTGGAGTTTTGCAATTTAAAGCTTTTTGCTATGCTTTCAAGAATTATGCTAAGTATTTTTATATTTTCAAGACTCTTAAGCTCTGATACACAAATTTTAAATTTCTTTCAAAATATAATTCTTTATTGATATATGGCCAAGGGGGAGAGTAGAAAAAGTGAAATTAAATTCTTCCTTAAACTTTTTCCCCTTTTCAATAAAAGTTTATCTTAGAAATGGTCTAAAACATAAGGAGAAGAGTTTCACATTAAGGGGGAGAGAAAGAAAGAGAAAAAGAAATTTTTTTCAAAAAGTAAAGAAAAAATTTCTAAGTGTGTCAAATTTTTTTTCTAAGTGAAATTTTCCTTAGTAAACATGATTTATCTAAGCAAAACATTAGCAAATGTTTCTAAATAGAGTTTTTTTTAAAAAAATTGTCTAGAAAATTCTTGAAAATTATGTTTTTCAAAATGCACAAAGTGTTTCCATGCAAATTCGTCTAAATGTGCAAAATTGTCTTTAGTAAACAAATTTTTTCCCAATTCTAAAAGTTGAATTTTTTTTGAAAATTTGGCTTCAAAAATTTAATTTTGCCTAAGTAAACTTTTTTGTAAAGCCTTGAAAGTAAATGTTTTTTTAATTTTTAGGCCTGCAAAACTTTTCAAAATGGAAAATTGTTGGTGAAAATTCTTTTACTACATTTTTTAAAAACATTTTGTCAAAAACATGAAGCACTTAGAAAAATTCAAAAATCCCTGTTAGATATGTTGTTCACTCATAAATGTTTTTTGATATATGTCAAAGGGGGAGGAAGGTCAAAGTTAAGTGTTAAGTAAATTGTTGTTTTATAACACAATTATTCAGGGGGAGTATGAGAAATTTTTTCAAAATTACATTGGTTTTAGACTTTATACTGTTCAGAATTGCTATGTGTTATTGGTCTTAACCTTCTTGCTTAAACTGTTGTAATTTTTACTTAACTTTGAATTGTGTTGCCATAAATCAAAAAGGGGGAGATTGTTGGTGCAAGAAGCACCATATCGAACCTTGTTTTGATATTGGCAAAGGGTTCAAAGTTAAGTATTATTGGTGATCTAATGTTGTTACTCAAGTGTGCAGAAAAAGTCCTAGCGAAGGGCTACTAGGCACCTGGCGATGGACTGCCAGGAAACAAAGTCCTGGCGAAGGGCTGCTAGGCACCTGGCGAAGGACTGCCAGGATACAAAGCCCTAGCGAAGCACTGCTAGGCACCTGGCGAAGGAATGCCAGGATACAAAGCCCTAGCGAAGGACTGCTAGGCACCTAGCGAAGGGATGCTAGGAGTCGAAGACCTAGCGAAGGATAGTTAGGCTCCAGGCGAAGGACTGCTTGGAGCTGAAGACTTGGCGAAGGACTGCTGGGCACCAGGCGAAGGACTGCCAGGAACGAAAGACCTAGCGAAGGACAGCTAGGCTCCAGGCGAAGGACTGCTTGGAACTGAAGACCTGGCGAAGGACTGCTGGGCACCTGGCGAAGGACTGCTGGGCAAAAGTCCAACCAGAGGAGCCGGTTGGCAACAGGTAAATTCTCCTGAGAGGAGTAGGTGAGGACGCGTTCCCCGTCGAGGGAACAGTAGGCGTCGGTTCGACCTAGGGTTCCATTTTGGAGACCCAAAGTCAGAACCAAGACAGCTAAGGCTGTATAAACTTAATACTCTATTGCTTCATATTGTTTTGGACTAACCCTGGATGCAGGACCGAAGGAACGTGTGTCTGTAGCTCAGAATGCCCAAAGGAGAGAGGCAAGTAGCTGAGCAGGGCGCCCCCAAGGCCAATACAAAACAACTGAAGCAAAGAAACGCTTCGGAAGCTCACTGGGCGGGGCGCCCCCGTGCTCCCGGGCGCCCCGCACTCAAGCCAACGAAGCGGATAACTTTTATCCAGCCGAGAAGCTCGCTGAAAGGGTCAACCAGGGCGCCCCCAGAGTCAATCCTCAGCCCTATTCGAGTGGGATAAAGGTTGACCGAGACAATTCTGGATCGGTTGACACATGGGGGGGCGCCCCCAACGTTCAGGGCGCCCCGAAGTGCTATAAATAGCACCCAACCCCAAGGCTTCTCAACAACAACTTCTTCCAACGCAATTACGCTCTTCTGCTCCAGTGCTCTGCTCCGGAAACCTCCCAACTCGAGATACAAGCGCCGACGACGTCCCCCTGCTCCAAAACACAATCCACACCGGACGTCGATAACGAAGAGCTATTTTTTTTAAGTTTACTGTACTACTCTTGTAACATCTTTCTGTAAACTATTTTGCGCATATAGAATTGCCCGCAGTAAACGGTCAACGACCGTGGGCCTTGGAGTAGGAGCCGACCGCGACTCCGAACCAAGTAAAATCTTGGTGTTCATGTGTTATTTTGTTTTTAATTTTTCCACTGCATATTCTCTTTTTCAATCCGAAAACGATTAACGATATTCACCCCCCCCCCTCTATCGTTTCTCTCGATCCAACATTCCCTTCCCAAGTATAATTCTCTCAGCACTCGAATCCTCACAACTTAGCTGACTCTTCATCCAGCAGTCTTGACTTGTTGCCTTCAAGTCTTCTTCGACTTCGGCTCTCATCCCTCGGATGCATGCAAGCCCACGGCTCGTCTCCCGATGCCACCCTTCACGTATGCCTCGAAGTGCGCTTCGTCCCTGCTTTGTCCATGATCCCTCGGATACATGCAAGCCCATGGCTCGTCTTACCATGCCATCCTTCACCGGACCCGAAGACGTCCAACTAAGTCTATGTGTATTCTGCAAACCTGCACACTCACATACACATATTAAATCAACATTAAACCCTAACTTAATCATATTGACACACACATCAAAACTCATGATCTACCCGATCAAACTTAGGTCAATTGCACCAACAATCTCCCCCTTTTTGATATGTGGCAATATGTTTAAGTTAGGTGCAAAAACAATAACAATTGAAAATTAAAGACACAGTAAATTAAGAAGCATAAACATGCATCCTCCCCCTTAACATATATCTCCACACACAATTTTCAATTTTGCATAACCACAAGTTAAGTTAAAAACTAACTCCACGAGTTAAGTTAAAACTAACTTAAAACCACAAGTTCTCCCCCTTTGACACCATCAAAATGATTGCCCCAAGCAATATTAGCCCTAGTATCAATTTAGGATAAGTTTTGTTTTCTGAAAATTCCCAGAAATCAGAAACCATACGCGCCAGTCGACTGCGTCAGTTTCTAGTCGACTGGTGCCTTCATTCTTCAAACCTACAAAAAGATCAGTCGACTGATGAAGGATCAGTCGACTGATGGAGGATCAGTCGACTGATGGAGGATCAGTCGACTGATGCATAGAAAACCTTAGTTCCTAGATCGAACTGTACCAGTCGACTGTCTTCTGCATCAGTCGACTGGTACCCTATATTTTCAATATTTCTGACCCATCTTCAGAAATACACCAAAAATTTTATAAATCTCTAAAAATTCACAAATTTTGTGGAGAAGTTTGTGGTACCCATATCTACTTGGGAAAAATACATTTAAAAATGTATCTATCACTAATCCCGAGATTGACACAAAACTTAAAACTATCTAAATGATTCAATTGAACCTTGACCTAAAGTCCTAGTTTTGATCTCTTCTTAATGTATTTTCTCATACCCAACGACAATGCATCCCTAGCATTGACTTATATGACATCTATTCATTAAAGATCAACTCCCATGCAATATGATCTCAATATCATTTTTATGCATGATACTTACTTTTGATGTGCCAAATCCCTAGGATTAAAACTCAAATTTGTCTCCAAATCCTTTGGAACATTCCACAGCCCATCTAGTCTCCCTGAAAAAATCCTCCTAAGATCCATTGACCATGGACCCCATCTTGACTCCTAGAGATCCCCCTTGAGCTCTTAGCCTTAGCCACCTCCCTAGGCGACTCATCTATAATGGCAAGACCGCACCGGTGTACCTCCGGTACTTCTTGATCTACAACCCTAACCTTCTCAATTTTGTATATCTTATTTTTGGTTAGGTTCTTCTTCTTCCCTTTAAATGATTTTCTCTTGCCATTTTTGGCCTTCCCTTTGCTATAATCATATAACATCCTTGCATATAACTTTTCCATAACATTTGATCTCATAGATCGGTATCTTAGATCCGATCTATCATTGTAGGGGTTTTGACCACTCACCATCATGCCTAAACCCTTAGATCCAATAATGAATTTATCTAGGGGTTTCTCTAATTTATCAAGCTTTGCCCTCAATGCTTGATTTTCCCTCTCTAGGTTCTTAACCTTAGCATCCCCATGTCCATCTTGGACATTCCTAGATCTACCCATTTGTCTAGGCATGTGTCTCCCATTCTTTGGATTAATGTCTTGGTCCTTAGGTCTGAAAATTCTAGGTTTATCATGATACATAAATTCCCTAGGGTTTTGACATATGACATTAGCCCTATTTTTATCACAATATCTAAAATCAAAATTATGCATAGGTAAATAATTCTCATTATTTCTAACATGCATGAAGGGATTTTGAAACTGCTTAATGTTAGGGATTACCTCCCTTACCCTTGTAGCACCCCATTGATGTGACCTTTTCTTCTTCCCTTTCTCCTCCCACTTTCTCAAATGCTCCAATTTCTTGAATTCTCCTTTCCTTGAGCATTTGGTGTGGTAGTGTCCTAGCTCACCACACATGAAAGACCTAATGTATTTTTTCTCCTTCTTTTCCCTACAACTCATGTTAGATTTTAAAGAAACTGACTTGGGTTTAGGGTTTATCTCCTTTTTACCGAATGGACACTTGTCCTTGTAGTGTCCCTTCTTGTTGCACCCAAAGCAGATAATGTGGTCTTTTGACTTTGCTTTGGTGGAAGTGGATACTTCTTCTTACTCCGGTATCGAAGATGATCTCTCCTCCCCCTTAATCCTTGAAGTGGAGACCTCTTCTTCCTTTGATGAATTGGATGGTTCTTCAAGTTCTTGTCCCACTTCACTTGAGGATATGGATGAGTCTTTTTCTTCTTTCTCCTCCTCTTCGGATGTTGAGCTTATTTCCTCATCCGATTGGTCCTTCTCCTCTTCTTGGACCATTGAGTTCATTTCCTTGGGTTCTTCCACTACTTGAGCTTGTGTAGGGAGTTTTCATGGAGCGCTAACATCTTGCTCCATAATTCGTGTGCATTCTTATAGTTATCTACACCACTAATTATATCATTAGGCAAGATATTTAGTAATATTGAAATTACCTTTTCGTTTGCCTTTGATTGAGTATGTTGCTCCTTAGTCCAATATCTTGATCGTAGCTTTTTCCCATGTTTATCTCTCGAAACTTCAAATGGTTCTTTTAGCACGATCATGAAATTTCAATCCATGGCGAACCATGTCTTTGTTCGCACCCTCCAATACTCGAAACTCTCACGGTCGTAGGGAGGTGGAACATTGATATCGTCCCCTAATCTTTCTTTAATCGTCATTTCCTTTAGCTTTTTGCTCTCTCAATGGTTAGTTCGTAGATGAGCAAACCTTCCTTTGAAACCACTTGTTGGGACCTTTACGTTTAGCTAGAGGGGGTGAATAACTACTTTTCGATTTTCCTTCCTACAATGTTAGCGTGCGCAAGCGGAAAACTAAAAGAATAAACTAAAACAATCGCTAACACAAACCGTTTACGTGATTCGGAAATAAAGCTCCTACTCCACGGCTGTCCGTAAGGTAGACGATCCCGATCCTTCGGTGGATGACTCCCCGGAACACCTCCGGCTAGCTCTTGTGGCTCCTTGTGGGTGGAGAAACCTCGCCACAATCCCTTGACAACTCCTGAGCACTTGTAGGCTACTAACAGGCTTTAACCAAGCTTGTTTTGCCAAGAAGAAATAGTCAAAAACGAGCCTTCTTAAATAGTGCTCGATACTGTTATAACCGTTACCAGTCGACTGGTGCTAGCACCAGTCAACTGGTCCTCACGAATTTGAATGTCACAGCCTGACGATTCAACTTCTGGTCGACACCAGTCGACTGATCGAAGGATCAATCGACTGATCTTTCTGTGCTCTTCATCAGTCGACTGATCTAAGCACCAGTCAACTACTACCTAAGGTTTCTCTTCCCGAGTACAATTCTCTCAGCACTCGAACCCTAGGATTTCCCTTCTCGAGTACAATTTCTCAGCACTCGAATCCTCATGACTTAGCTAATTCTTCATCCAGCAGCCTCGACCTGTTGCCTTCAAGCCTTCTTCGACTTCGGCTCTCGTCCCTCGGATGCATGCAAGCCCACGGCTCGTCTCCCCATGCCACCCTTCACGTATGCCTCGAAGTGTGCTTCCTTCGGCTCATCGTCCCTACTTTATCCACGGTCCCTCGGATGCATGCAAGCCCACGGCTCGTCTTCCCATGCCATCCTTCACCGGACCCAAAGACGTCCAACTAAGTCTATTTGTATCCTGTAAACCTGCACACTCACATACACATATTAAATCAACATGAAACCCTAACTTAATCATATTGATACACACATAAAAACTCATAATCTACCCGATCAAACTTGGGTCAATTGCACCAACAAGCCTAACATACTAGACAAATTTAGAGATGTAGTCGACGAACACTATAAGAATATATTATAATAGCTAAGGAATTAGCAACGAAATTAAATTCAATTGCTATATAATAGGATTGTACTGACTGATTCAAATATCCGTCAGTGAAATCTCGAGTGATTTCTAGAAATTTACATTTACCGACTGAATCCAAATTGAGTTTGTAATTTACTGACTGAATGAAGATTCAGTCAGTAATTTACCAACTAAATGAAGATTCAGTTGAAAAATGTAAACTTAGTCGGTGAATTTCACCTAATTTCTCCAATCTGACCTTCCAATTTAATAAGATTTACCGATTGAATCCAATTTAATAAGATTTACCAACTGAAATTTGGATTCAATCGGTATTTACCAACTGAATTTAGATTCAGTTGGTAATTTTGCACTAACTTTCCCCATTTCGACCTTCCCCTTTTCCTCAAATTTTCCCTTGATTGTAGCTTCTCCTCCGGTGCGACTTCTCCAGCTCCTCTCCTATTTCGATACGCTTCTCCTTCTCATCTCTCTGTCCCATCTCTCTTGGTCACCCATGACCGACCATCCTCGTGACCTCTCTTGGCCAGCCATGGTCGACTTGCTCGTGCCCCCCCCCCCCTTGTTCGCGAGCTTGGCTGGGCGAAGTCGACTTGCTCGTGACCCCCCTTGGTCCGCGAGCTTGGTTGGCCACCACCAACTTGCTCGTGGGCCCCCATGGTCATGAGCTTGGTCGGTTGCGGTCGACTTGCTGGTGGCCTCTTGGCCGCGACCTTGGTCCATCACGGGCGGCTTGCTCGCGACCCCTTGGCAGGCTTGCTTGCAACCGGCTTGTTTGCGGCCCCTTGGCCAACAGTGAGCTTGCCCCTTTGGTCGGCTTGCTCGTAGCTCCTTGGCCGGTTTGTTTAGGTTGTAAACACTGCATGTTGTAGAGCTAAATTCAATTGTTTAGTTTTATTGCGTGATTAGGTTTGAATGCTTTAGGGTAAGTTTAATTTAAACTAAGGATGCTTAGTTTTGTACTTGTTTTGGTCATGTTGAAAATTTTATTGTCATTAAGATACAATATACATGAACAAATCTTGGATGTATAATAGATTAGAAAATGGATTTATCTGACATGAATATTTTACTGGAGTTGAAGAGTTTGTAAACTTTGCTTTGAGTTATTCAGAATTTATGAATAATATCGAGTTACGATGTCCTTGTAATCATAATAAATGTAAAAATAAAGGCTTCCGTGATGAGGACACTATGAAAGTACATCTTTGTAAAAAAAGGATTTGTTCTAAATTACTACAACCAATACTATCACGGAGAATCTTATTTTTTGGATCTAATTGGAACTTTAGATGTTTCTTCATCTGGCACAACTGCTTTAGGGGAAACATCATATAATGATAATGCAATGTAATTAATGGTCCACGACGTAAATAATGTAGTTGATCATTCCAATATAAATGAAATATCAACACCTGAAGTTCAACAACTATATGATATGTTAAAGGCTAGTGAAAGAGAAGTGTGGGGTGGTATTTTACTAGTCATTCCCAACTATCAACTATTACAAGGTTATTGAACATTAAGGAAGAACATCATTTCTCAAAATAATGTTACAATGACATTTGTCATTTAATATTAGAGTTGCTCCCTACTAATCACCTAATGTCTGATAGTTTCTGTAGTACAAAGAAATTTGTGAGGGGTTTAGGTTTACCTGTAGAGAAGATTTATTATTGCATTAATAACTGAATGATATTTTGGAATGAAGATAATGAACTAATTAAATGCATAATATGTACTCACCCTCATTATAGGCATTATAGTCACATATCAAGGAAGAAAAAGAAAAAAAATGTATGGAAAATTATGTATTGCTTTCCGTCAACAACTAGACTTCAACGTTTGCATGCATCTGCTGCAACATCATGCCATGTGAGGTGGCATCATGAGCATATACATGAAGGAGGTATAATGTTAAATAACAGAAAGGTAGAGGGCTAAAAAGCTTAACAATCCAAAATTAGGGGCTGTGATTGGATTAACTAAACTAGAAGAGCCTTTTTGCAAAAAGGACAAAAGTTATAAAATCTCCTTTTCCTTTCTTTTTTTTCCTTCTTTTCCTTTGAAAAACCCATCCCTCTCGCGATTCGGTTTTGTCTTATCCTCTCCACCGACGCCGAACCCCAACGAAAAGCCCTAATCTCCTCTTCTTCTCCATCTTCTTCTTCTTCTTCTTCGTCTTCTTCGGCGCGCACGAATGAGACGCCGAGCGCCCCGTCTCCCTGATCAAGCTGCCGCCCTCGCGTGAGCAAGCCTTACACCGACTCCCCCTTTCCTCGCTGATCGCCTAGTCTTCTTGATCGCCTCTCGATGCCAATGAATCATTGACGCCGCCCCTCCTCCTCACCGCCGACCATTGGAGAGTTGCCATTGGACGGCGATTTGGGTTAGCTGTTGCCAGCATAAATTCCAGGTACGAATTTGGTTCATTAGGGTGATCTTTTGAAGAAAATTAATGGTGGGTTAATTAGGATCAGGAAGATGAATGGAAACAGATTGAGAAGCTTCGTATCTCATTTTGTTTGGATTAATGTGAATTGATGATAAATCGATGTTGGTCAGTAGCGAGATGAATAGTTTAGTTTTCTTTGGTTGCCGTGAGTTTTCATCTTAGCTATTGGGTGTTTGCCTTTGTATCAGGATTTGTTGGATTTAGGTTGTATATAGTTCTATTGAAATTTGATTTCAACTTTTGTTTTGTGTTGGTTTTGCTGTGTGCGACTGGATCAAGTAGGAGTTTGACTTGTGGTGTTAACTTAACCTAGATCAACTTGGATGTAACCTAGATTCAAATACATCTTGGATCTTAGAGCATTTTAATCATGGTTTATGTTTGGGTTTTTGATCTTTTTGGTGGGATACTATTTGGTTTGTGCTAATTAGGGTTCGATCTTGGAAATGAACCAAATGCAACCTTAGCTTTAGGGAGTTACTGGAAATTAATCATTTAATCATAATTAATTAAATGCTTTCGGTAATAGGATTAATTCGAATATGACTTAGAAATTTGATTGGCTACTTACTATTTATGTAAATAGCTAAATAGATCTATCATTTGATACAAAACACTAATTGATTTGAGCTTGGACTTTTGAACGGGAGGTTCTTCTCGTATATGGATTACAAATAAGGCGGGTACTTCTCCTTTGTTTCTTGTAGATTATTGATCTTAAACGCATGACTGTTTGTTTCTGAGTAGGACTAGTTTATCTTGTTCTTTATTTTTTTTATATCGTCCGTTAATACCTTCTATGCTTGATCTTTGAGCTAATCATATTTTATATCTATACAGTCTCACCATTAATTTTTTATTTTGTAAAGTACCGCTTGTATGCGAGTACTTAAAAATGATCATTAAATACAACTAGGGTTGGTTGACATTAGAGATACCGTACCTAGTAGTTTAGTTGCATGCTTGATTTTGGGTACTTATTGATTGTATTGTTGCATCATTGTTATTTGGGTTGACTGTGTATTTAGTATCATGCACCATATTTCATAGTTGCATGTTGACGAGTATTGGCTTCCATATAATTAAGTCATCGTCAGTCATTTAGTCACTCTGCCCACTCAATCACTCATCGTGGTAGTTGCTAGAGTGCGAGCAACTATCCTGTTATACCACACTCGACCACTTATAGATAGTGGATGTTGGAGTTGTAGGCAAGCAGTCGACGGTCACCGTTATTTTCGACGGATACCAGAGTTGTTGGTGGCTCCCCCTTTTTTCTGAGGTTTTGGAGTCGTTGGCTCACCAGCATCCTGCCCACTCTGTTGGGGCAATCTATGGTCCGGAGTGACCATGTGTTTTGATGTTTGGGCAAAAGATTTAAGTTAGGTTCACCCTTGTGTTTGATGTATGTATTTATGTGTGCAGGTTTGCAGGATACACATGAACTTAGCTGGACGGCTTCGGGTCCGGTGAAGGATAGTGTGAGGAGACAAGCCGTGGGCTTGTATGCATCTGAGGGACTGTGGACAAAGCAGGGACGATGAGCCGAGGGAAGCGCACTTCGAGGCATACGTGAAGGGTGGAATGGGGAGATGAGCCGTGGGCTTGCATGCATCCGAGGGACGAGAGCCGAAGTCGAAGAAGGCTTAAAGGCAACAGGTCGAGGCTGCTGGAAGCAGAGATGATGAGCCGAGGAAAGCGCACTTCGAGGCATACGCGAAGGATGACATGGGAGACAAGCCGTGGGCTTGCATGCATCCGAGGGACGAGAGCCAAAGTCGAAGAAGGCTTGAAGGCAACAGGTCGAGGCTGCTGGATGAAGAGTCAGCTAAGTCGTGAGAGTTTGAGTGCTGAGAGAAGTGTACTCAGGAAATCCTAGGGTTCGAGTGCTGAGAGAAATATACTCGAGAAGGGAAACCTTAGGTTTAAGGGTGGACCAGTGGACTGATGCTTAGATCAGTCGACTGATGAAGTCCACAAAAACATCAGTCGACTGATCCAAGGACCAGTCGACTGATGGCAACTGGAATTCAAACGTTGGACTGTAACGTTCGAATCCAAGTGGGACCAGTCGACTGGTGCTTGACCAGTCGACTGGTAATGGTCATTTCTGTAAGGAGCTCTATTTAAGAGAACTCAGTTTTGGCTGAGAGTTCTTGACGAAATAAGCTTGGTTAAAGCTTATTAGTAGTCTTCTAGTACTCAGGTATTGTCGAGGGTTTGTGGCGAGGTTTCTCCACCCACAAGGAGCGACATGAGCTAGCCAGAGGTCTTCCGGGGACTCATCCACCGACGAATGGGGATCGTCCACCTTACGGACAGCCGTGGAGTAGGAGTCTTATCTCCGAACCACATAAATGGTTTGTGTTAGCGTTTGTTTATTTGTGTTTTAGTATTTCCGCTTGCGCACGCTAACATTGTAGGGAGAATCGACGATCGAAGTGGGTGATCGGACTATTCACCCCCCTCTAGTCATACGCCAAGGTCCCAACACACTCAACCACATATACTAGTGGTATTCGTTGGAGTGCGTATAATTATCACAGCCCTATCCACTCGGCCACACAGATGTGATGTGATGGCGGCTTGACTGGCGTCAGGGGTGACACATGTCATTACATCATATGCATTTATTACATTTTATATTTTCTTATGTTTACTACATTTATATGAGCTATGATTGCTATATTTGGCTGACTTGCATGTACGTTTTGATATTCTGTTATCACTCTGTTTCATACATGCTTAGTTATTATTCTGTTTCTTAGAAGCTGTATACTGTTGATTCTTTTTGCTTGTTATACCTTTTATTATGTTATGTATTTATCTACTCTAATACCTGCAGAGTCCACCCATACTCACCACCCCCACCATCTACTTTTGTTTCAGGTAGCAGATAGATACATTACATAGAACCAGGAGAGGATCCAGTTGTCAGTCCCATGGTGTTGAGTCATTTTGGAGTTTGTTTCAGTGTTTAGTTTATTTCCGCAGTTACTTATTTCTACACTTTCGTTAGTTCCATATTTATTTCATAGATTGATATTTATTTTTCTAGGTAGAATTATATATAGTTTGACGTGTTGGTCTTTAGATTTACATTTGAGTTTTAATCTGGATATAGACTCTCTGTTATTTTTATCTTTGATAACGATACTATCTGTGTGGTTGTGAGTTTATATTACTATAGTGATGCTAGCCGTGTGGGGCTAAGCTAGATGTTGTGGAGAGTTATGTATAAATGTCCCAACTTGTCCGTTGTATGGGGAGATACTGCCCAACTTTCGAGTAAGCATGGGCCTCTGGGGGTGTGACATACAATGCATCATCCTTGTGACTCCCTTGCACGAAAATATCTTGATACAATATTTCTCTCCTTTACAATGGAACCGCGTAATGTGAGTTTGAGACTTTTTGCGGATGGATTTCAACCATTTGGTCAGTCAGGATAGCAATATTCATCTTGACCAGTTATATTAACACCGTACAATTTACCACCATGGATGTACATTAAAGATAAATTCATATCCTTATTATACTTATTCCAAGTCCAACGAATTCGAAAGAGAAGATAGATGTTTTCTTGCAACATCTAATTGCCAAATTGAATGAATTACTCGGAGAGTTATGATGTTGCAAGTAAAACTAATTTTGCATTGCATGTTGTCTTATTATGGATGATCATTGATTTTCCAATATACTCAATATTGTCAGGATGGAGCATGGTTGGTAAATTAGCATACCCATATTGTATGACTGATGTATATTGATTATCTTGCAGTGAGAAGGTGTCTTGGTTTGATAATTATGTAAAATTTTACGAGTGAACACTCTTTCAGGCAAAATAAGATTTTTTTTTTAAGAATGTTGTAGTTAAAAAAACTTCTGTCAACAATCAAGTCAAGTGAAGAAATCATTAACCAAATAGATAGTTATGAATTCCTACTAGTATTTTAGCCAAATTCTGATGAGATAAATAAATACATTGTTAGCAATGTAAGTGTGGTTGAAAGAAAAAAAACATTTCTTGGGACCTACCATATTGTAAGTATCTACTCATTCAACATAATTTAGATGTGATCTATGTTGAAAAAAAAAATTCTTCGATAGTATCTTCAACATTGTTGTAAATATGCCTAGAAGAACTAAAAATACTACAAAACCACATGAGAAATTAAAAGAACTAGTCAGTAGACCAGAGTTGCATCAGGATGAAACAACCAATTAAATTTGTAAAGGTTTGTTATACATTAGACAAAGATGGTAAGTAAACTTTATGTAGTTGGATGAAAGAAATCAAATTTCCATATGGTTTTACCTCGAATATTGCTCAATGAGGGGATATAAACAAGTTAAAGATATTTGTAATGAAGAGTCATGACTGTCATATATTTATAGACTTATTCTAGTAGCTTTTCATGACTTATTGTAAGTACCTTGTATAGTTTTGATGTGGTCAATGGAATTAAGTTAGGTCATGTTGGTTTGATCCTTGTGTTTAAGTATCCAGGAGCTTAGAAGCATAAGAAGTCGAGCGAAAGACGCAATAGACAAGAAGGATGACACAGGAAGAAAGTTGACGAGCTTGGTGCATCAGAGGGATGAGAAGACTGTGGAAGAGTACACAGGTAGACGAGAAGGATGTATGCGATGTCCAAGAGACGAGAAGTTGGGGAGAAAAATTGCTCGAGAGGAAGGTCAGAAGTTAGTTCGGGTGAACTCAACTCCGGACGACCAAAAATCACCAAGAAGCGTCAGAAGATTGGTCAAGTGGAAGTTGACCAGAACTCATCTGGGGTGCTCAGAGTTGTCCGGGGCGCTCGGAGTCCAAGCGCCCGTATCAACACGGGTGCCCGGAGTCCTAGGCGCCCGAGTTGAAATAGGTGCTCGGGAACTCAGTTTTATCTAGAAGTAGCCGTTTCAAGGCTGTTGCGACGCAAATAAGATTTGACCCAACCCAGATGCTCCCCATTGTATATAGGAGCCCGGGAAGTGTCACATTAGCAACAAGATAAACTTTCCAGGCTCTGTAAATATAGCCCTTTTGGCTCAGAATTAGAACAACAATCTGTAATCAGTTTTTAAATTATGTTATGTGTTTTTAATGAGTATAAAAGGCTTCTCCACCTACATTAAAGGAGTTTGATAGTAGAGTTTTCAACGTTTTAGATTAGCAGCCACCCAGGTTGCAAACCAAGTAAAACTCAGAGCCTTATTTTCTTTTAAGTTATTGATGTTATTTACTCATGTTAAACTAATATTGTTTCTTTGCTAAGTTCAAAAATAAAGAATTGTGTTTTAGCCTTTACATGGCTATTCACCTCCCTTTAGTCGTCCCTACACGAACCTACAATTGGTATCAGAGCCCAACAAATTGTAAAGGACTAACAGATAGATAAAGTAACAATATGATGGTCGGACCGAGTATTTACCCACCAAAGTTTGAGAGCGAGTTAGCGATGTGGAAACGCCGCATGGAGGTATTTTTCAAAACTGGTTTTGAATAACTATTAATAATCAAAAATGATTTTGTAGCACCCGCAGACAAGCAAGAGCACCTCTACTAGAAGAATGAGCAAGCTAACTTCGTAGCCAACGGAAAAGTAGAGTTTTATCTGCTAACCATATTACCGGCTCAGGAAGTCAACTGGATCGACACGTATGCATTAGCAAAGGAACTTTGGGAAACGTTCCTGGAGCTTCATGAATGAACTTCAGAAGCCAATCTGGCAAGATTTGTTGCTCTGGAATCAATTGACAAACCTCCTGATGGACACTAGAGAAACAGTCACACAACTGCACGAAGAATCAAGGAACTGATAACTGCACTCACCAACCTTGGAGAATCAGTTTCAAATTGAGATGCAGTTAGATATGCCCTAAACTCATTTCCAAGGATGCGGGAATGGTTTTTGATTATAGACTCATACTACATTTCGAAAGACCTTGAGGTAAGTACGAAAAAATAATTATTTTCTACATTTGAACTTTACGAATCTAGATGTGCAGAATCAAAAAAAGGAACTGGTCAGAACATAGCATTGAAAGTCAAAATACAGATCAGATTCGGATATATCACTCCATGAGGATGAAAAAGCGTACATGATAAGAAAATATAACTAACAATTTTAATAAGTCACGGGCAAACAAGCTGCTTTAAAGAAAAAGGAAAGTTCGGTGCTACAACTATCAAGAAGAAGGATACATTAAAGACAACTATCCTAGATTGAAAATAAAGACAAGGAAAAGAAACCGAGTTGAAGCAAGCACAAGAACCTAAAGGCGACTTGGAGCGAATCATTTTCCTTGGAATTCAAACTTGAAGAATATGTCGGTCTTTCACTAATGGCAAGCCACCAGGTAGAAGATAACGAAAGCTCGTTCGAGATGAGCATCGATAAAGAGGGAGTGTCAGATGACTAATTTGATACGATAAGTGAGGTACGTAACCTTCTTCCTGATCAACTTTATGATGCTATCCACATATTGAGTAGATTGCTACGTAAATTACAAACCAAATACATACATTTGAAAAAGGAAAACGCTTAGTTGAAATTGAACTTAGTTAATGCATGTCCACTAGAATTGTATGACGAATTACAAATTGAAAATGAAAAATTGAAAGAGAAAATAGAAATATTAGAAAAGAAATCTGCAAGCTCAAATAATTTTCAAAATTCAAATTATAGAAATTTTCATGCAAGACTAAATTGGCATATTGGAAATCATTAGAGTTAAATTGCAAAAATACATAGAAATTGCATTCCATCCAAATTTTTGATGGATCCAGTAAGTAAAAATTTATATTGGATTCCTAATCTTACTTGAATTGTTAAAATATTTTTCTATATATGCTATAAATTAATTTATTTTTTTCTTGTTGTCATCTTGGAAAAAATTTTCTTGAAAAGTTTTCAGAGTAAATTTATATTTAAGTTGTTTTTTGGATAGAAACCATTCATATATATCCACAAAAAAAATTTGAGATTTTTTCTACCGTTAAAAGTATTTTTATGAATTTCTGATTAAAAGTTAGATTTTTAATTTTTAAAATACTTCTACGATGATTTTTGAAAAACTAAATTTTTTGGAGGTTAGTTGTTCGATTTTGACTTGTATAAAAAATTTATCCAAATTTTTTAAGTCAAAAATCATTTTTAACATTTACTTTCCAAATTTTATACATCTGTTAAGAAACTATTTTTAAACCCTCAATAAAAAAGTAATTTACCTTGAAAATTTTTGTGTCATCAGATATGATATTTTGGCATCTTTTCAAAATTTTTAGAAATTACAGATAAAAGGTTGTGTTTCTATGAATTTTCTTTCTATAATTGAGGCTTTTTTTTTTTTTTGCGAAACTAATTTTCTATGTATCTTGAAATTTTTACAAATCTCGATTGGATGTCACAAACTCAAAAAATTACAACTGGTTTTTAAAAGAATTTTATCTTTCAAAATTTAAGTTTAACTTAAGATTTTATTTTTTACCCTTAACCATTTTTTTAATGTGATCAAGAGGGAGAGAATGAGAATTAAGTTAATGGGGAGATTTCAAAATTGCAAGCTTTTTTTTGGGTACTAAATTGCAATAATTACTATTGTTTGTTTTTTATTTCTTGTTGATTTTTCTAACTTAATTCGGGTTGGTACACATCAAAAAGGAGAGATTATAAGTATCTCGGGATAGTTTTGATGTGATCAACTGAGTTAAGTTAGGTCATATTGGTTGATCCTTATGTCTAAGTGTGAGGAGCTTAGGAGAACAAGAAGTCGAGCGGAAGACGTAGTAGATGAGAAGAATGGCATAGAAAGGGAGATGACAGTCTCAGTGCATCCGAGAGATGAAAAACTGCGGAAGAGTACACTGGTAGACGAGAAGGGCATACACGACGTCTAGAGGACGAGAAGCCGGGGAGGATGTGCTCGAGAGGAAGGTTGGAAGTTGGGTGCGAGTGAGCTCAACTTTGAATGATCAGAAATCACCAGAAGCGCCAGAAGACTGGTCAATGGAAAGTTAATCAGAATTCATCTAGGGCTCCCGAAATAGTTCGGGGCACTCGAAGTCTAGGTGCCCATATCAACATAGGTGCCTGGGGTCCCGGGCACCCGAGTTGATACAGGCGCCTAAGAACCTAGTTTTATCCAGAAGTAGTTGTTTTAATGGCCATTACGACATAGATAAGATTTGACCCAACCCAAGCGCCCCCATTGCATATAGGTGCCTAGGAAGTGTCATGTTAGCAGCAAGTTAAACTTTCCAAACTCTATAAATAGAGCCCTTTTGGCTATGAATTAAAACAACAACTTGTAATCAATTTTCTAATTCTATTCTTTGTTTTTAATGAGTGTAAGAGGCTTCTCCGCCTACTTTAAAGGAGTTTGATTGTAGAGCTTTCAACGTCATGGATTAGCAACCACCCATATTGCAAACCAAATAAAACTCGGAGCCTCACTTTCTTTTAAGTTGTTGATGTTATTTACTTATGCTAAACTAATATTGTTTCTTTGCTAAGTTCGAAAGCAAAAGAATTATGTTTTAACTTTATAGGGTTATTCACTCCTCTCTAACCAACCCTACACAGACCTACACTTACTTCCTCAAAATGTTTGATAAGCACTTATAGAATTGAATATATTTGTCAGAGATTTGATGACGAGGTGTATTATGACGACTAATATGCTTCATCTAGAAACATACATTTCTCTCATCTATGTAAACTTGAGCGTATTTTCCCACTCATTTTTTTTTTATTCAATGGAACATCTACTAGTTCACCTACCTTACAAGGCACAATTAGCTAGTGCTATGCAGTACAGATGATGTATCTATTTGAACAATTTTTGTAAAAATTAAAAAATAATGTTCGTAAAAATGTAAAAGTTGAGGGTTCAATATATAATACCTATTTGGTTGAAGAAGTATTATTTTTTCTGCTAATATTATTTTGTTGATAATATAAAAATTAGACATCACAAGTGTCTTCGAAATTCTGATTATATTGAGTCAATAGACTAGAGATGCTTTCTATTTTTAAGTTTTCTAGTTAGCCAATGGGTACATCTGTTTCTTGATGGTTAACTCAACAAGAATACCATGTTGTAAGAACAACCATACTCCTAAACTGTGATAAAGTCAACTCTATATAATGTGAGTTGACTTCTCTAATTAATCATTTATCACATTATGTTTGTTTGCTATTCAAATTGTCTTAAACTTACTTTCCTTGATAGCTTTTATGAAAATTAGAGAATCTGTAATGGTTAGAATGAGTAAAAGTCAGATAGCTGAAAAGTTAGAAATGAAATTTGTGTTATGGTTTCAAATCTATGTAAGTTAGAGAATCATTTATATTTCATACATTCGTATCAAATTGCCACCTAATTAATTTATATCAAAACTACATTTATAGGTGAATGATCATAGAATATCAAATGTGCAAGATTCCAGGATAATAAATCTTGCATCTGGACCTCTCCATAAAATATATTTAGTCAGGTTGTATAATATGTTAATTGTATTATATTTCCTCAGGACAATTTATTGGTCTATATATCACTACCATCATATCTAAAATATTATTCAGGTATTTTTTTACCTATAAATTTAGTTATATATTCTGTTAGGATCAAAAAAATTTAGATATCTCCATAATAGTATGATATTATCCATTTTAGGTCCATGCCCTCATGATTTTGCTCTTGGGCTCTCCCTAAAAGGTTTTGTACCAATAGAGAAATCTTATCCTTATAAACTCATGATCTTTCTCATGTGTTTTCAATATAGAACTTTGTTTATAATCTTGTAACCCAATAATCCCCTCTTAAACGAAGGACCACAGGGCTCCCTAAGTGGAATGCCTATCTGTTTGACGTCTGATCCTCGACCCACAAGATCTTTTTGTCCCTCAGTTCACCCGACTTACTAAAACTTCATTGCATAGAAGCAACTAGGTTTTCTACTTGATTCTGGTCCTCTTGATCAAGATACATGCTCTCCCCAAGAGGCTTCATACTAATAGAGATATTTTTTCCTTGTAAATCCATGATCTTTTTCATGTATTTTCAATGTGAAACTTTGTTTATAATCTTGTAACCCAACAATCCCCTCTCAAACGAAGGACCGTAATGCCCCCTAAGTGGAATGTCTATCTGTTTAACGTCTGATCCTCAACCCACCATATTTTTTTGCCCCTCAGTTCATCCGACCTACTAAAACTTCATTGCATAGCAGCAACTAGGTTCTCTACCTGATGTCTAGTCCTCTTGATCAAGATACAGGCTCTCCCCAAGAGGCCTCATACTAATAGAGATATTTTTTCCTTATAAACCCATGATCTTTTTTTATGTATTTTCAATGTGGGCTTTGTTTGTAATCTTGTAACCCAACATATTCATATTTTTAATGTATTCATGTTCATTAATAATTTTTGAATCAATTTGCTTCGTGTTATTTTGATACTAATCTATCATATTTTGCCTTCTACATGATTTGATAGTACTATTTAATAGGAATCTATTTGGATGTCTTTGTAGTAGATTATGAACTATGTATCGTTATTGGATAGTTTATTGTGTAAGGATTTGGATAGTAGATTTGACTATTTGTGTATGAATTTGGATAGTTTATTGTGCATTGTTTGTATGAATAGTTATTATTTGATATGATTTGTATGGATTTGGACAATGTATTTGATTGTTTGTGTATTGATTGTAATGAGCTGTGAATGCATGGTTTAATTAATTTGTTGTTTGTGTTTGGAACGTTTATGGTTGTGTAATGGAATGTTACACAGTTTGTGAATGTAATGTTTTGGTATGAAAAATTGTAAAATATAAACCTAGGTTTGTGTTTTTTTACTGTTTATCGACGGAATTACAGTTTCTATCGGTAATTACCAACATAATTTGCTATTCCATAGGTAATTATCGTATATGAATGCTACAATTTTCCGATAATTACTGACAGAATCTATAATTACTAATAGAATTATTAGTTCCGTTGGCAATTTGTATTATGGGAACAAGGTCTGTTTATTAGTTACCGACGAAAACTAAAATTTCGTTGGTATTTTTATCTATGGAATTTTAAATTCTGTCGACGGAATTTAGTTTCCGTCGAAAAACCGGTCATGACTTAATCAATTCTGACTACCATATGTTTATCATAATTTTGTCACTAAATTCAAATAGCGGTAGAATAGTGATGGAAATATCCGTTGTTAAATCATAAGCTTGCTACTTTACGATTGAATTGTTAGTAGGAGCCCTAGAGCCAATTATGTGATGATTGACTAGGGGCATTTTGTATCATATTCTATCATTAATAAAGGCATGTTTGGTTATTATACTTACTTTGTATTCTGTGCCGAATGACTAAGTATAATAATGTCCTTGTGTAGTAGGTTCTTATCTACATTATATCGATTGGTTAAATCGATAATGAGATGATGTAGAGAACACTACTCTAAACTATTCCTAGTCAAGTATTAATATTCAAGGACAATATTAATGCATGAAGACTAGCATGTAGGTCAACTGATGACTTGAGCTCACAAGTCATGGATATGTGATATCAAGTTGATACATGGGTATACATTGGAGAATGTGTACTGAATTGACCCACCATGAGAAAGTTTCATAGATTGTCATATGAGTGTCATAAACTTTCTCATGTGACTATTAGTATGAATAGTCCTTAGACCTGAAGTCACTACGATTCCCTACATAAGGAGTTATGTACTTTGGTATCGTCAAACGTCACTTGTAACAGAGTGGACTATAAAAGCGATCACTGGGTATGTAATGAATTATGTGGAGGGATGTGAGTGATGTAGATGGGATATATCCCTCCCATATGACGGGAGTGATATCTGTGGGCCCCTTGATCGAGTAGGACTACTGAAACGCATGGTCATGCTCAAATAAGTTAATATGAGATATTGAGCTCATTTGTTTGAGTGAGTCTACTCGGGGATCAAGAAACACAAGATTGATTGAGGATGACACGGTCTATACCTCATTGGTCAATCTAGATATCAAAGATAGAAGGACAAGGTCATACATTATCATAGTCACGGAGGTTTAGTCGGATTTCGACTTTTCTTGTTACTTGGGTAGCAATGATGCATTGCTAGATGCCGCTCATTGTTTATGTGTCTAAAGTGTTTAGGCGCATTGCCAACGTCACAAGAGCCTATTGGGTCACACACTAAGGACATGATGCTTCGGGAAATCCGAGTTGGGAACTCGGGAGGTCAGTTCGGAAGCTCGAGTTGGGAACTCGGGAGCGCGGGTCGGAAGCTCGGAGCTCGACAGACTGAGCTGGGAGCTCGGTAGACCGAGTCGGAGCTCGGCAGACCAAGTCGGAGCTCGGCAGACCGAGTCGGAGCTCGGCAGACTGGGTCGGAGCTCGGCAGACTGGGTCGGAGCTCGGCAGACTGGGTCGGGAGCTCGGCACTCGGGAGACTTGGTCAAGAGACCTGGTCGGAAGCCCGAGAGGCCCGGTCGGATTAAAGGGAAAATTCATTAAAGTGTTTAATGAAGGGAAAAAGAAAAGATTCTTTTCTTGCATGGGAAATGATAAAGGTGTTAAATCCGATACGTTTACTATGCTCCGGAAAATTTTTTGGAAAAGGTTCTAGGGTTTCCGGGCCCTTGGACAAAGAAAAAGGGGATTGAATTTGTAAATTTGATAATGTTAAGGGGTGAAACCAAGAATCCGAGGGCTTTGAGCGGAATGACAGAATTAGAGGGGCTAAATTGCAAATGTGCGCCTCACATATATCCTTCTATTTTTTTCCCCCGACCCTCACAGCCCTAGTTCGCATCCTACCATTGCTATTCTTCGTCGTCGACACGATCTACTTCTCCTCGCGTTCACCCGTAGCTAAGCATATCCAACGACGCCATCCTCTGCCGATCAGGGCCATCGCCGCACGAGCTGGTCTTGCTGCTAGAGCCGACGACTCCTTTCCGCTGCCGGAGGCCAATCGGAGGTAAGCTAGGGTTCAATGAGCCCAGGATCTTGCGAGCCAACATATTAGATGCCCGGTTCATAGCTAATCCGTGGCCATTTCTCCTGCTTGAAGGACGCTCCAGAGGATTGGCTAGCGGTCGATCAAATGGTGGTTTGGGGGCAAGCTACTGCACACGCCGGGGTTGAGGTTTTGGGCTAAGGGGCACGCATGGGAAGGGGGATCTTTGACTGGCTTCTCTGATCGGTGGCTGGATCACTCGACTCTGAGCAGAGGAAGGATCATCAGTGACAATTCAGGTAAGGGCTGCTTGTTAGGGTTGATCTTGAATGGAAATGTGATGGAATCAGTGCTCTGTGGGTTTACAATCCTCTGATTTTGTTTGGGTTATGGGTTTAGTTTTTCAATTGGTAGGGATTGTTCTTGCCTGGATTCATGTTAGGATGAGTAGATCAGAACATGAGTTCTTGTCGGTTGATGTAGTATTTCTTGAATATTCTAGGTGTGTCGAGAGTTTCAGTTGATGGATCTTGTTTTGATTTGAGCTCTATTTTAGAGTAGATCGGAAGATGATTTGTATGAGTTGGTATTGCTATGGTTTAGGTTATATCAAGTTGCAGTAAGTTTCTGTTTCGGGTAGTTCATGCCTGTTTTTGATACTTGCTGAGAGCTACACAATCAGTTTTGGGTTTCTTCGTTCTACCCTATGTTGACCTTCCTATGGGCTTGATGCTGGATTTTTGAAGGTTGAGGATTAAGATCGGATTAGTCCTTTAGTTGTGGAGATACATTGTTTAGCTGGATGTTGTTTTGTTAAGATAGCTAAGCTTGATTTATGATACAGGACACTGAGCTATTTTTAGACTTTTGGTTGCGGACCATTGGACGGGAGGTTCTCTGGTGATACGAGCATTTTACTATTATGCATAGTTTGTTATAGATAGCAGTAGGTTTCTACGCTATACCTGCCTTTGTATATCATGATCCGATATTTGTTGCTTACTCTTCTTAGTTGATTCCTATTTAGTTCCATACAGTCTCGTTATCTGTCTTGCGTGCTTATGTGCACAAATACAGTAATAGGTCACTTGGTATCTGTAGTTAGATTGATTCCTAGATATACCTTGCATGGATACCTAGGATAGAATGGTTAGATCTGGATACATGTGTTAGACCTATACCTTTCCTACCAGCCTATGGTTGAGGATCTGATTAGTGAGGAGGGTGTCGTTAGCATACTTTACCCTCTAGGTTGTATACCGAACTGTAGGCTCTGTACGATTGCATACTGGCGATCATCGGCTCCCCTAGGGTCTGAGCCCGTCGCGCAGTCAGGTTTCCTGTATTGATTGAGCTATTAGCACGATGCCATTATCATGATGGAGACCATCGGCTCCCCTGAGGTCTAAGCCCGTCTCCAGTCATGCCTTCATCATATTTGCATCGCCACGAGTGCTAGGCGTCATATTTGCATAGCCATAGATGATGGGCTACATATTGCATTGCCACGAGTGTTGGGCATCATACTTGCATTGCCACGAGCCACAGGTGCTGGGCTACATATTGCATCGCCACGAGTGCTGGGCATCATACTTGCATTGCCACGAGTGCTGGGCATCATATTTGCATAGCCACGAGTGTTGGGCTACATATTGCATTGCCATGAGTGCTGGGCATCATATTTGCATAGCCACAGGTGCTGGGCTACATATTGCATTGCCACGAGTGCTGGGCATCATACTTGCATTGCCACGAGTGATGGGCATCATATTTGCATAGCCACGAGTGCTGGGCTACATACTTGCATCGCCACGAGTGCTGGGCTCATACTTGCATTGCCACGAGTGCTGGGCATCATACTTGTATAGCCACGAGTGCTGGGCATCATACTTGTATAGCCACGAGTGCTGGGCTACATACTTGCATCGCCACGAGTGCTGGGCGTCATACTTGCATTGCCACGAGTGTTGGGCATCATATTTGCATTGCCACGAGTGCTGGGCTACATACTTGCATCGCCACGAGTGCTGGGCGTCATACTTGCATTGCCACGAGTGCTGGGCATCATATTTGCATTGCCACGAGTGCTGGGCTACATACTTGCATCGCCACGAGTGTTGGGCGTCATACTTGCATTACCACGAGTGCTGGGCATCATATTTGCATTGCCACGAGTGCTGGGCGTCATATCTGCATAGCCACGAGTGTTGGGCTTCATATGTTGTAGGCCACAAGTGTTTGGCTTCTTTATGCAACCATGAGTGGTTGGCTTATCTGTTTCCTGTTCACCCGACTGCCGGTCTGGTGGTGGCTGAGGTGCATACAGAACAGATCTTTGCATTGAGTGTATAAGATGCATTGCACCTTTGTTGGTGCTTGTTGTGTTTGAGTGTTGTATATGTTTGGTATGCCTTTACAGGTGACATACACATTTGGATTGTGTATCATTCTTGAGGTTATATAGGGGATTGATTACACCTACCCGCAGGATATAGACAGACTGGTATGTATTCACCCTTAGTCTTCAGTTATGTTGTATCCTCTATACTCGAGACTGTATCAGTGTGATTCCTATTGTTATTTATATCTTGCTGTGCATATATGTTTCTGGTATTCGCTGAGTTTATTTGGACTCACCACCGTTGCCCATATTTTTGTTTCCAGGTTGATCGGTCTCCAGGAGAGCCCCAGTTGCCAGTCCCAGGTCCCTACGACTCCAATGATGGGTGCTTCCGCGTAGTTATGTTTCTTTTACATCGTATTATTTGGTTTGTATTTGTTTTATGTCGTGGAACTTGTATTGCGTTTCAGTTGTCTTGGTATTGTACTTTTGAGTCCTCTGATGGACTATGTGTATGTTGTTTTCGTGTAAGTCGGACCGGTCCGTAGTCAGGTATGTTTTATTTTGTGTATGGTTATATTATGTCTTGATTTTGAGGCCTGAGGCCAAATTATTATCTGTGTGTGTTGTTTGTATATGTAATTTGTCCGCCGGACAGGGGAGATGTTGTCCGATTTTATATTAGAACAGCGGCTCCTGGGTCTCGGGGCGTGACAAAAGGTCCACAAGAAAAGATGTGCTCTTTATTGGTATTAATAAAGGAAGCCAAAGAGACACAAACCTCTTCATATTCATGGGATGAGTATAAAAGAGGGTCTTGTGACTTTGGATGAGGTCTTCTTCTCTTCTCCTTCTTCCCTTTCTTCTTCCCTCCCTCATCTTCCTCCTTTGGCCGAAACCCTACTGTAGGGTTCTTGGTGTTCTACGAGCTACCTCAAGTTGCTAGCACAACTAAGGTAGTTCTCCCGAAGTTGAGAGATTGTGTTCGTGTGGATACGAATAGAGGCACGGACACTTGAACGTGCAAGAGATCCGGCGCACCTTGGACGAGCGGGATAAGCAAAGGGCACGCTCCGAAGGTATATCTTCTTTAGAAGTAGATGTAGATCAACTCTGTACGAGTTTTTCTTTCGAATGGATCGCTCGAGGGTTCTCGTTTCCGCTACATTTTTATGGTTTTGTGTCGGGAGAACCCAACATGAATGTGAAGTTCAGAGAAATGGATTGAATAAATTTGGGAAGAAGTTGCACAAGTGATTGGAAGCATTGGGTGAATGATTTGATAAAAACTAGGGATGGTAATTGGCCGGGCGGAGGACGAGGGCAGATTTGTCATCTCCATCTCCGCCCCTGAAGTTCATCCTCACCCCCATCTCCGCCTCCATCTCTGTCCCCATCTAATCGGGGAATCTCCATCCCCATCTCGATCCCTACTTCACATCCCCGAATTCTAAAAGGATATCAAGGAATCTTCTTCTCCATCACATCCTAGTCCCCATTTCCGTCCTTATCCTCGTCCCCATCCTCACTTTGTCCCCATCCTTCATCATGTCGTATCGGGATGGATTTAGGGATGGGATAGCATCCCCATACCCATATCAACTCGAACCTGAATCCAAACCAAAAAAAAATTCCGAACCAATCCTCGTTTCGAATTTTCCCCATGGAGCCCTAAATCTGTCTGGAAAATTATCATCTCTAATAAATACTCTTACGAAGCTGAGATTTATAGTTATGTATTTACTTTTATTTATTTATTTTTTAATAATTTAGATATTTAACTCTTCAAATAGATTAATTTTGGAGATGATTGATTCAACACCATTAAAAATTTTTACTTGTCACCGTGAAAAATTAGGAAGCAGAGGGTCATTCAAATGGTTACATTTTTAATCGGGGTGGTTTTATGCCTAAATGAGTAGGCATTTTATCACGCAGTAAAACAATTGCTTAAATTGTATTAATGGATGAGTTCTTTTCCGTCAATGTCATATATCACATTATTTGTATTAACACTTTGCTCCAAGTCAAATGTCAATGCTTACTATACTTTCGCGGGAAAAAATGTTTAACGCATTACGTACACACAAAGATTTATACTTTTTAAATAACAATATTGTTGATCGGTAAAAAAGAATCTTGCTTTTTTGTCAAATCGGCTTGAGCCTTAAATCAACAAGAAATTTTATAATTAAAATAAATTTAAATTGATTTTTAAAATAAAAAATTAGGGTGTTCTGAATCTTTACATTGCTAAAACTTTGAATGTTTAATTCAAATTAATAATAGAAAAGAAATTTTTAGGTCCTATTTTTTTTTTATTAGATACGCATCAGTAATTGACAATATTCCTGGGTCCCTTAGCCGAACTGTTTAAATTTTTGTTTGATTTTTTTTTCTTGAAACTTTCGTTTGCAGCTGTCCTTAAATCATTATTTATATATATACTGCATTTGGCCAAATCCTTTGACCATCAACTTTGCTTTACCCTTTTTGCTAATCTCAAGTGGAGCTTGGAACTAGATTGACTCCCCAGTCCAAATCTCCCATCCAAAACATTATTTCTTCTTCTATTTTCCATATTCGCAGGAATTTTTTGATGCATTCCATTAGCATGTTCATTGTAGGTAACTTTGTTTAGTTATAGCAGATGCAATCTTTTGAAAAAAAAAACAAAAGAAGAAGAACATAGGTGGTTTCATTTAGTTATACTGAGTGCCTTCCCTTCATTTGATTTTTAATAAATGGTGATTCATAATTCATGCAGAATCATTCTAAAATTTGTGAGCAAATGATGCATGCATCCTTCACCCAATCATGGGTAAAGTAAATTGTTGATGACATTTGTTAGAGCTTTAAATGAGCTTTTTTGCGGTTTCTAATATGTCAAATCAATGTCACATAAAAACATACTACTCTCTTTACTATCAAAAAACTTTCCTAGAACTTTGTTGTGGACCCTACGTTATCAAATCATAAATCTTTATTTCAAATGGTCCCACTCACATTACTAATTTTGAGAAAAAGAAATAGGTTTGAAATTTCACTACTGCTCTTCAAATAAAAACCTCAAACCTTGCGTCCACAATTAATAGTTCTTGTTCATTTCATAAACCTCTCAATAACCTTGCATCGAAGATGCCCTTACAACCTTTGTTTAAGAACATTAACCCTCTTTTTACTATGGAATTGAGAAGAAAAGGAATTCAAAGTGGGAAAAAAATCCCTAGGAAAGGCGAGGGGAAGGAAAGAGAAGAAAAAAAAAATCCAAGGAAAGGAAAGGAAATAAAATGGGGAAAATTAGAAAGAAAAAAAATAACCCTGCACAACGTGCCGCAGGCGTGCGATCGCATGAAGAAATTCAATTGCACAGTTGGGAGTTGAAAGAAATGAAATTGCTTTTTGCTTGATATGGGCAAACAAAAAAATATTAAAAAAATGATCCGCGGTTGAATTCGTAAATCTGTCCATCCATTAAGTAATAGAAGAATGAAAAATAATTCATCCTCTATTTTTTATTAACTAAACAAATTCCATAGTTTTTGTTTTCATCCTCCCAACTCCCAAGTAAAGGCCCTTTATCTCTATAAATGTTCTTTCCTAAAATTGAATTCTTGTTTTTCATTCAATTTTTTCTTTTGTCTTGGCAAATTAGCGTGCACCCATTTATTAAAGAGTTTCCTTATCTATTTGGTTGAATTATTTTACGACCAGAATAAGATTTTGCTTATTTTCAATAGAAATTTATGATAATTATGATAGAATTATGGGCGATGATGCTAAGGCCCATGGACCCTCCTAACAATAAAATAAAATAAAATAATTTAAAATTAATAGAAGACAATTAATTGTCCTGAAAATAAAGCTTTTAGAAGATATTATTTAGGGAAAATAATTTATTAAAAGATTATTTTAAGTTTCCTTTCAATATTATTTGCCAGGGGAATTTTCTACTCAGTTGCCTAAATAATTAATTGTTAGATATAAATGTATTGAAATGTCTCTTTTTGTATTTTATAAAATGCAATTGTATATAATTATGGTAAGTATATATATATACACACACACTTTTGTGCCCTTTGTTTCTCATAGAGTTTTTTTCTTCCATTTTTTAATTTCTTTTCATCTACCTCTTACTTTTTCTGTAAACACTTAGAATAGTCTATTTTTGATAAATATATTTTATGAATTGTCCATTTGTCTTTCTACTATTCAGCTTAGGGTTCTCAGGGAATAGCAATGGCTCATCACACCGAAAACTTAGAAGTGATGAAGAAAAAGGTTGGCTTAGTTTTCACTCTTCTTCTCTGTGTTCTTTTGTTGTCGTATACCATGCATTTTCTTCCTACTTTTCAAAATAAAAAGCAATTTCTTAGGGTTCTCTGGGAATAGCAATGGCTCATCAGAATGAAAACTTAGAAGTGATGAAGGAAAAGGTTGGTTTAGTTTTTTTTTTATGTAAATTTCTTTTCACAAATATATGTGCATGATTCTCGTTTTTGAATTAGGGAAAATCTCTTGCAATGGTCATATGCTGGCTTTTGGGAAATGGAGCTCTTCTTTGCTGGAACAGTATGCTAACAATTGAAGATTACTATGTTTACCTCTTTCCGGTACTTGCAACGTAACATTGCATTCGTATAATGATTTCTTTTGACTAATGTTTATGACAGCTAAAATTTTCTTAATTATATATTGTGATACATAAATTGTCAAAACAATTTTCTTGAAAGAATAATTTCCCTCTCTTCGTCTCAAATCCAACAACAAAAACATTTTTGATGGTGAGCCATGAACACCTACTTTGACATATCCAGTAGATCCATAAGGCTTTTGGCTGCTAAGAGCAATGATAGAAACAACTAGATCTTAAGATTATGTATGATGGTTATCTACCAAACTTTTAACATTTGCTTGGTGCTACCAGTGAAATACTAGTATCAATCATTAAGCTGTGCTTGTTCCAACTAATTGGAATAAAAACATGGATCTTGACCCATTATAAATGTTATGAAATTAATTTTTTTGTCCATATTTAATGGTGGGATAAAATTGATATGGTTGATATCAGAGGTATAGTTGGTTGTTCTTGTTGTTACTGAAAAAGAGATTGCTCTAGCACCATTTGATGGAATCAACACTAGAAAAAAAGAATAACTGGTAGTTTGTATCCTGTCAAGGCACCCTAAAGATAGAGGGCACCCTAATGCCCTTTTACTCCAATGGGAGGATGAAGGAAAAGAAATTCATGCCTCAGTGAGTTTATGGCCGCCAATTTCACTGCATCTGTAGTAGAATTTTTCAAAGAGTACAGAAAGTTCATTCTGCTCAATTTGAGTGGACTAAAAAATAAAGTTAAAATCAATTTTCTGACAAATTTAAAATCTGTCCATTATTGTTTCAATAGGTAATTGGAGGAAAACAGCTTGGGATTCATATGCAATCTATTTTTTCTCTCAGCTACGCCCTCAAGTAAACAGTGATAAAATTTGAAATCCCATGGCCGTATGAATTTTAGGAACTAAATAAGAATTTGAATAGGAAAATATAAGTACATGAACAGGATATTATTTCTACGAAAGCATGACATAACAAAGTAAAACAAATTGTAAATCACGAAGAACCTGAATGCAGCGGAATTGTTATTGTTTTTCGTGTAGCGCTCGTCGATCTGGTGATCTTACGGAAGAAGAAGAAGGATGATCTTCCAAGAGGCTTAGGGTTTGACGGCGCCGAATCCTCTCTGTTTAATGGGGAACGAAGAGTCGTCAAAAGATGATATCCAAAACTCTTGGGGACCAACCCTATTTATAGGGGAATCTGATCTGTTATGAGCCATAGATAATAATGAATTGGACTAATGAGTTCTACACAATAAATCCGCATCCGATAGTCCGAAACCCAATGAACTTAAGTTTGCTCATTTCAATTCGTATTCATATGTACAACTTACAAATAAGCCCACCCAAAAGGAAATATCTAAGAATCTCCCACTTGGACTATGTGAGTTGTAAATGAAATACAAATATAACTTTAGTTGATATCAAACTTTATGAGTACAGAATACCTTGTAAACAATCTGTGATAGACCGTTTGTCCGTACGCTAGAGGGGGGGGGTGAATAGCGTTTCGCCGAATTCTTGTTCCTACACAGTTAGTTTGCACAGCGGAAATAATAGTAAAACAATAATAAAATCACTAACCAATGCTAACACGGCGATTTTAGTTGGTATCCACCCCGGTCGGGTGACTAATCCAACAATCCGTCGGTGGATCAAACCCCAGATAACCTCCGGCTAGAACTCGTCGCTCCTTGTGGGTGGAGAAACTTCGTCACAACACCAAGGACACTTCCTGAGTATACAAGACTACTAACTTGCCCTATCCAAGCAAGTTTCGTCAAGAAACTCAGCCACCACGAAGTCCTTTTTAAATAGGACTCGGGGCTGATTTCTCACTACCAGTCGACTGCCCCCAGGGCAGTCGACTGGTGCCAGCCAAATTCGACCGTTGACACTCCCAACGTTCGAATTTGCCAGCTCACCAGCCACCTACCAGTCGACTGCTCCCAGAGCAGTTGACTGGTCCCCAGCTGAATCCCTTCCTGAGTACATTCACACAGCACTCGATCCTCACGACTCGACTGACTCCTCATCCGCAGTCTCGACTATTGCCTTCACGCCCTCTTCATCTTCGGCTCCTGTCCCTCGGATGCACGCAAGCCTCCAGCTTGCCTCCATGTCATCCTTCACGCATGCCTCGAAGTCCGCGCCCCTCAGCTCTTCGTCCCTGCTCACCAAAGTCCATCGGATGCGCACGCAAGCCTCTAGCTTGCCTTCATGCCATCCTTCACCGTACCGAGGCCGTCCAGTCAAGTCCATATGTGTAACCTGTACAACCTGTACACTCAACATACACATATAAGAATACAAGGGAAAACCTAACTTAAACCCTTTGCCCAAACATCAAAACCTATGGTCACTCCGGACCATCTTAGGGCCGATTGCTCCAACAATCTCCCCTTTTTTGATGTTTGGCAATCCGTTTAAGTTAGGAAAGCAAGATAGTAGTAAATAGCAAAAACCATGCTAAATGAATGCATATGCAATGCATAATTGGATCCTATCCCAAGGCATCCCACACCTAACACTCCAAGTTAGGAATTTTAGACCTAGCCCTCCAAGCTAGGATTTTCACCACCTAACCCTCTAAGTTAGGATTTTCCTACACCTAGCCCTCCAAGCTAGGATTTTCACCACCTAACCGTCCAAGTTAGGATTTTCCAACACCTAGCCCTCCGAGCTAGGACTTTTACCACCTAACTCTCCAAGTTAGGATTTTCCAACACCTAGCCGTCCAAGCTAGGATTTTCACCACCTAATCCTCCAAGTTAGGATTTTCCAACACCTAGCCCTCCGAGCTAGGACTTTTACCACCTAACCCTCCAAGTTAGGATTTTCCAGCACCTAGCCCTCCAAGCTAGGACTTTTCCCACCTAACCCTCCAAGTTAGGATTTTCTACCAAACCGGGCTTTTTAAAGCTTCTCCCAAGCTCCCCCTTACACTGGACTTATAAAGGCTTTTTAAGAACCTCTCCAAGGTTTCCCTTACGCCAAGAAGGGAGCAGCCATGCTCCCCCTCAAACTTAGCTCCCCCTAAACCTAGGGTTTCTTTCTAGCAAAGGTATTGGTTTCCCACTTAAACACAATATTTCTCCCCGTTTGCCATACATCAAAAAGAACCCAATAATTACCCAATTATTGGTTTCCCAATGACCCTAAACACAGTGTACTAGCCCCCATACACTTGCTCCTTGTCATTTGGACCCCAAACCAGCTGCTGATACCCAAATCAGCCTCTGGCAGTCGACTGGCAACAGTGTCAGTCGACTGATACGCCTAAAATCTGATTTTCTGGCCGAATTTCAGAAACGCGCCAGAAATTCCATAAATTTCAAAAAATTTCCAAACTTCGTGGACAACTCTGTGGAACCTATACCTACTTGGGAAAAATACATCTACCCATGTATCTCTCACCATTCCCAAGTTTGACACAAAACCCAAAAATTTCAAAATGAAAATCAAGGCAACTAGGAGGCAACCTCCCCCTTTACCCATGCCTTCTCCTAATTTTCATTTTTCCCAGGCTAAGTTCTACCCAACTTAACCTCCTAAACACCATGTTGAGTTATCCCCAACCCAACATCCGAGTTCTTCCCCTTTTGGACACCATTAAGGCTTGCTCCCAAGCAACCTTTCTTCTAGTGCCAATTAGAACTCTATAAAACCTAAAATATTCTAAAGTTTGCAAACACACTTGCTTGGATATACCCTATCATAGAAAAATATGATATCTTGGAAATATCAAGTGTGTTTGACTTTTGGTACATATCTAAATTCCTTAAAAGATTTGGCATTTTGAAATCAAGTCATTATTCCTTGTGTTTGCCTCTTCTAACCCTTTCAAATTGACACAAGGAATTGTCCTCAACTCTAAGGTTCATCCATAATTCCAAGTGTTTCTGAAAAACCCTTCAGAAATTACTTATTAACACTCTGCCCAGACTACTAGTCGACTGCCCCCATGGGCAGTCGACTGCCAAACTTCACAGAAAGTTTTCGGGCTGATAGCAGTTGACTGCCCAAATGGGCAGTCGACTGCCACCTGAATTTCAGGTTTTTCAGCCAACTTTCAGAAATGCCCTAAAAATTCTACAAATCTCCAAAAAAATATGAAATTTTGTGGGAAGATTTGTGAAGCCAATATCTACTTGGGAAAAATATGTTTTCAAATAAATGTACTCCAAATCCCAAGATTGACACGAAATCCTACTTCTTCTAAAAAGTATCAAATGAGCTCATCCTAAAAGTGCTAATTCTCACTTCTCTTCAATGCATCCACTTCTCCTTAATCACAACTCATTTATATCATTGAATTATATGGTGTTCCACCATTAAACCTCAATTTTATGAATTTTAACCCTCTTTTCACCTTTTTCTCCCTAAATTCTCATTTTAATGTGCCAAAATCTAGGAGTAAGACTTATCCAAGTCTTCCAACCTTTTTGGCACATTTCACCTAATTTCCTAAGGGAGAAACTTTTGAGATCCATCTACCATGGACCCCAAAGGCTTCTAGAGCTCTCCCTTGAGCTCTTAGCCTTAGCCACCTCCCTAGGTGACTAATCCATACTAGGCCACACCGGTGTGCCACCGGTGACTCTTGACCTACAAAATTGACCTTTTTAACCTTGGACACCTTGCTCTTGGTTAGGTCACTCCTTTTACCCTTGGATGGCATCCCCTTGCCATCCTTGGACCTTCCCTCCTTACTAAGATTGTATGTTTTCCCAACATACTTCTTTCCATTGCCCTTGGAGGTCTTAGATCGGTACCCCAATCCCGATCTATCATAGTTGGGTTTGATGCTACCCAACACCATGTCTAAGCCCTTAGATCCAACCGTGAATCTTTCTAGAGTTTTTTCTAATGTATCAAGTCTTGCCCTCAAGGCTTGATTTTCCCTTTCTAGGCCTTGAACCCTAGAGTCCATATGTCCACCTTGGACATTCCTAGACCTATCCACTTTCCTAGGCATATGTTTCCCTTCCTTGGGGTTAATGCCTTTAGCCTTGGATACATAGGTCTTAGGCCTATCATGATGCATACTTTTTTTAGAGTGGTGATCTACCTTGTTATCCTTATTCCTATCATTGTACTTAAATCCAAAGTTATGTACCATTAAGCAATTTTCATAATTTCTAGCCTGCATGAATGAGTGATTTATATGATTTTTAGAATGCAAGGAAGAACTTGAAATTGAATTACATTTTGGCTCAAGGTTAAAAGTTACCTTCCTTACCTTTGGTGTTCCTCCTTGATGTGGGCTTCTTCTCTTCTTTCTTTCTTCTCTCTCCCATCTCCTCAAGTGCTTCATTTTCTTTAGCTCACTTTTTCTAGGATACTTGGTGTGAAAGTGCCCCATCTCTCCACATGTAAAGCATCTAATCTTCTTTCGTCGTTCTTGGGCTCCTCCATTCCTATAATTTATGTTAGATTCAAATCGAATGGACCCGGGTTTAGAGGTTACCTCTCTTTTACCTTTTGGGCACTTGTCCTTGTAGTGCCCCTTTTCATTACACCCAAAACATGTAATGTGGTCCTTTCTCTTGGCTTTGGTGGAGGTAGATGCTAGGTTGACTACTTCTTCAACTTTTGACGATATGGAGGCTTCCTCTTGATCATGTGTAGATGAGGGTCTCTCCTCCCCCTCAATCCTTGAGGTGGTGACCTCTTCTTCTTCTTCTCTTGAGGAGGTCGATGATCTTTCACTTAGCTCCTCCTCCTCACTTGAAGAAGTTACTTCTTCCTCCTCGTGAGCTATTGAGCCCATTTCCTTGGGCTCTTCCACCACTTGACCTTGTGTAGGGTTTTTATGAAATTCCACCAACTTGGTCCATAATTCGTATGCATTCTTATAATTCCCTACAACACTCAAAATGTTGTTAGACAAAAGATTTATTAATATACTCATTACCTTCTCATTTGCCTTTGATTGCCCTTGTTGTTCTTGAGTCCAATATCTTGGGTGGAGCTTCTTCCCATGCTTGTCTCTTGGAATTTCAAATGGTTCTTCAAGCACCATCATGCACTCCCACTCCATCATCAACCACGTCTCCATTCTTGACTTCCAACGCCCGAAGTCTTCATGGTCGTAGACCAGTGGAGTGTATATGTCGTCCTCAAGTTTGTCTTCCATGATTCTTCACCTCTAGCGGTTGCTCCCTCGGCGGTTAGTCTGATCAAGAGCGGTCCTTCGCTCTGATACCAACTGATAGACTGTTTGTCCGTACGCTAGAGGGGGGGGGGGTGAATAGCGTTTCGCCGAATTCTTGTTCCTACACAGTTAGTTTGCACAGCGGAAATAATAGTAAAACAATAATAAAATCACTAACCAATGCTAACACGGCGATTTTAGTTGGTATCCACTCCGGTCGGGTGACTAATCCAACAATCCGTCGGTGGATCAAACCCCAGATAACCTCCGGCTAGAACTCGTCGCTCCTTGTGGGTGGAGAAACCTCGCCACAACACCAAGGACACTTCCTGAGTATACAAGACTACTAACTTGCCCTATCCAAGCAAGTTTCGTCAAGAAACTCAGCCACCACGAAGTCCTTTTTAAATAGGACTCGGGGCTGATTTCTCGCGACTGGTGCCAGCCAAATTCGACCGTTGACACTCCCAACGTTCGAATTTGCCAGCTCACCAGCCACCTACTAGTCGACTGCTCCCAGAGCAGTCGACTGGTCCCCAGCTGAATCCCTTCCTGAGTACATTCACACAGCACTCGATCCTCACGACTCGACTGACTCCTCATCCGCAGCCTCGACTATTGCCTTTACGCCCTCTTCATCTTCGGCTCCTGTCTCTCGGATGCACGCAAGCCTCCAGCTTGCCTCCATGCCATCCTTCACGCATGCCTCAAAGTCCGCGCCCCTCAACTCATCGTCCCTGCTCACCAAAGTCCCTCGGATGCGCACGCAAGCCTCCAGCTTGCCTTCATGTCATCCTTCACCGTACCGAGGCCGTCCAGTCAAGTCCATATGTGTAACCTGTACAACCTGTACACTCAACATACACATATAAGAATACAAGGGAAAACCTAACTTAAACCCTTTGCCCAAACATCAAAACCTATGGTCACTCCGGACCATCTTAGGGCCGATTGCTCCAACAATCTGGTCTATTAATTTCATTGGTATAAGACTAAAGATGCCATAACTACTATATATGTCTGTAATAAGCCCCAACAGTAATCACAATACCAATGTCATTAATGACATAGATTGGATGTATAAAATGAAAATTATACAAAATGTAATCAGTCCATGTCAATTTTTAACTGGTCCAAAATAACCTAAAAAGGTTTGATCATATTTGCAAATATCTT
>JAGFNQ010002016.1:120603-240339 GCA_024364735.1 Boesenbergia rotunda | reverse complement strand
AAACCTAACTTAAACCCTTTGCCCAAACATCAAAACCATGGTCACACCGGACCAAGTGCTCAACAATCTCCCCTTTTGATGTTTGGCAATCCGTTTAAGTTAGGAAAGCAAGATAGTAGTAAGTAGCAAAAACCATGCTAAATGAATGCATATGCAATGCATAAACTGGATCCTATCCCAAGGCATCCCACACCTAACCCTCCAAGTTAGGAATTTTACACCTAGCCCTCCAAGCTAGGAATTTCACCACCTAACCCTCCAAGTTAGGATTTTCCACCCTAGCCCTCCAAGTTAGGACTTTCCCACCTAACCCTCCAAGTTAGGATTTTTCACACAAACCGGGCTTTTTAAAGCTTCTCCCAAGCTCCCCCTTACATTGGACTTACAAAGGCTTTTTAAGAACCTCTCCAAGGTTCCCCTTACGCCAAGAAGGGAGCAGCCATGCTCCCCCTCAAACTTAGCTCCCCTAAACCTAGGGTTTCTTTCTAGCAAAGGTATTGGTTTCCCACTTAAACACAATATTTCTCCCCCTTTGCCATACATCAAAAAGAACCCAATAATTACCCAATTATTGGTTCTTTAAATCCCAATGACCCTAAACACAGTGTACTAGACCCCCATACACTTGTTCCTTGTCATTTGGACCCAAACCAGCTGCTGATACCAAATCAGCCTCTGGCAGTCGACTGCAAAGTGTCAGTCGACTGATACGCCTAAAATCTGATTTTCTGGCCGAATTTCAGAAACGCGCCAGAAATTCCACAAATTTCCAAAAATTTCCAAACTTCGTGGACAACTTTGTGGAACCCATACCTACTTGGGAAAAATACATCTACCCATGTATCTATCACCATTCCCAAGTTTGACACAAAACCCAAAAATTTCAAAATGAAAATCAAGGCAACTAGGAGGCAACCTCCCCCTTTACCCATGCCTTCTCCCAATTTTCATTTTTCCCAGGCTAAGTTCTACCCAACTTAACCTCCTAAACACCATGTTGAGTTATCCCCAACCCAACATCCGAGTTCTTCCCCTTTTGGACACCATTAAGGCTTGCTCCCAAGCAACCTTTCTTCTAGTGCCAATTAGAACTCTACAAAACCTAAAATATTCTAAAGTTTGCAAACACACTTGCTTGGATATACCCTATCCTAGAAAAATATGATATCATGAAAATATCAAGTGTGTTTGACTTTTGGTACACATCTAAATTCCTTAAAAGATTTGGCATTTTGAAATCAAGTCATTATTCCTTGTGTTTGCCTCTTCTAACCCTTTCAAATTGACACAAGGAATTGTCCTCAACTCTAAGGTTCATCCATAATTCCAAGTGTTTCTGAAAAACCCTTCAGAAATCACTTATTAACACTCTGCCCAGACCACCAGTCGACTGCCCCCATGGGCAGTCGACTGCCAAACTTCACAGAAAGTTTTCGGGCTGATAGCAGTCGACTGCCCAAATGGGCAGTCGACTGCCACCTGAATTTCAGGTTTTTCAGCCAACTTTCAGAAATGCCCTAAAAATTCTACAAATCTCCAAAAAATATGAAATTTTGTGGGGAGATTTGTGAAGCCAATATCTACTTGGGAAAAATATGTTTCCAAATAAATGTACTCCAAATCCCAAGATTGGCACGAAATCCTACTTCTTCTAAAAAGTATCAAATGAGCTCATCCTAAAAGTGTTAATTCTAACTTCTCTTCAATGCATTTACTTCTCCTTGATCACAACTCATTTATATCATTGAATTATATGGTGTTCCACCATTAAACCTCAATTTTATGAATTTTAACCCTCTTTTCACCTTTTTCTCCCTAAATTCTCATTTTAATGTGCCAAAATCTAGGAGTAAGACTTATTCAAGTCTTCCAACCTTTTTGGCACATTTCACCTAATTTCTTAAGGGAGAAACTTTTGAGATCCATTTACCATGGACCCCAAAGGCTCCTAGAGCTCCCCCTTGAGCTCTTAGCCTTAGCCACCTCCCTAGGTGACTCGATCCACACTAAGCCACACCGGTGTGCCACCCGGTGACTCTTGGCCTTCAAAGTGAGCTTTTTTAACCTTGGACACCTTGTCCTTGGTTAAGTCACCATTTCTACCTTTGGATGGCATCCCCTTGCCATCCTTGGACCTTCCCTCCTTACTAAGATTGTATGTTTTCTCAACATACTTCTTTCCATTGCCCTTGGAGGTCTTAGATCGGTACCCCAATCCCGATCTATCATAGTTGGGTTTGATGCTACCCAACACCATGTCTAAGCCCTTAGATCCAACAGTGAATCTTTCTAGGGCTTTTTCTAATGTATCAAGCCTTGCCCTCAAGGCTTGATTTTCCCTCTCTAGACCTTTAACCTTGTAGTCCATATGCCCACTTTGGACATTCTTAGAACTACCCATTTTCTTAGGCATTTGTTTCCCTCCCTTGGGGTTAATGCCTTTAGCCTTGGATACACAGGTCTTAGATTTACCATGATGCATGCTTTTCTTAGGATATGTATCTACCTTGTTATCCTTATTCCTATCATGATATTTAAAACCATGGTTATGCACAAAAAGACAATTTTCATGAAATCTAGCATGCATGGATGAATGATTAATATTCATGGATGGGTAATTGGCATGATTCTTAGCATTCATGGAGGAACTTAAATATGAATGACAATTTAATCTAGGGTTAGGAATTACTTCCCTTTCCCTTGTAGTCCCTCCTTGATGTGAGATTCTTCTCTTCTTTCTTTCTTCTTTTTCCCATCTCCTTAGGTGCTCCATTTTCTTTAGCTCTTTCTTTCTTGGGCACTTGGTGTGGTAGTGCCCTAGCTCACCACACGTGAAGCATCGAATCCTCCTCTTCTTCTCTTGGGGTTCTCCAATCCTACGCTTTATGTTAGAGTTTAAAGAACTTGAAATAAGTATAGATTTTACCTCCTTTTTACCTTTCGGGCACTTGTCCTTGTAGTGCTCCTTCTCATTACACCCAAAGCACGTAATGTGGTCCTTTCTCTTGGCTTTGGTGGAGGTGGAGACTAGGTTGACTTCTTCTTCTTCAACCTCGGATGATGTGGAAGCTTTCTCTTGATCATGTGTAGATGAGGGTCTCTCCTCCCCCTCAATTCTTGAAATTGATGCCTCTTCTTCTTCTCTTGAGGAGGTTGATGATCTTTCACTTAGCTCCTCCTCCTCACTTGAAGAAGTTGACACTTCTTCCATTTCACTTGATGATGTAGATGATTCTTTTTCCTCTTCTCCACTTGAACTTACTTCTTCGGGCTTTTGAATTTGTGTAGGATTTTCATGATATTCTTTTATCTTTTTCCATAGGTCGTGCGCATTTTTATATTTTCCTACACAACTCAAAATGTTGTTAGGCAAAAGATTTATTAATATACTCATTACCTTCTCATTTGCCTTTGATTGCCCTTGTTGTTCTTGAGTCCAATATCTTGGGCGGAGTTTCTTCCCATGCTTGTCTCTTGGAATTTCAAATGGTTCTTCAAGCACCATCATGCACTCCCACTCCATCATCAGCCGCGTTTCCATTCTTGACTTCCAAAGCTTGAAGTCTTCATGGTCGTAGACCGGTGGAGTGTATATGTCGTCCCCAAGTTTGTCTTCCATGATTCTTCACCTCTAGCGGTTGCTCCCTCGGTGGTTAGTCCGATCAAGAGTAGCCCTTGCTCTGATACCAATTGTTAGGATCGTTTCGTATGCTAAGGGGGGGGGGTGAATAGCGTTTCGCCGAATTCTTGTTCCTACACTGTTAGTTTGCACAGTGGAAATAATAGTAAAGCAATAATAAAATCACTAATCAATGCTAACACGGCGATTTTAGTTGGTATCCACCCCGGTCGGGTGATTAATCCAACAATCCGTCGGTGAATCAAACCCCGGATAACCTCCGGCTAGAACTCGTCGCTCCTTGTGGGTGGAGAAACCTCGCCACAACACCAAGGACACTTCCTGAGTATACAAGACTACTAACTTGCCCTATCCAAGCAAGTTTCGTCAAGAAACTCAGCCACCACGAAGTCCTCTTTAAATAGGACTCGGGCCTGATTTCTCGCTACCAGTCGACTGCCCCCAATAGGACCAGGGCAGTCGACTGGTGCCAGCCAAATTCGACAGTTGACACTCCCAACGTTCGAATTTGTCAGCTCGCCAGCCACCTACCAATCGACTGCCCCCAGAGCAATCGACTGGTCCTCAGCTGAATCCCTTCCCGAGTACATTCACACAGCATTCGATCCAAACGACTCGACTGACTCCTCATCCGCAGCCTCGACTATTGCCTTCGCGCCCTTTTCATCTTCGGCTCCCGTCCCTCGGATGCACGCAAGCCTCCAGCTTGCCTCCATGCCATCCTTCACGTATGCCTCGAAGTCCGCGCCCATCAGCTCATCGTCCCTGCTCACCAAGGTCCCTCGTATGCGTACGCAAGCCTCGAGCTTGCCTCCATGCCATCCTTCATCGTACCGAGACCGTCCAGTCAAGTCCGTATGTGTAACCTGCACACTCAACATACACATATAAGAATACAAGGGAAAACCTAACTTAAACCCTTTGCCCAAACATCAAAACTCATGGTCACACCGGACCATCTTAGGGTCGATTGCTCCAACAGTTGGTGTTTTCAAATCTGGGTGGTTGCTCTACAGACACCTCTTCCTTAATGACCCCATTAAGGAATGTCGACTTCACATCCATTTGGTGAAGTGTGAAACCCATGTGAGTGTCATATGCTAATAAAATTTGAATAGACTCTAATCTAACCACGGGGGCATATGTCTCATCATAATCAAGACCCTCAACTTGATTAAACCCCCCTGCTACCAACCTAGCTTTGTTTCTAGTAATTTTTCCTTGGTCATCTAACTTGTTCCTAAAGACCTATCTCATGGTGACAATGGTACAATTATTGGGTCTAGGAACTAACTCCCACACTTCACTCCTTTCAAATTGGTTTAACTCCTCTTGCATGGCTAGAACCCAATCCACATCACCTAAGGCTTCATCAATTGATTTTGGCTCTAGTTGTGAAATAAGGCAATTTGACTAGCATGATCTCTAAAATAGGACCTAGTTCTTACCCCTTGGGTTACATCTCCAACTATTTGGTCAATGGGATGATCTTGATGTTGTCTTAGTGTCCTAGAGGTTATGGGCTCATTTACTATGTGATTATCATCCTCCAATGCACTTTCCCTCCCCCTTGATCAATGCCCCCAAAATGTAAGTCTTGAATTTCTTGGGTAAGGGTTTGACTTTCTTCTATATCCTTGTCAATAAAGAATTTCCTAGGGTAAGTGCTAGTAGACTCATCAAAATCCACATTGGATGACTCCTCAATTACTCTAGTCCTTTTGTTATACACTCTATATCCTCTACTAGTGGATGAATATCCAACCAAGATCCCCTCATCTGCCTTAGACTCAAATTTTCTCAAATCATCCTTAGTGTTCAAAATATAAGCCTTACACCCAAAAATCCTAAAATAGTGAATTTGTGGAATTCTTCTATTCCACAACTAAAAAAGTGTTTTCCCTAAAAACCTATGAATTAAGACTCGGTTTTGGATGTAACAAGCGGTATTCACCGCTTCCGCCCAAAAATAGCTAGGTAGAGAATAGACATTAAGTATAGTCCTAGCGGCTTCTTGTAAAGCCCTATTCCTACTTTCTACCACACCATTTTGTTGTGAGGTCCTTGGACATGAAAATTCATACTTGTACCCATTTTCTAGACAAAAATGTGAGAAGTTTGAATTTTCAAACTCCCCACCATGATCACTCCTATTTCGGTTGATTTTGCGATGTTTCTCATTTTCAACCCGTTTACTAAATCCTACAAATATTTTTAAAGTGTCATCCTTATGTTTCATGAAATACACCCAAGTATATCTAGAGAAATTATCTACAATTACCAAGCAATACCACTTCCTACTATTGAAGGAGTACTATGACAATCAAATAAATCCAAATACAATAATTCCAAAGGTAGTGAAGTGCTAGTTAAGGTTTTACCTTTATGTGATGACTTAGATTGCTTACCCTCTTGGCATGCATCACACATCTTGTTCTTTTCATACTTGATCTTTGAGAGCCCTTCACCAACTCCATCTTGGCCACCCTTGCTAAATTCTTCATATTGATGTGACTAAGCCGCCTATGCCACAACCATCCTTTTTCTTCTTTGGATATGAGACATTTAGGAGAGATGTTAGAAGCATAAGAAAGATTAAGATAATAAAGATTCGCTTCTCTATATCCTTCTAACATGATATTTTCGGAGTCATTTTGTCTAATTAAACATTTTCTTGTATGGAACTTAACCCTATACCCGACATCACATAGTTGACTCACACTAAGCAAATTAAACTCCATATCCTTAATTAAAAGTACTTTATGAATTGTGATTGTAGAAGATACCTCAATGGTGCCCCTACCTATTATTTTGAGTTTCCCACTATTTCCGAAAGACACCGTTCCTTCTCTTAGATAGCTAATGGTGGTGAATTTACTTACATCCCCGGTCATATGCCTTGAACACCTGCTATCCACTATCCATATTTTTTAGGCTTCCTTCACCTTCACCTAAATAACACGGAAAACACAAGTTTTTGGTACCCAAATGCTAGATCCACAAACATCATTTAAGTATTTCTTAGGTACTCATGCTTTCTTTACATTTCTCCTAACACCTTGCTTCCTAGAGGCACCCTTCCTACCCATAAGAGAAACAAATCTCACTTCCTTGGTTTTGGGTCTATAACCTATCTCGCCTTGTTATACACGGCTCTTTGACTATTGATAATCATGTCAAGATTTCTAGAGCCGATTTGAAATTTTCCAAGGGCCTTGGTGAGGTCTTCTACCTTTTCCCTTAGCTCCTTATTTTCCTTCTCTAAACATGAATCATTTGAAACGGAAGAGGAAACATGCACATTGCCCTTAAGTTTCATGGATTCTAATTTTAGCATGCCAATTTCATTTTTCAACTCCTTAACCTTCTTTCTAGCCTTAGCTAAATCATCATTAGTACTAGCAATTATTTTAATAAGAGTAGACGTGGGTAAGTTATATACCTCACTTACCGAGACGTCCGATTCCAATGAAGAGCCTTCACCTTCACTTGAACTCCCTTGTTCATCATCACTCGAACTCTTTTCATCTTCAGATGATGCTAGGTTGTTTACTCCCATCAAAGCAAAGTGAGACACATGATCTTCTTCCTCTTCCGATGATGACGGATCATCCCACGTTGCCTTGAGAATTGTGGCATTCTTTCCTTTTTTCCTTTGATTTCTTCTTCTCACCCTTCTTTTTCTCCTCCTTCTTTTCTTCTCTTTTCTTTAATTGTGGGCATTCATTCTTCATATGCCCCTCTTGATGGCAATTGTAGCAAATGACCTCTTTTGCCTTGCGCTTACTCCTTGAACTCTTCCTACCATAAGATTTGTTAGAAAAACTTTTAAAAGATTTTCTCATTTTTCTTACCATGTAGGCTTCTTGGTCGTTATCCATGGAGGCACTCGATTCCTTCGAATCGGATGATGATGAGTAGACGACCTTTTTCTTTTCCCTCTTCTTCTTTCTTTCTTTCTCTAAAACAAAAGCTACACTTTTCTCTTTAGTAGAAATGTTAACTTGTTCATGCAATTCGAATTCACAAAATAAATCATCTAATTTGACTGAAGAAAGATCCCTAAACACTTTATAGGCATGAACCATTGATGCCCACAAAGTAGTTCTAGGGAAGGATTGGAGTACATACCTCATAAGATCCCTATTTTCAACCTTCTCACCTATGACATAGAGTTCGTTGATGATCTCTTTGACCCTTCCATGTAGTCGACTTACCGTTTCATTGGCCTTCATTGTGAGTGATTGGAGTTGTGCCATCAAGAGATCCTTCTTGGCCCTCCTTGGCCCTCCTTGACTCATTTGATCCTTCATTGAGCTCAATGAGCTTCTCCCAAAGTTCCTTCGCGATTTTGAACCGTCCCACTGTTGGTTATCGCTTGGCGGTTTCCAAGACAACCACGTGGTCGTATTTGAGAGACGTCTCTATGTCCATAGATTAAAAATTTAATCCGAATAGAGACCCGTCCCTATAATGACCGATTTGTCGTCGTGTTAGTTAGTCCAAGTCACAACTTAGCCACATAGGCTTTGTAACTTTCCGGATTAACTAACCGCGGAAAAGACGACGATTTGGATCGCCGATTTTTATGTTTATCTTTGGGGTCCAGTTAATTATTATTGTCTAAGATATTAAATCAAAATAATAATTAAACACACATGAAATGACAAGGCAAAGCATAATGGCACAAACAAATATAACATAACGAAAACTGAGTCCGGGAGAAATATACCTCGTCGTTTACCTCGCAGTCTTCTATCTTATGACCCGACCCTCTTGGACGTCGTGTGGGCAACGATCTCCCAAGATGTGTAGTCACCATGGCACACGCATCAATCCTTCTTCTTCTCCTTCCCTTGCGCCAAGAGACAAAACCCAAGGGCTAGGGTTTTGCTTCTCCACCCGGCGACCCTTCAAGGAGAAGATGATGAAGTCAAGAGGATGAACTCCTCTCCATCATCACCACCACACCAACCTCTCTTACTTCTTCCTTCTCATGGAAGCAACACCACAAGGAAGAAACCCTCTCGCGCATCCCTCCCTTTTCCGGCGACAAGCACCAAGAGAAGAACCAACCTCGCCGGCGAGCCACCCTTCTTCCTCCTTGATTCTGCGCGCCACAAAAGGAGAAGGAAGCTTCTCCTTTGTCTTGTGTACGTCCGCAACAAGATGAGCCAAAGAAAGGAAGAGAAGAAACCGAGAACCAAGTGTTCTCTTCTCCTCCACCACCGGCGTCGACCTCCACTCCTCACGCCACCACTTTCTTCCTCCACCCTCCTTGCCGCGCGCCACCAAGGTAAGAGACAACTCTTCCCTTGCTCCCTGACCGAACACGTCCTTGAGGATGAGAAGAAATCAAGCGAAGAAGAAGAAGGTCCTCTTCTTCCTTCTACCGCCGACGACCCAAGCTTGAAAGAGGAGAGGAGGAGAGATTCATTCATTGAGGGAGAGAGAGAGGTGAGGTTTATATACGGGATTAGTTAGTTTTAATTGGAAAAATTTTCTAATTAAAATTGGATTGATTATATAAAAATTTATATAGAATAATTTCATAATTAATCCATGATTAATTCATGATTATTCCATCCGAATTTTTATATAGAATAATTCCATAATTATTCTATGATTAATTCTTTAATTAATTCGAGATTAATAATTAAATTAATCCCAAATTAATTTATTAATTAATCTGACCTTTTATCATGACTCTAATGGGGCTTTATTGGGATAAGATAGGGACCACGAGGAGGAGTTGGTTTTTGGCCCTCTAATGAATCCAAACCCGATCCATTAAATGGAGATCCATTCCACTAAAAGATCCCATTGTACTTCCTCACCAACCCCCATATTTTCATATGAGCTCCACCTATTACGAGTCGTCCATCTCCCCGTGTTTAAGATTTCGCATGCCCGATAATTAATCAATTTACTGATAATTAAATTAATTATCTTCTTGATCCTTGATTAGTACCACTCAACCTTTTCGACATGCCGGACCATAGTCCATTTGCAAGATTTGGCATGAGGATCCTTTTGAGCTCACCAAGGGGGCATCATCACCCTGACTCACCAGGACATGGATTCCGTCAATAATTCAACGACACATCATATTATTAATATTATTTCCCAACTTACCGGGTCTATCGATCTAACAGAATAGATCTCGCCCATGGGTAAATCAAAGAAACAATAGTTAATAATATATGCCCGCCATTATTTCGGGATTTAGAGATTGTACACCATAATAGAATCCGAGGTCCAATCCAATTTACTAGGTCAGTACAAAAATTGGATGACCTCTCTTTTGGTCTTACTCAATGTACATAAAGTACACTAGTGTAATCATATGGTTAACATAAACCACACCTGATTACACTACAACCATTCCGATTGGTTTGTCCAACTCCATCTCGGTTGTGAGCCTCTTTCTTATGCTTCGGTAAGGAACCTGATAACATGATCTTCTGTGCGGCACCACGCATCATATTATCTACAATGCCAAGCATTAGACGTTTAGTGCACATACTAATGTAAACATAAACGTGCACTGTGTGATTTCTGATTCTCTTTAAAATATAGATGTATCTTTTTACCAAAAAGCAAAGCTTTCAGTATACATCCTTACACCCACCTTGTTCAATTTCTCTTTTGAGAGTCCATATTGAAGAGTCGTTGTCGCTTTCGCATTCGCTTATGTCTTCTTCATCATCTCTTTTGTCCAATTTCTCATAGATAGAGCTCCTCCTCTTTCATTCACGGGTGTATCGAATCCATCTATAATGCTACACCAATTTTCAATATCATTCATAAGATAATACTCCATCCTACCTTTCCAATACACGAAATCGTTGCCGTCAAAGAAAGGTGGCCTCGCGGTGCTATAACTCTCTTGAAATGCCATTTTTGATGCTCCGGTCGACGGTGAGTTGTTCTGAAACGAACCGGCTCTGATACCACTTGTTAGGATCGAGCGTCAAGCTAGAGGGGGGTGAATAGCTTCTTTCGATTTTGTCTACAAAGATTGTTAGTTAAACACAAACAAAATCAATAAGAATAATAAGAACAATGCTAACCCCCTGATTTTTAATTGGTATCCACCTCAGAGAGGTGACTAATCCAAGGATCCATACGCGCGCACAAGCTCCACTATGAAAACCTCCTTCAAGGTGGAGAAACCTTCACAAGGTTGACCTCTTCCTCTTTATAAAATAGAAATAAGAATGAGAGGAAGAGCTGGAGATCTTGAGCATAAACAGTATGATTCTACCCTTAAGAACTGTAACCTTGACATGCTCAAAAATCTTCCTTTAAATAGAGTAAAGGACAACTCCTAAAGTCATCCAGCCTGATACTAGTCGACTGCCCCTAGGGCAGTCGACTGGTACCACCGAAACAGCCAGCCAACGGCTAGTTTTTCGGGTTTACCAGTCGACTGGTCCTGGACCAGTCGACTGATGTTTCTGTGAGTTCGAGTCCTCTGTTGGCAGTTGACTGATTTATTCCCAGTTGACTGCCCAGCTTACAAAACTACTATTCCTCACTCCGAAGACCCTTCTTCACGTATGCCTTCAAGTATACTCCCTTGGCTTGCCCCTTGAAGTCCTCTTCCACCGGTTATCATCCCTCGGATGCGCACGCAAGCCCTCGGCTTGCCTCCATGCTACCCTTCACGTGTGCCCTTGGAAATTCACTTCCCGACTTGCCCTTTGAGTCCTCTTCCCTAGGCTCTTGTCCCTCAGATGTGTCCTCCATGTGTGACTCGCCAAGTCCTGCAAGACTTATTCACACATATCAAAATAACATAACACCCTAACCTTAACCATATTGACACAAATCCGTTTATGGTTGGTCGCTTACCTAAAGCGAACATCAGGTTCATGGGTACTTTTGGTTTTTCATATGTAAGATTCAACTTTTTCTTTCCTTTATATCATTCGTATGAAAGGAACATCAGCACTCATTCTGTTGCTACACAAGGAGACAAAGATTGTGGTTAATGACTTTTCTGATAGGCACAATCTTTTCTGATGGAGGACTCTATAGCAATATGGGCTTGGGCATTCTGCTTCAAGATACTTCAAGTGGATTTGAGCCACTAAGTGTGGATAACTCTTGATGAGCTGGGAGACTTAACACGAATGGGTGAAGGTTTCGACAAATAACTTGAGTGAATAAGAAGCTGACTACTAATTGTATAGGATACATAAATATAGTCAGTTCTAGGACTACTAGCAATACTTGTAAATATTTTTGAGTCATTGTAATTCTATATTAGAAGGTCAGATTTTGGCCCCCCTTCTAATATAGATCTTCTTTTCAGGAATAAGATGCTCTTTTATCAAAAAAAAAAATCATATTGATACACACACATCAAAATCATGATCTTCTCAATCATACTTGGGCTGATTGCCCCAACAAATATTACACTCAATAATTATGGAGTCAAAAGATAAATTAAAGGATCATGAATAATTTGAGATTTGAGGGTAATTTGGCCTATTTTCATTGGCAATTTAGTTTATTAATTATCTCAGTTGCTTAGTTCCATTAGGATTTAGCTATTGTCTAATACTTAATCAAGACTTTAATTATCTAACTTCACTAGGACTTAATCATTGTTTGGTCATAATTAGGATTTTATTATTTGTCAAGCAATCTACTCATGCATACTTACACAACTTGTTATATTTCAACATACCTAACTTAAATCTTAATTATACATCAAGATTTAGACTTAATGTTATGTTCTAAGCACCAACACAAAACACATATTATAATATTATAGATAATTATAATATATCCTATTCATCTATATAATCCTATGAACATCTAGTGTTAATTTTATTTTAATTTTCTTTAACCTAAACATTAAATCATAAACTCTAAATTCTAAAAACAATTATTTTTTTTTTAAAATTTAACCCTACATGCCTATGAGTTGTTCATAGATCGGTGAGTCATCTAAATTTTTAGTATTATTATTTGGTTTCAGATTAGTTCAAATAAGTGGAAAGATAGAAAAGTATTTTAAAAAGAGTAATGATAGGGATAGTGAATGAGACAGTGAATGACGTGATAATTATTGTGTACACGTTCGATCATCGATCGGACACTATCGGCGGCTTTTGGCCGCTGCCCCGAACCAAACTATACCTTGGGGGGCATGGTAAACCCGTCGGAGATCGCCACAATTGTTATCTCGCATCATTGACCGTCGATTTCGATAGGTTCACTGTTGCCGGCGATCCTGACGAGTTCAACGTCCTCCGAAGATATAGTTTGATTCAGGACGATAATCAGAGGCCATCGGTGGTGTCCGATTGGCGATCGGACGTGTACACATTAATTGCATGTCATTCACTGTCCCATTCACTGTCCCAAATTCACTGTCCCAATCATTACTCTTTTAAAAATTGATAAATAATTTGATAATTAAAATAGTTAAATAGGTCGCCTAACCTTTTTTTTTTTTTTTTTTGCTAAAATCGGTTCTAAATCATAAACCATATAGAATTTGATCGAATCAAGTTCGTTAAAAATTCGGTCCGACCAGAAGCGGAAAAGAAAAGAATCCGTTTGACTCCTCTTTTGTAGAGCCGTAAAATCAAATTTCAACGCTTTGTTAATCCTGATCAGCAAAGCCGCTTCATAGTGGTCCTACATTATTTAGCCAATAGTTGGAGTTGGGTAGAAAGTGAGTAAGAAATTGGCGTTTGCGAAAGAATTCAAGAAGGCACAATTTAACTCATCAGGTACGTCTCCCTGGGGAATGGTTTATCCCGATCCAAACCCTAACCGGAGGATGAATCCGTTCATTTATCGAGTTCCTTTTTGTTTTCCTTTCCCCGTGGTTCATCCCAATCCAAACCCTAACGGTTGCCCTTGAAATTCCAGCCACGAGCGAAGAGAAGCGGCGGCGGGAGGGCCTCCGGCGTTAGACATGGAGGACTACGCCCGCGATCTTAGAGCCGCCGGGGACCGCCCTCCTCGGCCTGCTGTGTCGGCGCCCCTGATCATGGAGCGGTTCCATGCCTTGCTCCGGGAGAGGCAGGAAGAGCTGATGGAAGCTACTGGAGAGGACTCGCCCCCGCTTCCTTCCGCAGCTGATGTGGTGCGATGCTACGAGGACGTTCTCTCAGAGCTTACCTTCAACTCGAAGCCCATCATCACGGAACTGACAATGATTGCAGGGCAGAAAATTCATTTTGCTAAGGAGATCGCGGATGCTATATGCACTCGAGTTCTCGTGGTGTGGTTTCTATTCTACTTTGTATTTGTTTTTTGAGTTTAGAACTCCTATTGAGGCCTAAGTAATTATGGAATGTAGTTCATTTGACGTGGTCCTTTCTTGAATTTTTTGGTTATATATGAAGGGAAGTGAAACCTTGTCTCAAATATTAAAAATATCAGTGAATTTTTGATATCCTGAAAATTCTTGGCCATTTATTCATATTTCATGGCATATCGTACATGGTTTATCTGTTTGACTTAAGTCTACAACTGTGCTCTTTAAATACAAAGGAATTTATACATGTTCATTACATGCAGGTCCCAACGGAGCAAAAATTACCTTCCTTATACCTCATCGATAGTATTGTGAAGAACATAGGCCGTGATTATGTGAAAATTTTTGTTACACGGCTTCCTAAGGTGAGCATCATGGTGACTTGACATTCTTGCTCCATGACCACCATTTTTATTTAAGTTTGTGACAAATTGAAATGAAAATCATGGTTTGGTGATAAATGAATTGCCACACATAAGATATAACATCAGTGTGTTGGTTCCAGTTTTTTTGCCTACTGATTATGTGCAGAAGACCTTCTTTCATATGCATTTTCTAACTAAACTGTGAAACTTAGCTATTGCTTGCTTATATTAAGTGATGAACATGAAATAGAAATGTTTTTTTTATATTTAACGTGGATATTATATGTTTATTGAAGGTATTTTGTGTTGCATACAAGCAAGTTGATTCTTCTCAGCATCTATCTATGCGCCACCTTTTTGGGACCTGGTCTCAAGTCTTCCCATCTTCTGTACTTCAGAAAATAGAGGATGAGCTCCAGTTTTCTCCATCTGACAATCGAAGACCAATGATAAGCAACAAGCCATTGAAATCGCCATCACCTCGCCCCTCTCATGGTATTCACGTAAATCCAAAGTACTTGGAAGCGCGACAACAACAATCTGCTGTAAGATTAATTACCTAGTTTCATTTCTATCCATGTCCTTGTCCGTAACATTTGCCAACTCAATTTGTTTCTATGTTAAGTACGCAACTTTTTTTAGCATCTAGATGTTCTTTTACTTTCTTTGTTATGTTTCATGCATCTTATCTAAATGTTTTTGTCAATGGTGGCAAAAGGCGATTCACTCGCCCCCAGCGCTCTCGTCAACTCGTCCCAGGACCACACGAAGGAGGTAAATCACGGGGGTTACTAGCCCGGATAGTGACTAGCGCATAATGGAGGGCAGGCACTTGGCTTCGCTAGGATTTGACCCTTAGACCTCATGGTGGTAATGCCTCATGTGCTATAGTGCTAGCCATCAGTCCATCTCGTGGGGATATAAATGTTTTTGTCTAGGTGCATGCCAATGTTGTCTAATTGTGGTCCATATCGCGAATCATTTTGGTGATTTTGCAATCCTGAATTGTATTGTTGTGAATCATAAATTTCATGTAAAAATATAAATAAATAAAAAATATCTGCTGTATTAATGATGCGTATGAATATCCTATTTAATTTACTGCAATGGTTACAGGTATCAAAGTGTAAAGTGTGAAAGAACTAAAGACATATTGCTATTCTATATCACTGAAACTTGTAATTATGTTCTGACATATATGAAAAAAGTAACATAAAGACATGTATGCATCACATTATGATAGTCAATATTGTGATCTGGATTTTAGGATCTTATGATCCTACAAACTAGATCGGCCTGAATGGTCTAGTTTCCAACTAGGATCTGGATTTGGCTACGATATTGTGGACCCACAAATTCTATGTTTGCTTACCATTCCTACATCAGCTTTTGCCATTTTGATCTCAACAACCTTGACAATCACTGATTATTAAAACTCAATAAACCATACCAAAGACAATATAGTAATTTGGAAGCACTCACCTATGAAATTGGAAGCTTTTCCCTGTGCCACCATGTTGATGCCTTGATTACGTGCTCAACTAAGGAAGGCCAGTAGGTCATGGATTAAATTTTCTTTAGTTTTTATAGAGGACATGCACAACCAGGTGATGACAGTGGGTTTAGTAACTGCATTTTTGTGTAATACCCTATCCGTACCTGAGTAAATTTCTGATACCCGAATTGGTTTAATTACATACGGTAAGCAATTATTTGGACCTGTGGGTGCTGGACTTAAATGGGTAAATATGTGAATACCCACTGATAGCTACAATTTCAAGTAAACATGAACTCGATCCAAATCAAAATTTCAAGTGGTGTAACTTGGTACTTGAAGCCAACTTGAATGGATAGGGTACCCTTGGAATTGTGTGCCCGTTGGCATCCTTAAGCTCACAGAGAACATGCTCGCTCTTTGGCTTAGGTTGCTGAGGTTGGGGTCTCAGGCATGCTGGATGCTGAACTTTCTTGAAGAGTCGAAGATGTTCAAAGAAGAAGCCTGGAAGATTGGTACTCGAAGAGATGAGGAGTTATGAAGAACCTTGTTGAATAATAGAAAGCAACAAAGTGAATCTTTTAACCCAAGAAAACTATGGGAGTGATTTTTTGAATTATAGACAAATTTATGTCCAGGTTTGTACACTGTAGGTGACTTGTAAATCTGCCAAGTTCATATCAAATTAAATCGGTTTTTAACCCACTTTGATTCATCCATTTGTTTTGAACGGTTAAGTGCCTGCTTCAAATCAAATTGTGTGATTCTAATAATAAACCCCACAATTTTTATCACCCTTGTACTTTTTCCAATTGCATGATTTTGATTACACCGGTATAATTTATCCATAAATTGTTTCCTGTTTAATAGTTAACTTTGTGTGGAACGATTCAAAAGAAATAACTCGTTTCTTATTCTTACATTGGTATCATTCAAGCCACAATGCCCCTAACCACTTGGAACTAGCATTGTAATGCTCACAACATTTCAGCATTTGAAGGTGTGTTCAACACTTTTTTAGGAAACTGCATAATATGAGAAATTTGTTTTGCACAACAATCCTTGTGAAATGACTTGCCGGTGATGTATTGCTCACAATATTTCATCCTTTAAAGGTGCGTTCAGCACTTCTTTAGGAAACTGCAGAATGCAAGGAATCCATTTTGGAAAATAATCCTTATGAAATTACTTACCTAATACTTGGATGCAACTCCGTATAAATCACATCTAAGATAACTGAGTTTGAAGATCTGTTGGAAGCAACTAATATGAATTTTCACAAATTATATTGGGATAAGGAAGCAATAACAGAACTGGAGATCTGGGTTCAAGTCTCCGAAACAACCCCTTGCAAAGCAAGGTAAGCAATAGACCCTTCCCCAGGACTCCGCATTGATGGGAATTTCGTGCACCAGACTATCTTTTTTTTTAAAGGAAGCAATAACAGAAACCCTATAGGCAAAACAGCCTAAAAATGAGGTGTTGACCATCGTTCACCATAATACTACATAATAAGGATGCACTAGACATGTATCATTGAACTATCCTATAAATGCATCTCTTTGAAATCATTGGAAAAAGTTGGATAATTGGTAAATCATCCTCTTTTGGTTACTTGATCTAGAAGTTATATTATCACTAAAGAAATTAGATTGTTTTTTTATCCGTCAGTTTTTTTTGGTGTTGATATTATTTGTAATTTTTTTTCCTTTATTTCTTCAGCTGATTTTTGTCACAATACAGATACATGCAGCAGACACAAGTAGCCGTACACTGATTTCTGATCTTCAAGTTGAACACTTGGAAGGACGTGTTTCAGAAAATTCTGATGGATGGTCTGGGGAAACTCATAAATTTCATGTGTGGTTCACCTCCTACATTATCCTTATTTGTTCTAGCCTATTAAAGGGGAAACTTTGTTATATTACTATTTTAATATGGATTAACTTTTGGTGAAAATTGAAGATTAGAGTTCAGAAATTATCTTTATGTAACATTTGTTTTATCTCCTTTCTTGATAGATTTTACTAAGTCATCTGATTGACTTGTCTAGGTGAACTTTCAGAAGCCATATAATAACTACAACCAATAGTAATCTCTGAGTCTTGAGAAGTGATAATCTGGACATGCATTTCTAGATAAGTATAGGAAGGTTCTATAGTTTATCGGAGTAAACTTTAAACATAATAATGTCGTCGCCCATAAATTTCCATATTTCAATTGTCACTGGTGTGTAAAGAAAGACTAGTTTACATAGACGACTAATAGATGCTCCAGTTAGGTGATATGAAACGATGACAGATGTACACATCAAACGAGGAAGTGGAAGACCAAAAAAATTTAGCAATAATAAAATAAGATAAAATTTATTTAAATATAAATGATGATATAGTAGGGGATAAGAGACATATAAGGATCCATATAATTAGATAAAATTTATTTAAATATAAATGATGATATAGGAGGGGATGAGAGACGTATAAGGATCCATATAGCAACTCCACCTAGTGGGATAAGGCTTGGTTGCTGTTGTTGTTGTGTAAAGAAAGACTTGTGGTTTTCAATTTAGTCATCCCTAAAGAGCTTGTGGCCTTATCTGAATGTACTTGAACATCCTTAAAAGTTCTAAGATTTGAAATTCTCATCGTTTTCGAATGATCTTTTAATGTACTTGAACATGTGTTCTTGCAAACCTTTCTACTATAGATAGGAACTCATCACGATTTAATCTTTTGGCAGGGTATACCACAAACAAGACTTCCTACTGGTATACAAGTTTATGGACAGAAACCTATTGCACGCCACAGTGAATATGATTTTGATCAACCTGAATTGCCACTTCAGCACCTTGACACAGAAGGGGAATCAATTGCCCATTTGAAGAATAAAATAACATTTCCTGGATCTCCTCCAAGAATTGGTCTGAAAAGACCCATATCACCATCTATTCTGGCATCCCATGATGCTGCTTCAAAGGTGATTGGCGGTAGGGCTTCTTCTTCTCGTTCTGGTGGATATGCTTCAGGAAGAGTCGGCGATGTGAGTGGTTGGATGGATAGGAAAAGACTATCGAGTGAAGATCCCCGGCTTTACAACTTAAGTAATGGCTACGTTAAACAGAATCCGAGAGACTTGATTGATGCGTATGGAAATCCTAGAGGAAGAGTATCTGCTCTTGAGAAGTATTCAAAGGTTCGTCATCTTGATACGAATGACATAGCAAGTGAAGCAGCCACGAGAAAATGGAAGAACACTGATGAAGAGGAGTATGTTTGGGAGAATATGAGTCCAACACTATCTGATCGAAGCAGGAGAAGTAGCTTACCAGCATTTGAGCCTACTCCTGGAAACTTTAACATCAGAAAGGGCTTTTCAAAACCTAATCCTGCACTGTTAGAATCAGATTTTTCAAGGCGTAGTTGGCCTGGCCATGCCCAGTTGTCTCATGCTGATGATCCCTCTTATAATGATGATAGGATTGCTTCCATTGGAGTATGGCCCTTGATCTTTTCTGTTTGTTCTGTTTCCTTTGGTAAAATTGATTATTGGAAAGACTAGTTCCAAGTCATGTATCTTGTATTAATTCTTAACCCAGTAATTGTGTTGCGAAAATTATTTGCCCCCAACCATAGGTGGGAGAATAGTTAGCTGACATCTATATGCAGCAGCATTGGTCTACCATTGCTAACCTAGGTTGAAGCATTTTGGATTCACGCTCTTAGATCTACCAAGTTACGTATCATAGCTCTTATCAGATTGGTTTGTCATAATCCAAACATGTTGTCTCAGAAAAACTTGCTTTGAAAATGTCTGCTAGGTTCCACACCTACATCCCATTTAATCTTTGTGGCCGAAGTATGCATATGTATGTTGGCAAAAGCATGGATGGATCCTTACATCTGGTTCCACAAGAATATGGATGCATGGATGAAAATTTGGATATGTGATTTTATCTAAAATTAAATAGAAATTTCTCTTTGAACAGTTGCTTAATCGGAATCCACCCGTTAATTAGGTTGTTCACAATTTTTGAGGTATAGCTTGTGGTTTATTTGCTTGGGTTGTGATTCAGAATTGATCTGTTTGAAAATTTCTGAACCTTAAAGTATTCTGTCTATTAAGGTAGAAGATGCTTGGGCAATTTCTAGTTGCCTCTTGTTTCCTGTACTATATTATTCAGGAACAAACAGAATAGTTTATTTAAATTTCTAAAATAACTTGTGCAGATTGAGACACTTATTCCAACTGAAATATCTAAATTTCTCGTCATTTTATTGTTACCAAAAGATGCTATGCTCTACTTTTTCCACTAGTTATTGTTGATAATGAATTTAAGTATTTTAATTGACTATGTTGGGTTTGTATCTGTTGCAGTTCCAACATGGACTAGTGAAATGTACAATATAGCTTATGCAGATTGAGACACTAATTCCAACTGACAAACCTTCAATATTTAATTTCTTGTCATTATTATCACTATCAATTAATAGCAATGCTATGCTCCTTTAGTTTTTTCACTCGTCATTTATTCACTATTTTTGTTGACTGGTTTGGGTTTGTGTCTGTTGCAGTCCCAACCTGGATTAGTGAAATCTCGGGATGCTACAATAAGTCAGATGGACATGCTGGCTCATTATCAGGAGTCTAACCATATTCGAGATGGTGGGAAATTGTACATGTTGCCACCACCTTCACAGCAGAACCTGAGCCCAAGGTCACGAAGCAAGGTTGCTGAAATGCTTCCTCTTGCTGCAAGAGGACTGACACCAGTGAGTGGTCAGAGACTTCTTATTCCAAATGACACCTTGCCTGATATTGAATTTCCAATGCTTAGATCATCAAATGATCATGCCGATCCCTTTAAAATAGATAATTCTATCATAGATAGGCATTCAGTCCAACGACCATATTCACCTGCTCCAACAGTCTTGACTTCTGGTCATATATCACAGTCACTGCCTTTGCTTCCTATATCGCAAAATCAAAGTCCAAACAGAAGTTCACTTGATGTTCCAGAACCTAATAGGTCAACACTAATTCAAGGATCCCACTCATCTGTGCCCCAGCGGCAATATGACCTAGCTGACAGTAAGGACTCAGATCCTTTTAGGGTGCTTACTTTGCGTTACCAACCTCCTGGTGTACCCCATCTGAGTCAGCAAGGTAAGGAAAAGGGTTTCCCTATACCTCTACAGTCTCAGGGTACATACCTAAACGTTCTTCCACCTGGGCAAGCTAATGCTGCTTCTTCTTACTCAGTTGGCCAGCCCTTGAATTTGTTACCAACACTAGGACATGGGGTCGCTAAGGCTTCTGCTTTTCCATTTTCTAAAACATATAGTGCAGCTGATGCATCTTTACATGCTAGGGGTGGCCTTCTACCTCCTTTGCCTCATGGACCACCTCCTGCCTCGTCTCAAGAAGGACCTATATCTCAAAGTATAAGTTCTTCAATGTCCAGTTCTCCTGCTAGTGCATTTTCAGGCCTTATCAACAGTCTCATGGCACAGGGGTTAATATCATTGAATTCAAATTCTCAACCTCAGGTAATTCAAACTCTTGGTGACCGTCTTTTTCTCCTATTATGGATGAGCAACTTCTTTTTTGTTGGAAGATGATATTACATTTTTCATCTCTTTAGTGTAACTTTGTAGGATTCTTTGGGCGTTGAGTTTAATTTGGAACTTCTGAAGGTGAGGCATGAGTCTGCAATCAATTCCTTGTATGGTGATCTTCCAAGACAATGCACAACATGTGGTTTGCGTTTCAAGTGCCAAGAAGACCATAGTAGCCACATGGATTGGCATGTAACTAAAAATCGAATATCAAGGAATCGTAAACAAAAGCCCTCTCGGAAGTGGTTTGTGAGTGCAAAAGAATGGCTTAGTGGTGCAGAAATACTGGGAAATGATGTCATTCCTGGGTTTCTTCCTGTTGAGTCGGTTGCAGAGAAGAAGGAAGAAAAAGAGATGGCAGTTCCGGCAGACGAAAATCAGAATGTTTGTGCATTATGTGGGGAGCCCTTTGAGGATTTCTACAGTGATGAGGCAGAGGAATGGATGTATAAAGGGGCTGTGTATTTGAATGCCCCAGATGGATATATTGAAGGATTAGATAGGTCTCAACTGGGTCCTATCGTCCATGCTAAGTGCAGATCTGAGTCTAATAAATCTGAACAATCATAAAGGGTAAGTGTTTTTTGTTTTATTTTGACATTATATTATAGTTCTCTATATCAATAATGAAGGATAATGAGCACTGGAATTTTATTGTAGCTGTTTTTTTTTGAGATTCTAGATGATTATGTGTGCTTCTTGATGTCTATAGAGATTACTGTATATATTCCACGAACACACTAAGTTTTAAAGACCACTTTCTCACTTTACTTCCCTATGCTTTGTGCGAAACCAAAAGATGTTGAGTAAAGGTTCATAAAGCTTTTCCCAGTAAGCTTAACAACACTTGTGCTAGACCAAAGAACGGCATCAATTCCACTTACAGATATGTTTTTTTTATATGGGGAAGTAAATATACAAAAGTCAAGGAGTGTTGTTAAGCAAACCAGATACCAATTAAAACACCTAGGAGGTGTTGGTGCAATCGACCTTTGGTCAGGGTTGACCAAGTTAACCAAACTCGAGTTGACTCGATTTGGGGTTTCGATGTTTGATCAATATGTAGTGCAAGTCCCAGTGAGACTAGGCTGTAAAAGTTCTAGTGGGACTAGGCAAAGAGATGTCCTGGTTGGGAATTAGGGAAGTCCTAGAGGAGCTAGACAATGGAAGACCTAGTTGAAAACTAGGCAATGGAAGTTCTAGTGGGGTTAGGCAGTGGAAGACCTAGTTGAGAATTATACAATGGAAATCTTTGTTGAGAACTAGGCAATGGAAGTCATAGTGGGACTACGCGGTGGAAGACCTAGTTGGGAACTAGACAAATCTAGTTGGGAATTAGGTTAAGTTCAAAGTGGGTTAAACAGGGAGTAGGCATGAAATGAGGAAGTGTCGACAGAGCATTTTCGAAGGTCAACTTTTGACTCGGGTATCAAAACGAGACGATTTTTGTTGCAAAACGGAGCTCGATCAGAGATCTATGTTTGTAAAACTTAGGTATCCCTCGATTGATGGATTTTATCAATCAACTGATGGTTTTAGAAACCGAACAGAAGCAATGCAATTCGGTTATTAGACTCAATTGATGGAATTAGTTGACTAATGAGTTGCATCTATCAATTGATAATGATCAGAACCAAACAGAAGCGAGTCAGATTCGCTTGATTCTAATCGACTGATGGTTCACATCAGTCGACTAATGACTATCAGAACTGAACAAAAGTGAATTAGATTCGCTTATTCGATTCGACTGATTAGATCGGTCGAATGATTTAGACTGATGTCGAATAATCGACAAAATCAGACAAATTTCAAAAAGTTCAGACATCTTTCCGACCATATCAATTGACTGATGGGTAAGATCAGTCGACTAATTGGTGAAATTAGCCTTGACCAAAGGCTTTAAAAGAGGGATTTCGAGGAGTTGTTTTAGAGTCGGTTATTGGGGGTTTGTGGAAGAAGTGTTGTTGCATTTCCAGACCAATAAGAGGCAATTCCAAGCAATAAGAAAGTGTTCAAAGCAAGATTCATATAAAGTTGTGTGTATTCATTGTATTTGTTTTCATTTCTTGTGCTCAAGATTGTATGAGTCTTCTTCGCCTTTGGAATATTTTCATGGAGATTTTCGTAGTAGAGCTGTGATAGTCGGTGAGGACCCTTGGCTTAGTCACCTTAAGGAGGTGGATACCAAATAAATTTAAGTGTAGTGCATGTGAAGTCGAGTTTGAATCAAAGATTTCCTTTGCGTGTTCAAATGATGACAACGACAAGCTAAAAAGAAGCGATTGAAGCTATTCACACCCATCTAGCTCATACTGGTCCTAACAAGTGGTATCAGAGTGATGCAGCTCTTTATCAGACTAACTGTTGGAAAAAGCACGAGCTAGAGGAAAGAAGGTGTGATTGTGAGCTCTTCCATAGTAACAAGTCATTGGATTGACCACCGGAAGAAGCCAACTCCAAGATGGATTCGGATATGACATTTAAGTACCTCCACCGTTCGGATTGGGAGGATTCGAGCATTGGAAGTTAAGGATGAAATATTTCCTCATGATGATCATAGAGCAATGATTTGCTCTAATGGAATGATTTGAAGCTCCGATAGATACAAAAAAAAAACTTCTTCGGAGGAGCAAATTGACTAAGGAATAAGTTCAAAAATCCGAGGCAAATGAAAAGGTAACTAAATTATTATCAAATATTTTACCTAATAATGACTTGTGCAATATACGTCAATATTGAGATGCATAGGGTCAATGGAACATGTCACGCCCCCAGAGGCCCATGTTCGCTCGAAAATCGGGCAGCACCTTCCCGGTACGACGGACAATCTGAAACTTAATACATACACCTCAACACATACTAAAAGTTCAGCCACACTCGGTTGGCAATCACACCATCACAACCACGCAGTTAAATATTATAACTGACAAATAGTAAACATAATAAATAATTCTCCATATCTAAGCGCAGCAAACCGAAATCCAACGGAAATAAATAAATACATGCCTAACGAAAAGCCAAATATCATCCGAAACGATAATAAAACCAAAAATGACACTAATACTATAAAACGACTACGAGTGTACGAAAACCAATAAAACTAATATTCAAACTGAGAGACTGGCAGCTGGATCCTCTCCTGGCGGCACGAGACACAATTATCAACTACCTGAAACAAATAGAAGAACGAGGGGTGGTGAGTTCCGGGTGGAACTCTGCGGGTATAAGAGCAGATAAATGCATGATATATAAAAGGGTAAAACAAACATATGGAAACAAAGGGTATACAGTCTCCAGAATAAAGAATATAAATTAAATGTTTCTATACAAAATAAAACATACCTGAAAATCATATAACAAGTAGGGCAAAAATCAGAAATCCCCTCTAACACCTTCATAAACAACTAAAACTGCCGATCATATCCAGGTCATATAATAAAATGCAACTCATAACCGTATATGCATGTCAATCAAATGCAACAATCATAGCTCGAACAAATGCAGCAAACACAGCAAAATGCACAATGCACAATATGCACATGATCTCATGACCTGCACTGTACACACACCAACCACCGCTATATTGGGTAGGTTGAGTGGACAAAATACAAGCGCCAAGCACCTGAGGCTATGCAAATACACCACGACAACCGTGGCCCTGATATGAAAAATCCTGAAACACTTGGGGGACCTCCAAACACCTGGGGAGTATCAACTGTTTGCACACAACTTCAACTGAGCGTGGCACAACAGGAAAATATACCCGACGACCCGTCTCAACCACCAAGGAGCCCGCGGTCGTCGGCCTGAATGCTATGATGCATGTCACTAATATACACCTCAATTAAACTCAAAAACCATACGAAACAGAAAGCACCAATAACACCAAAATAAGGAAACATACGAAAAACACAATCAACACCAAAGTAAATAAACATGCATTAATCTACGGGGTAGGGTTATCTAATGCCAACCAAACCCTAGATAGGTCAAATGATTATTCACAGTACACGCGTACACATAGTACGCTTTAGATCAGAAGTCAAGAGATGAGACTGTATAACTGAACAATTTGAATTACTACTCAAAGGTCAAGCAAGAATAAGTATCAAGCAGGAAAACAAGACAACTAGATTTAAGATAAAACAATCCTACTCATGAAATAAAACGATCATGCATTCAAGGTAAACGAACTACAAGAATCAAGGGAGAAGTACCCGTATTAAAATGTATAACTTATCCAAGTACAACTCACGATCACCCGAATCAAGTCTGAATCAACGTCCTGTATCAATGACATGGTTTAACTATTAATACAAGAAATAAAATAGCTAAATTAATTACCACACACCATTAAGATCAAACCCTAATGAGATACCCTCCTAAGGGAACAACCACTGATACGTCTTAGTTTAATTATCATTTTTTGTTTAAACTAAACCACACCATTGTTTCGTAACCCAAATAAACACCTCACTCATCCCATTAACACACGGCAACCCTTAAGCTCATGGCACCCAACATAACCTTCACACGACAACCCAAAAACAAAAGAATCACATGAACTACTCATTAATCCAAAACAGAGTTTTTATCCCAGAATAACCTCAAAATCCTAATTGCCATCACAACCCATCCCAAACCAATAACCCACGACAGAGGAAACCAAATTTCCATCATATACAAAAAAAAAAAATCAAACTTGATTGCTAACTCACCATTCCAAAACCGAAACACAACTCAACGCTATTGATTAAATTCCAAGTATCAAACCTTAAACAATGAACCCTTACCTCAGTTCCCTTGCTTCGATCAAACTCCGATCAAATCCGTTGCCAACAGACTCTGTCGGAGAAATTGTTCGGGATTCGGGGAAGAGCGCTCTACAGTCGAAGGAGGCGCAGTCGCCAGCCAAATCGCGTGGAGAAGAGGAAGACTAGAGGTGGCGTCGGCGCACGGTGATAAAAGGAAGCGCACAGGGGAGGGGTCGCGATGGATGCAATGAAAGGAAGGAGAAGTGAAGGAGCCAGCAGTGCACCAAACTTGGTCGGCGATTGAATCTGGCGTTGGCAATTGACACAGAGGAAGGAAGAGGCGGCAGCGTTCCTATCGTCGGGTGAAGAGAGGAAGAGGGGATCGGGCAAGGTTGGGTCGGCGAGGAAGATTAGGGCACGGGAGGGATATTTATATATATATATATATATATATATATATATATATATATATATATATATATATAACATAATTTTCGAAAATAAACTTTTCCTTAAATAATTCGTAGCTAACCTTTCTTGTGCCCAATTATTCCCGCAAACCTTTCCAAAAATCTCAGAAAATTATTCCAAATTTTCATGTGATTGATTCCAATTTTAATTCCTGTTTATGATCAATATATATATAATTATATATATAAAACTATATATATCTATCTATATACCACTTTGTATTTTTATTATATATATTTATTATTATTTTTTATTAATTAAGCGTATTTTACAGAACAAGCTTGCAAAACTTTATAAAGATCCAACCTCAACGCAAAGTGAAGATGAGCCCATGGAAGGAGACTCATTGACACTAGAAATACGAGGACTCGGAAGTTTATAGATGCTTAATGTCTTGAGATGGAAGATGAAGAAGCATCCACCTCAAGAATTGAGAGGGATCGTAGGCCATTGACATCGGAACAAGAACCCTCGACATCCGGAGCGAGGATGATTGTGCCATCTCTACGAGCGGAGATAGCTCAACTCACGAAGGTATATTAATTTCAATTCGTAAAAATAAAGATAATATAATATGCTTTGAGTGAGGGAGAAAGGACATTATAAGAGCAACTGTGAAATTAGTCAAGAAGTTTAAAATGATACTCAAGGTGAAGGAGAAATCAAAAGAGGTTGACCCTATGATACCAACGGGCAAGGAGCACATTGTGTGTTTCTCATGCAATCAACAAGGATATTATCAGAATCAACGTTTAAAGGGGAAGCACCAAAATTAAGGTAAGGGAGGAAGCTCAAATCAAGGGGGAGCTTCTAAAAGCAAACGTAAGGTATCATTTAATAATGTGTTTCCCTTGTTGTTATGATAAAAAAACATGTTAGACTTAAACTTTACAATTTTAGTATTTAATGTTACGAAAATAGAAGACATAATCTATCCCAGGATAATTTTAAGTCATATCATAGTAGAACAAATTACCTAAGGATTGGAAAGTAGAAAATGATTTAGGAAAGAACCCTAAGTAATTTAAACATATGCTTAGAAAGAAAATATTCAAGGCAACCAAGAAAAATCAAAATTTGAGGATTTGGAGATTGAAAATCTAGTCTTGAGATCAAGACTTGGTTAATTGGAGAAAATTCTAGAGAAAATGGTAAATAATATTAAAGGGTCTAAGAAGCAAAACCTAGACTTAGGAAGACAAGAGTCATCTATAGACAAGAAGGGTTTGGAATACAAATCTAAGTCCAAGGAAAGCATGACCGCATGTATAGAGTTCCATATTACTATGAAACTAATTCTAAGTCTAGAAATCAATTTAAGATTACAAGGGTGGTCATCTCTAGTGTTAACCTCGAGGAGACTAGCTTGACCAAGGCTTTTAAGAAGCCTAAGAGAGTCATTAAGAGGGTATCTAGGGAGATTATCCCTAGTGAATACCTAATGCACTCAAGGAGCTCTAATAAATATTGGGTTCCTAAGAGCGTGATCTCTTCACACTGGATGAGTATTAGGTATGCCAACCCTAATTAGAAGGGTAGTTAACCCAACCATAATAAAGTTGGCATTCTTGGAGCATTTTCAAGGCGTTGTGACATTTTCAAAATGAGAAGATTTTTATCATTTTAGAGTTTATAGTGTGCTAATAAAAATTTAGGGTATTGCGATTAATCAAATTGACGCATATATGATAGAATTCTTAAGTGTGCCTAGTTGGGATCTTGATACATTCAAGAGAGATATGATTGCCTATGTCAAATCGTAAATTTGACATAGTAATTAGTAGATGACACTTGGATGAAAATTTAGGTATTTTCTTATGAGCTATAACTACCATATTTGTGTGTCCTTATCACATGTCATATCATCATATTATACATTTAACTTGCCAAAAATAATGCATGTCATACATACATCATTAGGTTTGTTAGATATCTTTATGATATGCAATTGATGGAAATTAACTCATTCACATGCATTATTTCAATTCCTTGTGATCAAGGACAATGACATTAGTTGACCTCCTATATAAGATGATCAAGTTTAAAATGTCTAGTTAGAGATGCATGATTCCTTAGTAGGGAAAATCAATTTATACATCTTATACAGACTATAGGGTTGACTTGTATATGTATTGAGATACATTAGATATAAGTCAGATATTAAGAGGATGGACCAAGCTCAAGATGTTGATTTAGTGAATCTATGAGTTTTAGTTTCATCAAAATAAATGAATTGTATTGGCCAATCATGAGGAAAGTTGTAAATCATTCGCATTTAGCCATCATAGTTGGAAATTGACTTTGAAAAACTTTGGTAAGGATTATTTGTTGATAGAATCACCATTGATTAGGTTGATAGAAAGTTAGAGTGAAATATTGAAATTTTAATGATTTTCAACTTTGTACTATTCTTTGAAATAAAATGTCTTTTCATGGGTAACTATTTTTTCTTGATAAAGTTTGATAATGTGATGTTTCATGATTTTTCGAAAAATGTAGAATTAATATGCATTTCTGAAATTCACTTTGAAAATTGAAAATGTAGCTGGTTGAATATCAACCGATTGATGCAGAGTATCAATCGACTGATTTTTGTGTTTTCATTAAAATGGATCTATTTAACTCATTTAAGCTCATTTTTAGGTATTTTAACTATCCCTGGTATATGCTTGGATAAGTATTCAAAGTTAATTTTCTTGATGAAATTGAGAAAGGGATGTTAAAAAAGAAAAAATGAAATTGAGCGGGAGGTTTAGATTCAAGAGTGAATCTTTAACCTCATAACTCAGATTTTGAAACTTCTTAAATGTTTAGGAACTCCACATCATTACTAGTGCAATGATAGAAGTTAGCGCATGTTTTGAGGGAGAGGTCCACCTTAAAAACTTGAATTGGAAATTTAGGGGGGGGGGGGAGGGATTTGGATTTGAAGGATTGAGAAGAAAGGACCTCTCCATTTTGATGTTGGAAGTTTAAAATGAATGGATTTTGAAAAAAGATTTTTGATGCCTGCCAAAGAAAAAAAAGTAGGATTTAAGTTCAAAAATCCTCATTCATGCTTTGGAATGAGAAGAAGGAAAGTAAAGCTAATGAGTTAGCCTAATTTAAATATATAATCAAACATCAAAAAGAGGGAGATTATTGGTGCAATCAACCTTTGGTCATGGTTGACCTAGTTTACCAAGCTCGAGTTGACTTGAGTTAGGAATTCAATGTTTGATCAATATGTTGTACAAGTCATAGTGAGACTAGGCAGTAAAAGTCCTCGTGGAACTAGACAAGGGAAGTGTTGGTTGGGAGTTAGGCAATAGAAGTTCTGGCCGGGCTAGATAGTGAAATACTTAGTTGGGAATTAGGCAAGAAAGTCCTAGTGGGTCTAGGTGGTGGAAGACCAACTAGGTCATGAAAGTCCTGGTTGAGAACTAGATAATGAAAGTTCTAGCGGCGCTAGGCAATGGAAAACCTGAGTAGGAATTAGGCAATGGAAGTTCTAGCAAGACTAGGCGGTGGAAGACATAGGTTCGGAACTAGACAAACCTAGTTGGGAATTTGGTTAAGTCGAAAGTGGGTCAGCTGAACGCTTGGCATGAGACAGAAAGTCCAAGTGTGTCACGGTTGACCAGCCACTTGGCAGTTGGAAGTCGAACAGAGAGTTAGAATGAAACGAGGAAATCCTGATAGAGCAAACTTCTGAAGTTCATAACTATTGACTTGGATATCAGAACGAGACGATTTCTTTTGCAAAATAGAGCTCACTCGGAGATCTATGTTCGTAAAACTTAGGTATCAATCAATTGATGAATTTTATCAGTCAACTGATGACTTTAGAAACCGAATAGAAGTAAGTTGATTCGACAGTTGAGTCAACTGATGACTTTAGAAACCGAATAGAAGTAAGTTGATTCGACTGTTAGACTCAACTGATGGAATCAGTTGACTGATGAGTTGCATCAATCGATTGATAATGATCAGAACCAAACAGAAGCAAGTCATATTTGCTTGATTCGATTCGACTGATGCCAGTCAGAATTGAACTGAAGTGAGTCAGATTTGCTTATTCGATTTGATTGAGTTGAATGATGGTTTACATCAATCGATTGATGTTCGAATAATCAACAAAATCAGACAAATTTTAGAAAGTTCAGAGGCATTCAATGGTTGGAGACTATATCAATCGGCTGATGGGTAAGATAAGTTGACTTATAGGCAGAAATCAGCCCCGACCTAAAGACTTTAAAAGAGTGATTTCAAGGAATTTTTTAGAGCCGATTCTTGAAGGTTTGAGGAAAAAGTGCTGCTGCATTTCTAGACCAACAAGAGGCAATTCCAAGCAACAAGAAAGTGTTCAAAGCAAGATTCATGTAAAGTTGTGTGTATTCGTTGTATTTGTTTCCATTTTATTGTTGTATTTCTTGTGTTCAAGATTGTACGAGGCTTCTTTGCCTCCGGAAGGTTTCTGAGAAGGAGATTTTTATAGTGGAGTTGTGTTAGCAGATGAGGACCCTTGGATTAGTTATCTCAAGGAGGTGGATACCAAGTAAATCTAAGTGTAGTGCATGTGGAGTCGAGTTTGAATCAAAGATTCCTGCATAGCTCCCCCTTCTAGCTCATACTGCTCCTAACAAGAGGAAGTAGGATTTGCTTCACATACACCCCTTAGCAAAACCTGGAGGCAAAAAACTCAGGGAACTAAGGATCACGTTGCCTGTATATTTGTTATAGTTCCTTGTACAACGAACATAGCAAAATACTGCTTCTACTTCCGTTACAAATTGTTTTTCTTTTGCACTTTTTTAAAAATCTTTAATGTGCTGCCTTTGTCGCATTTATTAGGTGTTTAATTGCATATACTTTGTTTTTCACAGTTGTTATGGAATAGATCTGTATATTTGTATTTTTGAAAATTGGCTTGGTTTATTAATATAGATTTTGGCATCCCTCATGTGTGCTTGTAGTTTTCTGAGAATGAATCAGATGAACTCATGGTGGTATGGATGGAAGTTATTCCAATGTTCCTTTCATTGTAGGGTGTTTAAATTTCATACTGCAAACCTCAATATGGTTGAAATTTACTAGTCCTGTTAGGTGCATGAACTGCCCATTTCAGATAGTTTGCAGTAGCGAATGTTTTTATGATGGTGCAGGTGATATACAATAAAAAATAATGATTAACCAGGGTGGATAACGTCGAACTTGAAGACCGGCTTGGTCCCACAGAAGTTTTTCACCGGTCGCTAGGGTAAATCGGGAAGCGTTTGCGGTGGGCGGTCCAGAAGCCTAACATCCCACAATTATGCGTCCCATTTGGAGGAAAAATTTTGCAAAATTCGCAATAGTTGGGGATCGAACTGCGGGTGTTTGGGAGACAACTAGTCTCCCTTCCACTGCACCATAGTCCTGGAGGCGGTGCAAGTGATATAAAGATTTAGTATCACATAGGTGGTTATCATCATCAAGCCGTGTTTGTGCCAACTAATTCTGGTAGGTTGTAGTATGGGTGGTATATTCTTTTAATTTATTTTATTTTTAAGATCATTTCATTGTTGATATGGTTGGGTCAGAAGGCTATAAAAATAGTTGGAGCAAACATGGTATGTTGATGACGAATAATTGTACTGATTCATCAGATAAATTACTGATTTGACAGATCATTTGGATCTGCATCAAACCATTTTTGAAATGCCGCTTCGAACAGCTATTATTAATGAACTTATTGTTTTTCTTTTGCTATAATGTATTTGAATTTTGATTTATTTCTCATGGTAGGATGCAACTATTTGAATATATCATACTAACCTTCCTTTTTCTCATTATTTTTTTGGTTTGCTAATGTTTGTACTTGTAGATAAAACATGGTAGGTTGTTTCTGATTTATCACACGTTTTTTGTGTAAATATTCATTGTGAATTACTTGAATCTGTTTCTCGAGAGGGGCATTTATAGTTTAGCCTCTTGGATTGATTTAGTTATTAACTGGATAACAGATGGTCGAGATCAGTTATTTTGTTTGTAAGTTTGCTGTGTGAAAGTTAGGAGTTCTCAGATTGGATCAAGTGAATCATTTAATGCTTTATTATGTTATTGATCAACAGTCATCCAACTGACGTGCCGCCATTTATTGCATCATGCAGGGAAATTAACCCTCTGTTATCGGATTGCAACAGCAGAATAATTTTATCCTGCAAAATCACTCGGAGATCCAGGTCAACATGGTAGGGAAAGCTTCATCCTTTTCCCGCGTAATGATCAAGCCTACCTATCCTGTACATGTAAAGTTAAACTTGTGTAACTTTAGCAATATCTGAGATGCATCCTCCTTTCTTTTTTTATCTTTCTCCTCCTTGTTTTTACTCTATATGTTGAGCTTTTAGAATTAATATTATGAATGTTGGCGTCGTGCAGCAATTCAACTAGAGACTCATTTATTTCAAAGATTAATATCTGCATTGATGGATGCTTTATCCTTTTTTCCCCCTTTTTTTTTTTTGTCTTCTACTATCCACTTTTGCAGGGAGCTTATGCAGTTTCCTTGTGCATCAAGAGTAAACAATTCCTAGAATTGTAGATTCGCAGCCTTTAGTTTCGAGGAATGATACGTACAAAGGTGTTTGCAATAGCTGCAGCAATGGAGCAGCTCTTCTACCATTATATTTACGTTCCATCTTCTTATTTCATGAATTTAAAGTGAAGCTGCTGCTACTTTTATTCATTTCAATTCTCGTATGTGTTATAAGTTGTAATAACTGTCAACACTGTTCCTGAACTCTTGCTCCATTTGCAATGAGCAGATCATTGTGTTTGATCCAACCAGTGGAACTTGATATGCGTTTGTGTGATGATCGGTACATTTTGTTTTTTGGCAACCATTTCATACGAGTGGCTGTTGTTAATTTGATTTTATATATACGTATATATTACAAAAAAGTTGATGCAAAATGACAAACTACAGAACAGTTGAATACTATGTGCATGATATTTAATCAAATGATTTTCCAATTGTGTATTAATATTCATTGGAAACAAAAGTATCATTTGTTGAATTTTATATTAATTTGATTGGCACCTTTTTAACCAAATAAAAAAGAAATTCATTGATAGTTGGTAATTTAAAATGCTTTCTAGAAGTAGTTCGAGGGAAAAGTAGAGAAATAGACAAATATTGTTTGACTAAATAGGTATCTAGTAATTGTCAATGTATATTGATCGTACATGTGCATTTTACAAATGTTATATTTTTGGACAATTATGAATATTGTGAATTGTAATAGTCCTAGCTAGATAAACCAATTAACAGTACTATATGGGTGTGAAAATTAATAAAATATACGTTAGATGATGACTGACAAGGATCTATGTCGGATGTTATGGTGGTTTAATTTAGCTCAACTTCCATTCCCCAATCTTTGACCCCTACTACTTAAGAATTATTCATACTTTAATTATTTAATTTTTTTGTGATATAATTCATCTTATTATTTATAATTGAACTTAGTAATTTTATTATTTTATTTCTAATATATATATATATATATATATATATATATATTGTGTGTTTCACATTTTTTTTCTCCAATTATTTGCGTTAATCAGGGAAAAAATCATAAAAGAAAGCACTTAAAATATTTTTATAGATCCATTTTACCCATATTATTATTATTATCATTACATTATTTCCATTTAAAAAAAATGTGGAGTCTAGGTATAAAAACAAAATCAATTATCAAGAGCGTCTTCTTGTCCCCAACACAATTAAAAAAATGTTGGTTGCACTTGCCTAGATGAAGTAGACAAACTTGGTGGATATCGGTTCATCAATTTCATCTCTATTCATAAGTTTATAACATCAAAATTAAGCTCAACAAAATTGACATATTTGATTTCATCTTGCTAGTGCAAATACAATAGAGGAAGATATTGCTAGTGCTGAATGACACTTAAAGGTCTTCCATTTGCCTTGGATCGTAGGTAGATATATCGATAGGTAAGAGATTGCATGTTGATGAAGCTCGAAGGCTAGCTAGGGATTTTAGGCTACGAGAATGTTAGGGTAATAAAAGAGAATAAGAGGTCAAAATATTATGGTGAAGATATAAATGATGAAGAATTATAAAAAAAATTAAATGAATCAAATAATAATTGAATCTAAAATAATCGATTCATTCTTATAAAAAAAATTTATCCTTCAATACAATAAATTGAGAAGTCCAATATTTCATACTTGTGTCAGATTTGAACGAATTTAATAATTCGGAGATGGAGAAAGGATGAGATAACATAATTCACATTTGTTAATGAAATGGGAGATTAAATTTGAATGGACCACGATGTCAATATAAGTGGGCCCCATTCACCTCGGGGCTCTTGCTTTTGTGGATATCCATCCCCCCACCCCCCAACGGCTCGAACCACCCCAACAAACCGCAGCTTCCCAAGTCTCATTGCCCGCGCACCGGGACCCACTTCCAGTCAAGCCAAACTTCCTATCCCCACGTGAGTAACCGATCGGGTGGTCCTGCGGAATGAAAGTGGACCCTGCTCGGTGTCAGATCGACCTGCACCGTACGATCTTACATTACCGAACACGCGTCTGCTGCTGCGTGCAGTAGCGTGAATATCTGTGCGCGGGGGACCGTCACGTGGCGGTGGAAGAAGGGGATCAGGCGGTGGATCGCGATTCAGGGAGTGTCCTTTTTAAAACGGGTTTCGAACGAGAAACTCCCCCATTCCTCCGTCCCTTTCTATCTGTTTTCTCTCGGCGATCCGGCGGCGACGGCCGGAGGAGAGATGACGTGGTGGGCTCGGATGGCGTCTCCGGCGAGGCGAGTATGTGACGGCGTCGCCTGCCGCATCGGGCTTCGCAAATCCGGTGAGTTCTTCCCCGATCCCCAACCTGACGCGGAGGAGTTAACTCTGGTCGCTCTCGTTCCGCTTCTCGATTTCCCGCAGGGCTGATGAGGCTGAGGCGGGAGGTGCGCACGTGCGAGTACGAGGATGTGCACGTGATGTGGGAGCTGCTGACGGAATCCGCCGCGCGGGCTGGGTCGTACCGCCCGGCGACGACGGCGCCGGCGGAGGCGACAAGGAGGAAGAGTCGACGGAGCGACGGGAGGCAAGGTTGGGCCCTACTCTTTTGCCTCTGCCGAAGGTTCTAGAATCGCATAGCCACCGTCCATTAACTTGCTTGCTTTTCTTCATTTGGGATTTTTGTAAATACCATGAGCTAGCTTCAGATGGCTAGCTTGTTATATATAATGCCTTTTAAATTATTTTCTATATCCGGTGCCTTTTATTAACTGCTATGCTAGAAGTTAATCTCCGATCAATTGGCTTAGTTTGTGGTGCGTGTGTGTTTTTTTCCCACTCATTATTGTTATTATTATTTATTTCTATAAAAAAGACAAATGATATTGGAAGCGTCACATCGATCTTCGATTAAATACAGACATATAGATATTTTGCTTACCACAGTAACAATGTCAGACTCATAAATATTTAACGAGGCATTCTAGATAGATAAATTAAAATCATATGGATGATTGAGGCGTGGTAAAGGATAATCAGAAGATGGCTTGCTTATATTATAGGTTCATTCCATGTGCCGAGAACATTTTGGAACTATTTTATGGGCATAATAATGCTGCAGTTTGCTTGAAGTCTACCCTTTCAATTTTCATTGTTTTTTAATTATTTCTCTAAATAAAGGTCGTCGGCAACGAGTTTGAAAATGGTGGTCCTTAACTTTCACATCTCAGTTTTAAAAGTAAGATCATTCAATTTTATGATTATTTTGAAATTGAAAGTCATATGGAATTCTAGTTGAAATCAGCTACGTTTGTTAGCCGTTTATTTGTTTAGATTATTCTTAGTATATTTATTAATTGTAATAAAAAAATACGATGAAAATGGTCTGTCTGACTATTGTAAATTGCTTTTCCCACCCCCTCTGACACCGCGCACCCCCTGCCACCCTTCTCTCTACCCGCATCAAATGACGCATGTGCCCTTCCACCCATGCAAACCACTTCTACCGTCTACACATGAAATTTTATTTTTTAATTAAATTTTTTTTATTATTTTTCATTAATACTTATATATATATATTAATTTTATTTAATTAATTTTATTTATTACTTTTTCATTAATACTTATATATATATTCATTTTATTTAATTTTATTTTTTTAATTAATTTTGTTTATTATTTTTTCATTAATACTTATATATAATAATTTTATTTAGTTTTATTTTTTTAATTAATTTTGTTTATTATTTTTTCATTAATAATTTTATTTTTTTATTTAATTTTATTTTTTTAATTAAATTTATTTATTATTTTTCATTAATACTTTTATATATATATATATATTAATTTTATTTATTACTTTTTCATTAATACTTATATATATATTAATTTTATTTAGTTTTATTTTTAAAATTAATTTTATTTATTATTTTTTATTAATGCTTATATAAAAATTAATTTATTTAGTTTTATTTTTTAAATTAATTTTGTTTATTATTATTTTTCATTAATACTTATATATATTTTTTAATTTTATTTAATTTTTATTTAGTTTTATTTATTAAATTAATTTTTTTATTATTTTCTAAATTTTATTTAATTTTATTTATTTAATCAATTTTGTTTATTTATTATAAAAATTGTTTATTTTTTATTTTATATAATTTTTAACATAAGTCAGAATCTTTCTCTTTTTTAAATTACCTTTCTAATTCGACACTTAAATTACCCCTCATCTAACTTTTGATACATGTCAGAACCTTCTCTATTTAAATTACCCATCCTCTAACCATTGACACCTGTCAATACACCCCCTTTCTTTAAATTACCCCCCTTCCAACCATTGACACATGTCAAAATTTCTCATCCGTTTAAATTACCCCAATTCCAACTCTTGATACATGTTAGAACTCCTCACTTTCTTTAAATTACTCATCCTTCAACTTTTGACACATGTCAGAACCTCCCCCCTCCCCTTAAATTGTCCACCCTTCAACCCATCCTTCAACTCTTGACACATGTCAGAACCTCCCCCCTCCTCTTAAATTGCCCATCCTTCAATTCTTGACACATGTCAGAACCTCCCCCTCCTCTTAAATTGCCCACCCTTCAATTCTTGACACATGTCAGAACCTCCCCTCCTCTTAAATTGCCCACCCTTCAACTCTTGACACATGTCAGAACCTCCCCTCCCCTTAAATTGTCCACCCTTCAACTCTTGACACATGTCAGAGCCTCCCCTCCCTTTAAATTGTCCATCCTTCAACTCTTGACACATGTCAGAACCTTCCCTCCCTTAAATTGTCCACCCTTCAACTCTTGACACATGTCAGAACCTTCCCTCCCCTTAAATTGTCCACCCTTCAACTCTTGACACATGTCAGAACCTTCCCTCCCCTTAAATTGTCCACCCTTCAACTCTTGACACATGTCAGAACTTCCCACCCTTTAAATTGTCCACCCTTCAACTCTTGACACATGTCAAAACCTCTCCCTTTAAATCCACCTCTCCTCTCATACTTCATCACACCTCCCTCCATTGCTATCTCCCTCTCAGCCTCCTTCTCTCTTCATGCCATTACTTTTCGTAATTCATAGAAGGAAACCATGGATGACTATTTGGGTTTATTTTCAGATAGTTGGTCAATTGAGAATGATGTTCCTAGTGGAGAGAGTATTTCCAACAACAATCGCGATTATACAATCGAATTTACCACAGATCAGGTTAGTTATTATCATTTTTTATGCATATTCGTTATTTATTTTATAAGTAGAAAAATTATATTAAGATTGTATAATGTCATACTTATACATCTTTGTTTTATTTTTTTATATAGATATTTAAAACTAGAGAAGATATGATAAATTGGGTAAAGACAGTTGGTCTGAAGAATGGTATTGTAGTGGTTATTAAAAATTCTGCTAATTTAAAAGGTGGTAAGCTACCAAAGTGTCATCTTATGTGTGAAAGAGGTGGAAAGTATAAACCGCCACGGTATCTAGTTGAAGGACAATCCTTAAAAAAAAATACTGGGACTAAAAAATATGAATGCCCATTTGAGCTGCGAGGTATACCAATACCTCCAGATGGTGTGATGTGGGGTTTAAGGGTTGTCTGCGGTTTTCATAATCATCAATTAGCAGAATATATTGATGGCCATGAGTACCCGAGTAGGTTAAAACCAATAGAGAAAGAATTTGTGCTCGACATGGCCAACAGCACCACACCTCGTGAAATTCTTAGTATTTTGAAGGAAAGAGACCCGTCAAATACTACGGGGATCAAAAGTATTTACAATGTCATTTTCACAAATAAATCTGCTAAACGTGGCGGTCTAAATTCTATTCAGTATGTCTTGGACCAATTAATCAAGAAAGAATACCTCCATAATTACCGAACAAATCCAGACACCAACGAAATCACAGATATTCTTTGGGTTCATCCAAAAAGTTTAGAACTGTCTGTTAATTTTTCATCTGTGTTGATCATTGATGCCACATACAAGACCAATGAGTATCGGATACCACTATTGGAGGTTGTGGGTATCACATCCACAATGCGAACTTATTCACTTATGTTCGCATATCTTAGTAGTGAGAGAACAGAGCAATTGACATGGGCATTAGATACCTTAAAAAAGTGGATGATTGAAAAGAAGGCATCATTGCCATTGGTGTTTGTTTCAGATCGGGATTTGGCGCTTATGAATGCCATTGAAACATGTTTTCCCAATGCACGTCACATCCTTTGTATTTGGCACATAAACCAGTGCGTAATGAAGAAATGCACCCCTATGCTTGGTCTGGAGTGGCAACATTTTAATGCATCTTGGCACTCACTCATTAATTCATCGACACAATGGTCTTATCGATAGAAGTAGGATGTTATGTGCAAGGAGTATCAAAGATTCGAGGGTGTTCTAAATTACCTTTGGGATACATGGCTACACCCTTACAAAGAGCGATTTGTTTCAGCATGGGTTGATACATGTATGCATCTCGGGAGCAATTCAAATCAAAGGTAAAGTCACTTTATAGCTTTATTATTTAAATTTTGTTCATTATTGTACTATTTCAATTTTTTCAGTATTAAAACAAATGTATTTTTTTTATTACAGAGCAGAGTCTGCGCATGCGAGACTAAAACTATATTTGGGAGATACCATGTCATCTCTACAGACATCTTTTGAAAAAATACATAAGATGTTGAGAATTCAGTTTGGTGATATTAAGAAGTCGTTCGAGAAATCTATCAACATTCCACGCCATCAACATTTACATGATGACATTTTCAGTCAAATAAGGTGTCGGATTTCATTAGAGGCAATGGAGTTGATTTCTGGTCAGCTAAAATGCATTGAGGAAGCATCTCACCAGCTAGCCGGCAGATGTAACTGTTCTATCAAAATTATATACGGATTGCCATGCGAGCATGATCTTGCATATTACCGGTATTCTTCCATTCCAATTCCGCTTCAGAGTATCAACGCTCATTGGAGGAGATTGTCAATGACGTACAACAGCTTAGTGACGAGGGGGCACAACCTAACAGGACATCCCGCGTTGTTGATATACTGGATGGGATGGATCCACATATGCGAGAGCATATGATAGATAAGTTTTTTGATATGATAGATCCATCTCAAAGTACACTTCGAGCCCCTTCATACAACACAGAACATAGAGGTCGCCCTACGGGAAGAGAAGAGCAAAGTGGGCATCGCATATCTTCTTTTGTATATGCATCCACTTCGGGATCTAGGGTTTCTCAACCGAATGCAACATCTCGAGAGAGAGGAAGACGTGGAAGGGGGTCAAAGGTTTGCAATACTAAAATGACTCATGATCACTCTCCAGTTCCATCCATCCATGATACTTATATTGAGAAATTACCTGTGCCTCTGCAGCATTATATTTCTCACACTGTTGATGTTCAACCTGATGGTCATTGTGGATTCAGGGCAATAGCTGCACTAATTGGGTATGGTGAAGAAAGTTTTTTTCAAGTACGATTCGAGCTTATGGAAGAGATTCAACAAAATATGGATCTATATGATCAACTTTATCCAGATCCAAATATGGTAACTAATCTATTATTCTCATTGAATTGGTTCGAGCCGAGTGCCCCACAAATATTTTGGATGGATGCTATGCCTTTGGAAATTGTCATCGCATCAAGGTACAATCTTGTACTGCATACATTTGGTGAGAATGTTGGGAGTTGTTTTACTCACTTGCCATTAAGAACTCCTCCAGTTCCAAACCAAAGGCGTCGAGAAATTGCTATTGCTCATGTTGGTAATCACTTTGTACAAGTTTTCTTACATCCTCATTACCCTGTACCTCCCATTCCAACGTGGTGGTGGCAACATTCATTATATGAAGCTAAAGGATGGGTCATTCGTTATAGGACACGTATTCATTTGTGGTACGAAGTAATGGGTATACCACCACCAAACGCGTCAGGAGCAGAATTTGGAGGCAATATTGACTAAAAATGTACTTTTTATGCATTTTTATGTTTTTTTTTGTATTATTACATGTGTTCTTCATTTGAAAAAAAATATTTGTTCTTAAGTTATGAATGTGTTCACTATTAATTGTTAGTATTTTTGTTAGTTTTAGATATATAAATTTTATTTATAAAAAACCAAATTTAAAAAATAATAAATTAAATAAAATTTAAAAAAATAATAAATTAAAAAAATACAGGTATTATGAAAAAAGAAAATAAACAAAATTGTTTAAAAATAAAACTAAATTAAATTTATATAAAATTTTAAAAAAAAGTATTTATAAAAAATAATAAATAAAATTGCTTAAATAATAAAAATTAAATAAAATAAAAAAATAAAAAAATTATTGACAAAAAATAATTAATTAAATTAATTAAAAATTAATGACAACAGTTATTTTTTATTTTTTTAATTAATATTTTTTCATTAATATTTATTTTATAAAAATTTAAATAAATTAAAAATAAAAAAAAAGAAAAAAAGGAGGAGGGTACATGCGACATTTCATCAAGGAGAGAGAGGGGGGTGTGAGAGAGGGGGGTGGGAAAAGCAGCTCTCCTGACTATTTTGCTCGCATCTGGAGAACCAGACCGTCCTATTTTGCTTTCCCTCCTCGGACGTCGTGCAGTCCTCGAGCGCATCTTGTAATTTAAATATAGCAAATAAATATTTTCTATAAAATTAAACATGTTATTTGAATTTTTTTTTGTTGTGGTAGAAAATGTGGCAGAAAATATTTATTTGCTATATCTAAAAATGGACCAGAAAATATACGATTTCAAATCTTGATTTTGATAAATGAACATTAATTTTGATAAATGAACATTGTGAGCGAAAAGATTAAGACCCACTTCGGGCTTGGTCTCAGTTTAATATGGATTTGATATGGAGAGATATAAGTCTAATATGGATTTGGTGTGGAGTCTAATGTTTCATTCTCGGGGATACGATCCAGTGATTTGGAATAAGATAGTAATGGTCAAGGAAGTCAAATTTGACAGAGGATTTCTCCACCTATGTAGATCCCGTCCAAGCACTTGCCACTTGAACTTTCCTATTTTATCTTCCTCCCAATAGTAGTGGGAGGCCGCTTATGTGACGGTTATATATATATATATGCGCCAAACGTGGGCATGGTGTGGAGAGACCAAGATCACATTGGGCATGGTCTCTCCACACCAAGTCCAATGTGATCTTTATCTTTTCATACAATGTTCATAGCGTTCTTTGATTAAAGTTAAAATTTGACATCATATCTATCATCATTTTATTCAATCCTATCGGATGTGTACATATTTGCAGAAATTTAAATAACTTGAATCATCCATGATTTTTGATCAAAACTCACTAATTGACTTAGAGAGTTCAAAGTATATTCATTTAAGATTCTGTAGATTTTTGAGATTATAAGAAATTCAAAAGTATCTTCCATTATTTATTCCAGGATCTCCAAAGATGCTCGAGGATTAAACTTCCGTGGTCCATGTAAAGGAGGAAAAAAGATTTAATAAGAGGAAGGAGAAGGAATTGAGGAAAATTGCATGCAAATTAAGAGAAAAGAGAGAAAAAAGGGGCCAAGTTTGGTGGGAGAGGTAGAACAAAAAGACCAGATAAATTAGTACGTCCATTAATAATTATCTAAATGAGATATGCCTTTTGTTCAATTCCTAATTCTATCACGCGTTCTTTAGACAATTCTCATAGAAAATATGCCAAAAAAATTATGTATGTTTACTTTCCTATTTGCTTGAAAAACAGGAGAAAAATAAAACAGAAATTATTATAACCACTTGGGGACGAATCTAAAATAGTGGTTGGAAATCTCAGGTACAAAGTGATTTCTTAATATTTCAAGTCTTAAAGAATTGAGTTTTAGGTTTGGTGAATTAATGGATAATTTTTTTAAATGAATAGTTAATTTAAGATTATTAGATTGATAAGATCGTTCATGTATTTTTTTAAATTTACTTTAATAATCAATATGAAAATTGGATGAGATTAAATCGATCATGGAAGTGAGATATACGATGTTAATTAAAATATAAAACACGGCTGGAATCAACGGAGAAGACTTTCGATGGACCAATTAGGTGTGATGCTGAATTTATTAATCTTCCTCTCAAATCGTGGCCAATGCATGCGTAGACCGGACAGATCTATATATGTTTTTTATTGTCATGCTCACATCTACCTTACCTATATAATTTGTTATATATTTTATTGTCTCATTCCAAATACATCCAGATAAGAAATAAAATAAAAACATCTGAAAAAAAATTGAGATATTGAGCACTGGACGGGAAATCGTATGTGTTTCTAATTTTTTTTTAAAATGGATAAATATATTAAATACTTCAGGGGTTGTAATCTCCTTCTGCAATCACAAAATACAATCATAAGTCGGAGCTATCTACCTCGACATGTGAGGTAAACTCCATCGACATCCAAATACATCATGATGACCCACCATAGCAATCAACACACATCATTCACATCCCTCATCCCAACCACATCCCTTTCATACTACATTTGCAACCAATCAAATTGCATGCATACATCACACCCTTACCATGGACATGCAAGTCCAACACGTTGACCTTCCCACCCATGGACATGCAAGTTCATCACCACATTTCTCTTAGTCAATCACGTTGGCATACAATCTCATCTCACACATGCTCTCTAATGCATAAGCCAATCAAAGTCAATCAAATCACAAAGTGAACAGAATTAAAATATTGAAGAAACGAAAGCCAACGGACAATCATGATTTGTCCGTATTTCTCCATCTCATAGCATATCCTTCCCTTTATGAACGTGAATTTGAATCTTACGCATCATTTTGTCAATATTCGGGACTATGCCTTTAAAGCGACTTCGATTGCGGGCTTCCCAAATAACATAGATTATACAGGAGACGCCGAGGTGCCGAGCCTTCATCTTCCTATTGCTGCTCCTATAGTACCTTCCGAGCATTTGGAAGAGCTCCTCTGGTGTCTTTGTCTCGTGGGTAATCTCTAACCATCGCCTCACTTTTCCCCACAATATTTTTGTGATAGGGCACTCAAAGTACAAGTGAGGATTTGACTCATCATAGCGCCGACAAAGTGAACAAGTCTGGATAGGCTCATATGGCATCCTATCCGCCGTCCGTAGCTTCCCATGCGCAAGCAACCAAACAATGAAACGATGTTTGGGCATAATCTCCGGCCTCCGTATTACCGAACTCCAATTCACCGTACATTTTCGAGGCTTGAAGAATTCATAAGCATTCACCACCCCTTTCTTCTCCGAAGCAAACCACTCAATTAACATCATGTTCGCTGCTCCTTGGCCTTGCGAACTCAATAAGATCTTGTTTCGGATACCTAAGAGCCTTTTGATGAGCGGAGAATCCATAGCTCTAGCCTCCCAACTCTAAAAATCTGTATTCACCGTATGTGTTTCTAATTTATTTTGACAATCTATGGAAGCTTTTTATTTTTAAAAAATTAAATTGATCATTTTCAAAATTTAAGAATTGAATATTGAATTAAAAAATATTTAAGAGTTTCTTTTCTACTCCAACCTACCCCACTTCATATATTGACCGAAAATAAAAATTTAAAAATTACCAGATACGGATCTAGACATTTAAATTTGAAAAGCCACATATAAGTGATAAAAAATAATTATTATAAAAATAATCTTCTTAATTTTTTAAAAATATATAATATATATTTAGTTGAAATACGAAAATAGCTAGAAGAATTTTAAAAAAAAATGTAGTACTGTAAAAAATTTGAACTGTGTGATAAATAAAAAACTTAATATTAAACCAATCGAATAAAATAAAAGATTTGAACTTCAGAGGGATTAAATAATATATCTTAAGAAAATACAAAATTTTTATATAAAAATAATATTATTAAAAAGTGGGAGAAGGCCATAACTTTCCCGGGTCCTAATATAAGTCCGCCCCTGAAAATTACTTTTATACTATTATCAGCCATAAGTCATTATATAGTCTTACTTTATTATAGTGATTAGGGATGACAATTTTCCCCGTGGATTTGGATATCCGCGGGGAAAATTCGAAACGGGATAGGTTTGGGGAGATATTATCGGGTTTGGATTCGGGTTCGGGGATTTTTAAAAATCCACGAAATAGATTGGGTTGGATATGGGGATGCTATCTCCATCTCCGAACCCGTTAATAATAATAAAATATTAATAATTATTAAAATAATTCAATAATATTAATATTAAAGATGTATGAAAACCTTAATGAGTATCGCTCACTAGTCACTTGTCGCCTCCCACAAGTTGGAAATCTCATTATTTTTACAACCATGCTTGGGAAATCTTTTTTTTTTTAACTTGGAAAAAAATGAATATTTCAAGTATGGATGGGGACGGGGATGGAGATTTACTCTCCGTGGGTTTGGGGACGAGGATTCCCCGATTAAGTAGAGGCGGGGATGGATTCGGGAATGAAGATTTACTTCGAGGATAGGTATGAGGATGGCAAATCCATCCCCGATCCGTCCCATTACCATCCCTAATAGTGACGTACTCTAAGCACTGATCAAATTTAGCTCATACATTTATTCACCTAAATTGGTTTGTGGCCCAATAGAAAGTTTTATATATATATATATATATATATATATATATATATATATATATATATATATATATATATATATATATAATTCTGATATGCTGCGGACCGCGTGGTACGGATGGCATGCGGATCACAGCGCCAGACCGATCAGGCGGGTCACCCAGGGCGCTGTGCCGATGGTGGCCGATCGTCGATCAAACACCATCGACAGCCTTCGGCCGCCGCCCCGAATAAAACTATAATCCTAGAGGGTACGGTGAACCTTAGGGGTAGCGATGAACCCGTCGACATTGAATAACGGCTGATCGGTCAGGTTGACTGATCAGACACCTAATCGGTCAGGGAAATCCCTGACCGATCAGGCAGGTGCTACGTATGGCGGTCCACATGAGATCATTTTGCTATATATATATATATATATATATATATATATATATATATATATATATATATATATATATATGATCAATTGCGATCGTGCTGTGCGGACATCCCGTGCGGACCAAAGTGCCAGACCGATCAAGGAACTCCCTAATCGGTTTGACGCTTTGGTCCACATGCAGTCCGCATCGCGTGGTCCGCAGGTGATCAAGACTTTATATATATATATATATATATCTTTGGTAATTAACCATTATATGGATGGGGAATATGATTAGAAATCGTCTACAAAATCAAATTAGCAGATGTTTTGTGTTATTGATGATTTTTCCTCCTCTTCGGTAATGTCAGAGAGGCACACGACATTGTATTGTGCACCATGTAACTCACCTTTGTGAGCGAGAAGAAAGACCACATCTTACAAGTATGAGAAGAATGTCTTGGTTCTACCTGGAAGCGATTCGATCCAAAAAACCGACACTAGTTTCTTCGGTATTGGAGCAGAATCAGCATGCTTCTCTTAATAAAAATCTTGCAACAAGAACATCTTAAACACACTGTCCCTTTTGCCGATCTCTACTCTTACGATCACACCTACGATGCCAACTTCAATCTTGTGTGGCTTCGCCAAGGCATCAATCATTTTCTTTCCTCTGGAATAAGTGGGCCAACTAAGAACCTTCATCTTCTTTTCATGTTCCTGGATCATCTTTATCAGTGACAAGATTATTACATTCTTCACGTGGTCTTCTTTCGGTATCGCTATCTTCAAATGGTGTTATGATGATGAACTATCATCATCCTCTGAGCCTCTTCTCCATTCATATCTTTGGAGGACTGGCTGAGAAGTACTTGCAGGAATCGAGAAAGATCTAGCTGATCCAATCATTGTCCTCTCATGCAATCTATTCACCTCCTTGCATACACTGTCAAGCATAGAGAGGAAGTCCCTCACGACCATGAAGATCCTAAGTGGGTGGGATTCTTCCTTTGTTGCATCGCCATGGAAGTACTCTGTAGTTTCCTTAACTAAGTCCATTGCCCTTTTCTCGTCTCCCTTAACAAAGCCAATCTCCCTTTCGGACTCTGCAACGAATATCCTCATCGTTTCAAAAAATTTCATGCCTTGTGTGCATGACTTCTCAAGGTGTAGAACGGACTTTACCTTCTCGAGCCCAATTTCTAACTTCGACGCATAACTGCTTAGCACGTCCGAGTCCATTCCAGCTGCCTTCCTGACATTGCTAAGCTCACAGCTCAGCTCAGCCACCACTTTCAAGTCTTGATTCTTAAACTGACCTTTAGCAATATTAGAAGAATCATTTGCAGTAGATTCACTACTTGATCCTTCTAAACGAACCATCTCTCGCACAACAAAATGCAAAAGTGTGGTCTTTCCATCGGTCCCTCTTACATCAACAAGTTTTAGAAGTGTATCGAGCTTGAAGGCCATTGCTTGACCTCGGTTAGTACCCACATTCATCCTGTTTCCAGTCCTCAGAACGGCTTCCAGGAGCTTAAGGAATAGCCTACTGCTTCTTAGATCTTCACAAGCTGCCTGTAGACAGTTTGAAGGAAACATGAAACTAGGTAATATAGGACAAATAATGATAGGAAAATTACAAATCCCTGTGAAGCAACACAACACTTTGGCACCGTAATCAGAGTAACTCCACCAAAACTAGAAGCAGATCAAGGATCATTTGGAAAACTTTTAGGTAGATACAATAAGTTGGGTTGTTAAAATGCACCGAACCACTGACTTGGTAGACAGTAATAGGATGAAACATACAAACCTTAAACCAGTAATGGAAGTTTGAATATTGAACAAAGGGAAATAATTCTAAAGAAGAGGGATAACATATATATAATATATTACTAAAAATTATAGTTGTACTAATCAAGGAAATTCTAAGTGAGAGAACGATTTAGTTGAGAGTCTTACCTCTAATGTTCCATAACATTGTTTTAGATACTTAACTTCAGACTCAAAATTAGCTCTATACAGCATTGCATCAACCCTTCTGAAAGCAAATGGAATGTCCAAAATTGTTTTCAGAAAGCTCTCGGCTGAACCTAATTCTGTTACATCACCCGTATAATTTAGTAGTTTTAGTTCTTCCTCCTTAGTAGGAGCCATCTTCACCAGAGTTTCCAAGAGGGCAGCTCCTAAACAGTCAGTGTTACCTGTTCCAAAAACCTTATAATTCATAAGCGATTAGGAATTTAGTAATGACTTCGAAAATAGCCATCAAAAGAGATGCAAGCCATAGCTGACAGAAACAAAAGTTCCATTATTTATTTATTTATTTAAAAAAAAAGAAGAGAAAATGGCAGTAGAAGTATAGCGAATTAGGATAAAGCTGTGTTCGATATGGATTATGAAGTAAATAAATAACATAAATTAGGTCAAGAAAAAGCTGCAAATATAAGAGTTCTTACCATCCAAAAGTGCCCCGGAGATCTCATCTCTGCTCACCTTCAGTGTCCTCAAAAGTATTGAGATGTTCTGCGATCTTTTAGGGTCCAACACTCTGTTCTCTTGCTTGGAAGGCAGGATTCCCTGTTTTCTTCCCGTATCTTTGGGAAGAGTACTTGCGGCATTGTTGACAAATAGAGTCTCGATCACATCCTCATTCAACCTGAGAATTCAAAGAAATCATATCAAGGCTATGCATTAGAGGCTTCAGCATGCTGAGTGAAAACTAAAAGGAATAATGCAGGGGAAATCCTACTCAAATGAGCTCGATGCCAATTGGTCCCAAACCATTGCTCGATCGGAAGTTGCCCTGACTTTGTCCCAATGAAGGGGCTTCAACTTGGGTTTGGCATCGCTCTCCAGATCGTCTACCACGCTGCCGACTTGCAAAGTGCTGCCGTTGCCAAGCTTCCCAGTAGTGAGTGGGTTGAACCTTGAAGCTTCCACGGGAAGTGGATATAGCAATCTACGCCTTGACGACGGAGTCATGCTGTCTGTAATTGGGCGTTCGGTTTTCGCCAGTACTTGATTAATTGACACTCCTGATTGTGGTGGTGGAGGGGAGGAGGCGGCGGCGGCGGCGGCGGAGTGGGTGTTTGAGCTTTTATGGTCTCGTACATCCTGCAAGGAGGAGGAGGAGGAGGAGGAGGAGGAGGTGGTGGTGGTTTTGCAGCGGGCATTGACGGAGGTTGAATTATACATTTCACATCGGAATTCGAAAAAGTGCTAGGTTTCGTTTTGGAGAAAGATCTCCGGGAATGAGTAGAGTCCGTTGGCGGCACGGCCAGTGCTTCCACCCCTTCGCTGCTGAGGCTCCACCGCGTGACCGAACTAATCGAGCTGTCGACGGTGGCGGTTGCCCCCGACCGCTGCGTAGTATAATAAGTATCCCCGTCGTAGGACAGCCTTTGCGGAGGAACCATTCCCCTCCGTGAGGCCGTCGCGGTCAGCGGCGGTAGCGGCTGGAGCTGGGGGCTCGGGTGATGCATTTCGAACAGTACCCGCTCCTTCCCCAGCTTCCGGTAAGGAGAAGCATTCACCTCCTCGCTCCGCCGCCTGGCCCCTGCTCCTGCGTCCATCGTGCCGAGGTAGAGGACGTCCGACGCCATCGCGCGGGCTCTTCGGTCCTCCTGCCGGTTGCCGCTGTCGTCGTGGCCGATCAGCCTCCTGGCGTCAGGCGAGGAGGACAACCTCCTCCGGTAAAGGAAGAACCCCGATAAGAGCAGAACCGCGAGGGCGGCAACAGAGGCGCAGACCGCGGCGGCGACGACCCTTTCGGAGTGGGGCCGGGCCGGAGCGACAGCGGCGGGAGGGGAGGGAGTACTCCCAGACGCGAAGCCGATCGAGTCCGCCGTCGGCGAGTCAGGGAAATCTTGGACGATTGGCGGCGGGGGCGGGGTCCACTGGATGGGATACAGAGGTTGGTGAAGGTCCCTCCGGGCATCGCCGTCCGCAGGGACGGCGAAGGAGGAGCAAAAGAGAAGAGCCGCGATCAGTGGCAGTGCCATGGAGACAAAACCTCTCGAAATCTGCAGAGGAAAAAGAGAAACTTCGGAAATGGCGAGAATGAAACAGATCTGCGTTATTGTTGCTTCCACGGGTATATTTTATTTATTTATTTATTAACTATTTATTTAATTTTTTCTTCATGAACATACAGCAACAGGGAAGGTGAGGCGGGAGAGTGGAGACTGGAGAGCGAGTTGCGTGACAATCGACTCAACAAACCGCACGTCTCGCAATCGTGCACGTGCCGATCCGCTTGGGCCCATCAACGGCGTCAGTAGCCCCACAGCCTCGATGTATTTAGTATGCCAAAGTTGAAATCCAACGTGGAAGATGGAAAGGTAAAGGGATCGGACGGTCGTGATGAGTCGAAGGAAGCATAAAGCAAAAGAAAAGGATCGCTTCGGATTTGAGTCAATCCTTTGGTTTTTTTTACTTGCGATTCCAATTGGGAATGCGTATTAATCAGTGGCAGCTGACGACCGGATCTAACGTGGCTTTCCACCGGTGAATTAATCGGGAATTGTAACTTATTTAAGATTTTTTATATAAAATTAACAAAAAGTTAAATAGGATATTTAATTAAAAATTTTATTTAAATCAGAATCACCGGTTACTGGGGAGAGAAACTGGCCTGCAAAGGTAAAGGTGTTGTGTGAGAGCTGCCGCACTTCACCGGCTTTTCCCGTCATTAATCTGCGGAGGCGGCGACAGCTTTGCGTCTTTAAAGAATAATAATTTTCTAATTAAAAAAACTTTTGATTATAGTGCACAAATAAAAGAGTAAATATAAATATATGATGGGGTTGAACATCCTATGATTGACATATGCATTGCAAAAGTTATGTGGTAAGATCTATCGAGTTTGGACGACTCTTTTTCCGTGACGCCCGAGGCCCCGTCAAGAAGATGGATTCCCGAGACCACCTAGGGGCGACATACTCTGGAGACTAACCCGGGAAGACACACGTCCGAGATCACCTCGGGAGGTCAGGTCCCCTAGATCACCTCGGGAAGGTAAATGATCGGGTGGGGCCGACCGATGCCCGAAACTCGGGGAGTTGAGTGATCAGGAGGTGGAGAACATTTGAAATAGACCGGGAAGCAACCAACAAGATACACTTTCTGGTATAAAGTCCGGGGGAGTTTGCTATGCTCTTGGGTGAAAGAAATGAAATCATCTTTGCTATGCTTCCCGGTGAAACATGTGATGTTTCTTTTGGACTCTTCGGTAAAACATGTGGTTCCATCCCTGTTGTGCTCTCCAGGGAAATATGCGACATCATCTCTGCTATGCTGTCCAGTGATGCAGACGACCCCTGTCAGAAGGGGGAACGGTGGAGAATGTAATGATATGATGTACGCTTCACAGGGAATTCTGAGAGCACCTGGCTTAACCTATGCAGATGTGGTTACACACCCCCTGGGCGGTGAACCTCATCTCTCGTCGGTTTCTCCTCCAGGCTGCGACATCTCTTCCCTTACTTGCTCTTGGGTTCTAACAAGAGGAGGTGTCATGCCCCGAGACTCTGGAGCCGCTGATCCAATAGAAAATCGGACAGCACCTCCCCTGTCCGGCGGACAATTTACACATACACATAGATACAAATAGCACAACCACGCAGTTAAATAGCCTCAGGCCTCAAATCCATGCAGAAACAATGGATATATGACTATAACCATCGTAAAACCAAAGTACGAACTCACCTGAGCTGCCAGGGGGCAGGAACAAAGCCAAAACCCCACGAAGTCCAATATAGGACTCAAAAGTACAATCCCATCGAATAAAACAGGAATACATGTCCAAAACAGGGCAACGGAAGCAAAGTACATAATACATGGTCCATAACCGTAAATCAACATAAAATAAAACGAAGCAGAGCTCCTCTCGAGCTAGGGACTAGCGGCTAGGGCTCTCCTGGCAGACATCAACCTGAAATTAAGGAAAAAACCAACGGTGTGAGTCCAAAGGAACTCTGCGGATACCCAGAATAGCTATGCATAGAAAGTTATACTAACAATAAGAGTTCCGCTAATACAGTCTCATATCAACAATAGGGAAAGACTAGTATTGAAAATACTGAGGTAGATACATACCAGAATCCATTTAACCTGAAAAGAGGGTAATAAATACCAATGGAACACCAATAGACATATAATCTCAGATAACAAGTCTCCAGTATATGCATGTCAAACAAGTGCAGAAATCAAGTGCAGCAAACAATGCACGATGCAAAATATGCACATGGTGCAATGACATGTGTCACCCCTGACACCAGTCAAATCATCGTACACCTGTCATAGGTGACGTCTGAGAGGGTAGAGCTATGATAACTGTACGCATCCTGCTATCACTGCTCCTGAGTGACCGGGTGGACAGGATGCTGGCGGAGACTACGCTCCTACCCCAAGCAATGGGGGAGTCTAGCTCTCATTTCCTCATGGCTCAGTACGAGAAGGGATCCCTGGCTGCTACCACGCCCGGACCCACCCTCCAAATAGTGGCCGAACAGAGCAATACAGGGCAAATGCACACACCCTATGGTATCCACTAACCCATGAGTGGACGTGTGCGCATATCGTGTACCGGAAGACGATAGGCTCAACCACAAGGGAGTCGCTGATCGCCGGCATGCAACAATGCAAAGATGGTGTATGATAGGTACACATACCTCCCTCACCAAGTCCTCAGTATACTAAGTCTCAGTCTGAATCCTATAACAGGAAATACAGGTAACCTACAAGGTATACTGGCCGGAAACTACTGATCCCTCAATGTTAAATGAAAGAGATACATCATGATATCTAAGCATACATATAGATATGACAATACGTGATACTGTATGGAACTGTCAGCATAATAACTCAGGGATAAACAACAAGTATCCAGAACAAGCCTAGTAAACAAGGATAGCGTATAATCTTACTGTTGGTGCAGTTTGCACTAACGGTCAAACTCGGGTTTTGATGTATGACAAAGTGGTTAAAGTTAGGGTTGTTGGTTTTTAACCTCCTTACTAAGTGTGCAGGGTTGAAAGACTTAGGACCAGACACCAGGCTGAAGTCCAGGATGGTTGAGTCCTGGCGGGAAGTCCAGTTGGGTCCGCGGGACCTGACAACTGGCTGAAGACCAAGTTGGTTGAGACTTGGCAGGAAGACCAGGGTGGTTGAGCCTTGGCAGGAAGTCCTGGTGGGTCAAGAAGTCAAGTAAAGCTGCACAAAGGGTAAGTGAGGTAAGTCACTGGAGGAGTAGGAGAGGACGCATTCCCTGTCGAGGGAACAGTAGGCGTCGGTTCGACCTAGGGCTCCATTTCGGAGACCAAAGTCAGAACCAAGACAGCTAAGGCTGTATAATCTAACACTGTGTTTTATTGTGTTTTGGACTAACCCTGGATGCAGGACCAAAGGAAGGAGTGTCTGCAGCTCAGATAGCCTCAAAGGAGTGAGGTAGTAGCTGAGTAGGGCACTCGGAGTGTCCCGGGCGCCCCCAAGGGCCATACAAAACAGGTAAAGCAAAAGAGGGTTCGAATACATGCTGGGCCGGGCGCCCCGGTGCTTCCGGGCGTCCCCGCTGCTCCTGGGCGCCCCTGCTCTGCGGGCGCCCCCATGCGCATACCTCAAACCGAACCCCTCGAAGCCAAGGAGATAGGACTTTGACCCGGTCAATCCGGGCGCCCCGGTCAAAGCGGATCCAGAGGATCAGACGCGACCGAGAGCTCTGCGGATCAGAGGCTACGTGGGGGGTGCCCCCGACGTCCCGGGCGCCCCCAGGCCCTATATAAAGGGCCCTCGACCCCATACTTCGGATAACAATTCTTCCAACGCCTCAAAGTTCTTCTACACTCGCGCCTTGCTCCGGAAACGCTTCACCTCGAGCCGACGACGTCCTGCTGCCCCGAAAGAGTCGACCTACTCCGGACGTTGGTAAAAAGAAGAGCGTAATTTTTTTTAATACTTTATTGCATTTAATTACTTGAAAGTGTGGGGTTGTCACACTTTCAATTCTTTTGTACTCGCCTACTCTATCGGGGTTTACCGGTAGAGAGTTTTAGTGGATTGCCCAACGGAAAGGTCCAAGGGACCTGGGCCTTCGAGTAGGAGTCGCCGAAGGCTCTGAACGAAGTAAAACTACCTGTGTCGTTTGTATTGGTTTTTCGTTCGTGTTTTAATTTTTCCGCTGTGCACACTTTTTAAAGCGCTCTGATTTTTTGAAAAAGTCACGTGATTCACCCCCCCTCTCACGTGCATCGATCCTACAAGTGGTATCAGAGCCAAGTTCGCTCTGTATCGGTGCAACCACCATAAGAGCCGGGGGAAATCCAGTTCTTTTTTCGATTTTTGGTTTTTCGCTACACATGATCTAAATTAGGTATTGTTGCCTAGATTTGGATTATTTTTTTCGTTCGTTTGATTTTACTCGAATTTGGTGCAACACCATTTCGAGTCGCTCTTTCTCTCTCTTCTCCTTTTCCTACCACACTACTAATCCAAGACCTAGTCTTGGGACAAGTTTTTGTGTGGTCTATTTCAGATGGCTCAAGGTGAAGGGTTTAGCACTGCCCGTCCTCCACTCTTCAATGGGGAAGACTTCCCTTACTGGAAACGAAGAATGGAGGTGTACCTAAAGACAGACATGGATCAATGGTTCGCGGTGCAATCTGGCTACGAACCACCAATGGACGAGGGAAACAATGCACCACTGAAGCCTGACAGATGGAACCTTGATATGAAGAGAAAGGCCCAGACTGAGTACAAGGCGCAGAACACCCTCCAGTGCGGACTAACAAAAGAGGAATTGAACCGTATCGGCCCAACTGAATCTGCCAAAGAGCTTTGGGACAAACTGATTGAACTACATGAAGGCACCTCTGATGCAAAGGTAACAAAAAGGGATTATTTTTAAATAAATTATTTAACATAAAAATGCAGGAAGGAGAATCTGCAAGCCAACTTCACGCCCGGATCAAGGACATACTAAATGGACTCCACCTAATCGGGCATAAACAAGAAAACAGAGACATCATAAGGTATGCTTTAAATGCTTTCCCTAGAAATTCACTATGGGCATCTATTATAGATGCTTATAAAATTTCTAGGAACCTTTCTAAAATTAATTTAGATGAATTGTTTTGTGAATTAGAACTGCACGAACAGACTAACGCCAAGGCCGAGAAAGGGTTTGCCTTATTTGCAGGTTCCTCAAAAGAAGGCAAGTCAAAGAAGAAAATTCAAGAATCAGAAGAAGAGTCAGACTCAGACCCAGATGATGAGGAACAAATGGTCAACCTAGTAAGGAAGGTCTTCGCCAAAAAGAAAAGCCAGTTCTCAAGAAAGGATCTCCAGAGGATAATGAAGCCCACCAGCAGTGAAGACAAAAGTAAAATAACCTGCTTCGGCTGCAACAGAAAAGGACACTTCAAACACGAATGCCCCTACAAAAAGGAGAATCAACCCAAGAAGAATAAGAAGAAGAAGGCTCTTCAAGCCACTTGGGACGACAGCACAGACGACTCCGACGATGAACCACCAAGGAACTCAAACTATCTCGCACTAATGGCAACCGGACCCGGGTCAGACTCAGAGCACGACGAAGATTCCGAATACGAGTCGAGTCAAGAGATCGGACTCTTTTCGGACGACTCGACTAAGGTATATTTAGATTCAGTTAATCAAAATTTTTTTAAGATTATCTCTGCTTTAAATAAAAAATTGCTTGCATCTGAATCTAGAAATGACCAGCTCCTTAAGGAAAATCAAGACCTTAAGGAGCAATTAATTAATACCAGAACATTAACTGAACAAACTCAAAATCAAAAATTAATTGAGCTTGAAAATGAAAACTCAACCCTAAAGGGCGAAGTCCTAAAACTTAAGGATCTACTAGCAACTTTCACAACCCGATCCAAGAACCTTGACCTTATTCTTGGATCACAAAAGGGCATGTACCACAAATCTGGGATAGGATATAAATCAAGATCGACCCAAAGATCCTTTATCTCCTTTATCCACCCCCGCAAAAATCAACGAAAAGCGTGGGTTCCGAAAGCTTATCTAACAAAGCAAGTAGGTCAGAATCAATTTTATGTCCCAAAAAGGGACATCCATTACATTGACCCTAGACACCCAGTCTACAATTTAGGGGGAGGCTCCAAACTAGTTGGCACCTCAAAATCAGCCTTTGCCCAGGTGGGCACTTAGGACTAGCTTCAAAGTTAATTTGACTCTTGTACTATTTAGTACCAGGGTTTTCAATGAGTAAGTTAAAAGTCCAACTTCTTTAAGCGGCTTTGCCTAGAAAATGGTTGTTGCTCCAATAAGGCTTCGGCCAAAGAAGGCCACTGTGCCTCGCCATGGCCTGGAAGCCAATTATTGAAGTGTACTTTTAAATTACTACTTGTTAAACTTGGATCTAACACAAGGTCAAGTTAACTTTTCTAAACAAACTCAAAATCATCTCACAAAATCATAGGACCCCCTTGATTGATGACTTAGACCGAGTGAGATGAATAAGGATAACCAAATTCAAATTATTGATTGATAACTCAACTTTCAAATTAAAATTCAAATTCAAAAAGTAAAATTCAAATTCAAATTCAAAAAGTAAAATTCAAATTCAAATTCAAATTCAAATTCAAAAAGTAAAATTCAAATTCAAATTCAAAAAATAAAATTCAAATTCAAAAATTAAAATTCAAATTGAAATTCAAAAAATAAAATTCAAATTCAAAAATTCAAATTCAAATTCAAATTCAAATTAAAAAATTCAAATTCAAATTCAAATTCAAAAAATAAAATTCAAATTCAAAAATAAAAATCAAATTCAAAATCAAAATTAACATAACTCAAATTTAAAATTCAAACTCAAGTTTTTAAATCTTCTTAAATTTTTTTAAAATTCAAAAACTTAACCTAAGGTCTAAACCTTTTACTTAACTGTAGGAAAACAAATGGATCATTGACAGTGGATGCTCCAGACACATGACTGGGGATCCCACCAAATTTACAGAACTCAAGTACAAAAGACTAGGGACCGTTGCTTTTGGAAACAACGGTAAACTTAAGGTAATTGGCCTAGGCAATATTGAACTTGAGTCTGATTTCATAATAACAAATGTATTACTTGTTGAAAATTTCAACTTCAATTTACTAAGCATTAGCCAATTGTGTGACACTGGTTATAAGGTTAGGTTCCTATCCAATGAATGTCTGATCAAACACAATGACAACCCAAACATCACACTTAGAGGACTTAGGCACAATAACATTTATGAAATTAAGCTAACCTGTCCCTTAGAAAACTGCCTCTTAACCCATAAGGATGAGACTTGGCTCTGGCATAGGAGACTTTCACACACACACTTCAGAAAACTACCTAAACTAAATGGTTTAGTTAGAGGCCTACCAAAGTTATCTAACCTTGAGTCAACCTTATGTAATGCTTGTCAACAAGGAAAACAAACTAGGTCAACCCACAAACCAACTAATCAAACTCAAACCAAGTCAATTCTGGAATTAATTCACCTAGACCTATTTGACTCACATGGGGTTAAATCAATTAATGGGAACCTATACTGCCTAGTAATTATAGATGACTATTCAAGATTTACCTGGGTAAAATTCTTAAAAAATAAAGATGAAACTTTTGATACACTCACTCAATTTTGTAAATTAACAGAAAATGAAAAAGGGATTAAAATCAAAAGACTTAGGAGCGATAATGGCGGAGAATTCAAAAATTACAAATTTAATCAATTTTGTCTAGAAAATGGCTACCATCACGAATTCTCTTGCCCTAAAACACCTCAACAAAATGGAGTTGTAGAAAGAAAAAATAGAACACTACAAGAAGCAGCTAGAACAATGCTTAATGAATACAACTCACCTAAATACCTTTGGGCTGAGGCTGTTAGTACAGCTTGTTATGTACAAAATAGAATAACTCTAATTCAAAACCTAGGAAAGACCTCCTTTGAAATCTATTATAACAAACAACCTAACATTAAATACCTTAAAGTATTTGGATGTAAAGTCTATATCTTAAATACTAGAGAACACTTAGGAAAATTTACTTCTAAGGTTGAGGAAGGTATCTTTGTAGGTTATTCCCTTACCAGTAGAGCCTATAGAGTTTATAACAAAATTACCCTAAAAATTGAAGAAACTACAAATGTAAAATTTGATGAAAAATCTGACCCAAATAACTCTGATCAAACCACCTACCAACCAATTGACTTTGTTAGATCCAGTACTAACCCTGATGAAAGGCCAATTGAGGACCAAAACGATGATCTAACTGAACCCACACCTGAAACTGAACCTAACCAACCCAGAACTGTTCGAGTTAGCTCAGCCCACCCAACTGATCAAATCATAGGTGATCCAGAACTAAGGGTTCAGACTAGATCAGCCTTTAGAAATCTTAGTCAGATAGCTCTGATTTCCAAAATTGAACCTAAGTCTATAGAAGAATCCTTACTTGACCCTGATTGGATCATTGCCATGCAAGAGGAGTTAGCTCAATTTGAACGTAGTCAAGTCTGGGATTTAGTACCCTTACCTAAAAACAAAAAGTTTATTGAGACCAAATGGGTTTTTCGAAATAAACTTAATGAACAAGGTGAAACAGTAAGAAATAAGGCTAGGCTAGTAGCTAAGGGGTTTAGCCAAGTAGAAGGTCTTGATTATGATGAAACCTATGCCCCTGTAGCTAGACTTGAATCCATTAGAATGCTCTTAAGTTATGCAGCCCATAAGGGATTTAAGCTTTATCAAATGGATGTTAAGTCAGCCTTCCTAAATGGCCTAATTAAAGAAGAGGTTTATGTAGGTCAACCCCCTGGTTTTGAAAGCTTAGAACACCCTGACTATGTCTTTAGACTTAAGAAAGCCCTATATGGACTTAAGCAAGCACCTAGGGCCTGGTATGAAAGACTGTCTAACTACTTAGTTTCAAAAGGTTTTAACCAAGGCAAAATTGACCCAACACTATTTGTTAAAACCCTAAAAAATGATATTTTTGTAGCCCAAGTATATGTAGATGATATAGTATTTGGCTCAACTAACTCAGACTTTTTACAAGATTTCACAACGATAATGGAAACTGAATTTGAAATGAGTTTAGTAGGTCAATTAACTTTCTTTTTAGGGCTACAAATAAAACAGACCAGTGAGGGTACCTTTGTCTATCAACAAAAATACACAAAAGAACTACTTAGAAAATTTGGAATGGATAATACAAAAGAGATTAAGACACCAATGGCTACCAATCAAACTATAGATAGTGACCCAAAAGGCAAACCTGTTGACCTTAAGTACTATAGAAGTGCTATAGGAAGCCTACTTTACTTAACTGCAAGTCGACCTGATATTCTTTTTGCAGTTAGTATGTGTGCTAGGTATCAAACATGTGCTAAAGAGTCACACCTAACCCTAGTTAAAAGAATATTTAGGTACCTTAAAGGAACAGAAAGATTAGGAATCTGGTACCCTAGAACAGCCCAGTTTGAGCTTATTGGATATTCTGACTCAGACTATGCTGGCTGTAAATTGGACAGAAAAAGTACCAGTGGTGGATGCCAACTTCTAGGACCCTCACTAGTTAGTTGGTTTAGTAGAAAACAACACTGTGTTGCCCTATCCACCACTGAAGCTGAGTACATAGCTATGGGTGAGTGTGTAGCCCAACTACTCTGGATGATGCATACCCTAAAGGACCTTCACTTAGATTTTAAACAAGTCAAAATTTTTATAGATAACCTAAGTTCAATCAATTTAACCAAAAACCCAATCCACCACTCTAGGACCAAACATATAGAAATCAAACACCATTTTGTCAGAGATCATGTAAATAAAGGAGAAATTGAACTTAACCATGTTGAATCTAAGTCTAACCTAGCTGATATATTTACCAAACCACTTCCTGAATCTGAATTTAGCAACTTAAGAAGGTTAATAGGAATGTGTGTTATAGACTAGGACTGACCTGATAAGCTTAAGTTGATGTTTGGTTTAACTAATTAAGCTTGTGAGTTTAAAAACATGGATTTTTTCAAACTTGTTTTTCAAAAGTTTATTGTCTTTTAAAATTTAACTTAAACACAGACTTTTCAAACTTGTTTTTCAAGAACTTTATTGTCTTTCAAAATTTGATTTTCAAAACTGACAAACTTAGCCTAAGCTTGACCCCTAGAATTGCATGAACCTATAGATTTAGGTAGCCGCATCTCACAAAACACATTAAGATTAACTTGTTTGTGTTTGCAAAAATATAGAACAGTTGTGAGATGCATAGGATACTGCCTGGACTTCCGAATGCTTAAGTCAGTGCATCACAGTAAGTCTGGGCGTAAAATACCAACATTACAGTGATCAAGTCAAGTAGTCTTGCACTAAAAATTGAGCCAGACATTATTACTTGACTTGACTAACCCTGTGAACACTCCTATCATCTAGATAGTTAGTCAGTAACTAGGGTTAGACACATGAAAAGGGACCACAATCATTACTTGGTCCAGGGGGAGCAGAGGCCAAAACACTTTTTCAAAATGTCATTTTTGACAAAACACATTTGAAAATTTTGATTGAGAGGGAGTTCCAGCTAATCCCTAAAAATATTTTTTGATTAAGATTGAGATTATATTTTCTAAAAAAAAAATCTTTTTTGAAAGAAATTTTTTTTTGAAAGCTAAGTTAATAGATTTAAGACTAGTTTTTTCTAACACTTAGCCTATATTTCTACTCCCTTAAACTTGTTATGCTTATATCTTTTTTGATGAATGACAAAGGGGGAGAGTAGGGTAAAAGGGTTAGAAAATTGCAAACAGCATCCTTATTTCACATTTATTTACCTCTGCTTTCTTGTGTGCTGCAACTTTCATACCTATGCTTGTGTTATATTGTTTGCATGTTTATGCAAGTTCATATCTGCTGTTTTTTTTCTAACTTTAACCTGAGTTGTCAATACATCAAAAAGGGGGAGATTGTTGGTGCAGTTTGCACTAACGGTCAAACTCGGGTTTTGATGTATGACAAAGTGGTTAAAGTTAGGGTTGTTGGTTTTTAACCTCTTTACTAAGTGTGCAAGGTTGAAAGACTTAGGACCAGACACCAGGCTGAAGTCCAGGATGGTTGAGTCCTGGCGGGAAGTCCAGTTGGGTCCGCGGGACCTGACAACTGGCTGAAGACCAAGTTGGTTGAGACTTGGCAGGAAGACCAGGGTGGTTGAGCCTTTGGCAGGAAGTCCTGGTGGGTCAAGAAGTCAAGTAAGCTGCACCAAAGGGTAAGTGAGGTAAGTCACTGGAGGAGTAGGAGAGGACGCGTTCCCCGTCGAGGGAACAGTAGGCGTCGGTTCGACCTAGGGCTCCATTTCGGAGACCAAAGTCAGAACCAAGACAGCTAAGGCTGTATAATCTAACACTGTGTTTTATTGTGTNGTATCACCAAGCTAGATCAGTGATTTAGGTGTATCAGTGAGTTTTGAGCAAAACTCACTGATGGACCTCCCATATCTGGAATCTGAAAAACCTAGATCAGTAGTTAGGGTTGAGATAGGAGATGAGATTTTGGGTGCCCAACCCTCTGATCTTGCTGTATCACCAAGGCTAGATCAGTGATTTAGGTCTATCAGTGAGTTTTGAGCAAAACTCACTGATGGACCTCCCATATCTGGAATTCTGAAAAACCTAGATCAGTAGTTAGGGTTGAGATAGGAGATGAGATTTTGGGTGCCCAACCCTCTGATCTTGCTGTATCACCAAGGCTAGATCAGTGATTTAGGTCTATCAGTGAGTTTTGAGCAAAACTCACTGATGGACCTCCCATATCTGGAATTCTGAAAAACCTAGATCAGTAGTTAGGGTTGAGATAGGAGATGAGATTTTGGGTGCCCAAGTGGTTTAGGCTATCAGTGAGTTTTTTTTGAGCAAAACTCACTGATGGACCTCCCATATCTGGAATTCTGAAAAACCTAGATCAGTAGTTAGGGTTGAGATAGGAGATGAGATTTTGGGTGCCCAACCCTCTGATCTTGCTGTATCACCAAGGCTAGATAGTGATTTAGGTGTATCAGTGAGTTTTGAGCAAAACTCACTGATGGACCTCCCATATCTGGAATTCTGAAAAACCTAGATCAGTAGTTAGGGTTGAGATAGGAGATGAGATTTTGGGTGCCCAATCCTCTGATCTTGCTGTATCACCAAGGCTAGATCAGTGGATTTTTATGTGCACACTAAGTACCAATATTTATCAGTTATCTTCTAAAAACGTCTTACACCTATACAACTACAAATTTATTATCCACCAACTTAAATCAGAAGTATTTAATGTTTAACAGAGACCCTGAAATGACTTTATTTCAGGCCCACCCTGGGCCTGAAATGGATCTATTCAGGCCCAACCGGCCTGAAATTTTTTTCAGGCCCTTTGGGCCTGAAGTGTTTTTATTTCAGGCCCGCCGTGGGCCTGAATTGATTTATTTCAGGCCCACCCTGGGCCTGAAATGGATCTATTCAGGCCCACGGGCCTGAAAGGTTTTATTTCAGGCCCTCCTTGGGCCTGAAGTGTTTTTATTTCAGGCCCATCGTGGGCCTGAAATGATTTATTTCAGGCCCACCGTGGGCCTGAATTCATTTTATTTCAGGCCCACCGTATTCCTGAAAAGTAAATTTCATGCTCACCTTGGCCATTAAATAAAATCATGATTTATAGATTAATATTCTATATTTATCTACAAGTTGTGACCAAATCCTGTAATTTTATTTAATTATTAAAATTTACAATTTGAAACAAGTATTTTAAATTTATGGTAGAGATAATCCATCTTACTAATTCAATACAGAATGCATACCAATTTTCAATTCCTTCGAGACGATAAAGTCATGTTTTCAAATTATGTATCAGAAACCCACTTATGGACCTTCGATACTTGGATATATGTCAGTAGTTAGAGTTAACCAAAGAGATGTTATTTCTGGTGTGCAAACTTTGTCCAAATCATTATGAGTTGTTTTCTTACCGTATCAGTTGGTACACTACATTGCAGCAACTCGATGTGAATCAACATCACACAATTGTTTTGTTTTTCTGGACAATAAATTATATTCATACAAATTACACAATTTCTATACAAATGGAGCCGAATCACCAGCAAAGGATGTTTTTTTACAACATTACTTCAAGATATTGACACTCTCATGTTTTACAATACATGTCTCCCATAATATTTACTGTCACATCAAATCTCATTTCGTCATATCTCCTTGTTTGAAATCCATCTTCTCATCGTATAGGAGACATCGGACGTATTGCATAACAAAGAAGGCACAGTCCACGCTGAAAATAACAAACAGTATTTCAGATTTCAATAAGTGGGGTAATAAAATACTTTGATCATTTTAAAATTTTCAAACTCTTCCTCACTTACTGACCTATGTTCTTGTTGGGGACATTTTTGTCTAACGGAGGGCCATTTGTCCAAGGGATGATGACTTTGTAGATATGGATGAATAGCCGTAAGTTCCTCGTGAGTATATTGTTTAAGTTCTTTTACCTGTCAAATATATCATGAATTTCAATGACATTTTTTATCAAATGATGAACATATATATGAATAAAGGTAGGTAGCTCACCGCCGAGTCAAAATCATGCTTATATTTACGGCCACTAGCAAGAGAATTTAAATGAATGAAAGTCATTGCTGCTGTATCCACCGCCAACAAGTGAAAGTGTGTATTATCACTGCACAAAGGTATTAAAATATATCTAAACCCTTGTTCTATCATATCCGTCTTCATCACTTGTTGCATGGAAAACTTTCTTGACGATCTTATTGAAGCCTAAATAGTTGCAAAATCAAAATTATTAATAACCACATCATAATACTAGGTCTTCTACAATCTATTAATTCTTACTAATTTACATCACTTACTGTGAAGAAGGTTGAACAATATATTAATTTGTGGTATGGCCTACCAGATGTGGATGCTCCCCTAAATAACATTTTACAAAAGGCATCAATGACCTCACCTTTTGTAAAAACCTCTCCATTGAGGATTTGTAAAAATGAATGCATTTTCAAAGCAAAGAGTGCATCCTCCCAGATAAATTCATTATCCAACCTGCCAAGTTAATTGATAAGATTATATATTAAAGCCCCAAATATATTAACTAAATTATGTTTCATAACTTACTTTAGGTTCTCCAATTTATTTATCACGTAGGCCACTTCTTTATCTTGATTTTTCTTCTTCGACTTCATAAAATGCTTCTTCACAAACTACATCGATACAATTTACACCAAACTAATTAATGACCAAATTCAATAAATTTGACGTAATTAATATGAAAATAAGTCACATACATCAATGCCTTGAAGCCTCATTTTGTATAGTTCGAAGGTCCTTCTTTTCTCCTCCTCTATATCTTCTTCAGACATGACTTCCATTACAGTAATAGTTTCTCTTGCTTCATCCATATCCTCCTCACTAAGTTTCCTTTTTCCCTTGTCCATGACATTTGATATTTGTTCCTTTCTCCGCTTCCCCTTATGTAATAGTTGGTGCCATACTGGACTCTCAATTGGAGTATCCCTGTAATCATACCGAGTTCGGTCACGTCCTCTCCTTGTTCTACAAGATACTGGATCAGAAAGAGGACTGACTACAGGATAGCTTTCTTGAGCCTCCATGCCTTTTTTTTCAATAATTGAAAGTAATTCCTTAACTCTTTCATTCAAACATATATTCTCCTCTGTTAGCTCCTTGATTATGGTGTCTTTAAGAATGCATTCACCACATGGCCTTACATCTTCTGTGTCATGTCCTTGTGACGTCGCTATTGGCTGTGGAATGTCATCCCCTATCTCAAGGTTCTCAAACAATGTGTTTTCATGTAGGTTAGGAATTATTTCAACAATTACCTGTCAATTACCAAGTACACAAATTTTACTGCCTCTATATCAAACTAACAAAGATAAACTAACATAGATCACAGTTTACAATAATTACCTCTTCGGAGCTGATTTGATTGACAAGGTCCCTCACCCTACTAATATGCGAAGGAATATTTCTCCACTTATTTATTCGGGGTCCTTCAACATTGTATGGTTTTTGAATGGGTACATGCTCCAAAAACCATGCCTACACAAAGTTTTCCAGCCAATTACATTAATAACAACAAAATATTATAAAATATAATTTAGGTAAATTCTACTCACTGCCAAAAGCCCAGCAAATCCCTTTACATATGGGAGGTTTGTGGTCCTCTGGTTTCCTTGACTTGATAAAAATAATTCCCCAATCTTAGGTAATTGGGGAGACAAAAATTTATGGATAGCTTCCACCCAGTTGAATCTACCAAGATTGTCATAATCATCTACTATATCTACAAGCCCTAGAGGGACCTTATATGTACTAGACGAAAATAAAACACAAACAAATATATACAAAATATAAAATTTACAAACTAATAACACATTATCCTCTGATTCAATACTTTTAGAATAATGTTTAAGTAAGTCCTCAATTCTTGTTCTAGTAGGTTGTTTTTCTTTTGAGAAGTAAGTATGATAGAGGTCACCCGATGCTTCAATTGAATTAATAGGGATCGAAACTCCACGGTCCACTATACCCAGTACCAAAGCAACATCTCGTCTGGTGAACGCAACCGGTACACCTGAAACAATTAAAATATTTAGTTATCATCAACAATATAGGCTTCAATTTATTTCTCGTTGGGCCTGAAATGAATTCATTTCAGGCCCACGTTGGGCCTGAAATGAATTCATTTCAGGCCTACCTAGGGCCTGAAGTAAATTCACTTCAGGCCCTCGGTAGGCCTGAAATTATTTCATTTCAGGCCTACCGACCTGAAGTGAATTTCACCTTAAATTCACTCATTTAAATTGATCAAATATCAATCATTTAAGGTCAACTATATCCAAGTTTTATCTTACTATAGATACTGTTTATAATTCATAATTAAAACTATTACCTGAGAATTTAAAAACTTGCGAGGTTGAATCCCAACTTTCAAATATATTAACCAAAATTTCCCGGATATGCTGCAATTCTAGAATGTCCAAGAAAATACTGAAGGGCGACTCTTTGATCTTCGCAATGTGTTGATCTTTTAAAATTTCAAATGCTTCAACAAAATGTTTAAAATGGCCTAAAACACTGCACCAATGTAATTTTTTCCCAAACTCATCTGAACCCTACAGTTTTTATATATTACAAATTTATTCAGCAAAAATAAGTATAAACAATATCACAAGCAGTGTTTATTCAGCAAAAATAAGTTTAAACAATATCACAAGCAGTGTTTATTCAGCAAAATTAAGTATAAACAATATCACATACCTTGGTGGTTAATGCAAATGAAGAAGACGATGAGGAACCACCCACAGACCTTTTACCTGCCATTATTATGAAAATCAAACCTGCAGAAACCCTAAATCCTACTTTGATAGTGCCGAGCAGTATCAACTTCAACGTTAACACTTCAAGCAGCCTCAGGATCACACACTACCACTTTCCTGTATAGGAGCCTAGGTTTTGGTTGGGCGCAGGGATTCGAGGGAGTAGCAAACGACTAAAGCACAACTAGGGCACGCACAATATCCTCCTTCAGCAATATCATTTACGTTTTCGCGGTGAGAGATAGAATGACCTTGCCATCCGAACCACATATTCTTATTTTACTGTAAAAGTGGTTCGGATGTCTCGAAAATGAGAATGGAAAAGGTCTATTGTGGCGCCAAGGGTATAATAGGAAGTTCACTTAAAGGGCTGCGCCCTTTGGTAACATAGAAACCATGGGACGCCCTTTGGTAATTTCGTATTGTTACGTACGCTCTTTGGTAAATTGCCGTCCAAATAATGGAGTGTAGCTCCCGAGTCAAGGGGACGGCGGTATATGCCCAAATCCAATTAGTGTGTTTGTTAGTCAGGGATGGCCAGAGTAGTAGTAAAGTCGCTTTTTTTTATCGAATTATGTACCTAAATTTTTGAAATATCCAAATCATTTATCTTAATTTTAAAATTCTCAAATTATATATCTAATTTTATTTTTATCACTATTACGATTCCAAATCGACTATTACAATGTAACAATCAACTGATGTTATACTCAGTCGACTCCTACACTAATTAATAGTAAATGATTAATTTTTTTAAAAATTATTTAATATTTAAAAAATTCTCAATATATTATGTCAAATTGATAATTGAGAGTATTTATATAATCAGAAGAACTATATGAACACGTAAGAACTAGTTTCGTATCATTTTGAGGTCTCTAGGTCCATCAGCCGATTTTGGCAAAATTCGTTGATGGACCTAGAGATTTTGGAATGACATAAAACCGGTTCCTATGTATTTGTCTAGTTTTCTTGATGACATAAAACTGGTCTCCTTTGCCCATGACCACCTGTTCACTCACCGAGAACTTGATCTTCTGGTGGTAGATTAAGACCACCGCTTGGAATAAGCTGAGCGTTGGATGCCCCAGGATGGCGTTGTAAGATGATGGGGCATCCACGATCATGAAGGGCGTCCTCCTCGTTCTCTCCAGCGTATCATCCCCCAGCGACAGAGATAGGGAGATCTGTCTTATCGGTTGCACTCAGTATCCGGTGAAACCGACGAGCGGGGTGGAGACCGGATGCAGCTCATCCTCATTGATTTGCATCTGGTCCAAAGCCGCCTTGTATAGGATATCGACAGAGCTACATGTATCCACAAAGACGCGCTTAACCTCATAGTTAGCTATTCGTGCAAGGATTACCAGTGCGTCTTCATGAGGGGCTTCCACGTCTCCCAGATCTTCAGGGTCGAATGAAATAACAGCGCCCTGGCGCAGGTTACTGCTTGTCCTAATGACATAGTTCTCCAGTCGACGTATGTGGGCTTTCCTTGCCCGATGGGAGTCTTCTCCAGTAGGTCCCCCAGATCACTCCCACATGGCTTGATGGAGGCCCGCACGCTGGAGATTTTCCCTTCTTGGGATCTCTTTCAGGGGAGATAGATTGGTGGGGCCCTATCTCCTGACTCCTTTCTCTCGAGCGCGAACGGGATTGTCGCCCGAATCTATCATCCCCTGATTGTCGTCGACGAGGGGAAAGGCTTCGTTGAGGGGATCGTCGTTGGTGCCCCACTTTATTCCACCGTTTGCAAGGCTTGGTGTCCGCGTCCTAAGGTCTCCTCTTCTTTAAGGTGTAACACTCCTCTGTAGAGTGCATTGTATTGCCATGGAAGTCGTTGTACTTCTTCGGTGGTTCGGGTTCCGCGGTGTCAACCGTTTCCACCAACCTCTTCTTACCAGCCCAGTGATCCTTCCTGGAGCGAGGATCTTTCGCGGGGGCTGGTGCGGGTGATTCTCTTCTCTCGGATCGTACCAAGATCTGTATAGGGGCTCCCGCTGGATCTTTGCGACGGGCGTGCTGTACCTCTTCGACGTTGACGTGCTTAATGGAACGCCCCAATAAGTCGTCGAACCTGGTTAGTGGTTTCTTCACCAACGATCAAAAGAAGTCGCCTTCGGAGACTCCTTGCGTGAAAGCGCTAATGAGGATCTTCGAAGTAGCGGTTGACACATCTTGAGCCACCCGATTGAACCGCTGGTTATAGTCCTTCAGCGGTTCTTTCGCCTTCTGTTTGAGGGCGAACAGGCTCTACACCGTCTTCTAGTATCGGCGGTTACTGGCGAAGTGGTGCAAGAAAGCGATTCTAAACTCCAAGAAGATGTTTATCGAACCTTGAGGCAACCTCTGGAACCATCTTCGGGCGACCCCTAACAAGATGTTCAAGAACACTCGGCAATTCACACTATCTGTGTACTGGTGTAAGAGAGTCGCGTTCTCAAATTTGCAGATGCAGCCCTTTGGATCCGTCTTCCCATCGTAGTCAGCAATTCCTGGATCACGGAATTGCTTGGGCATGAGGTCCTCTACGATGCCCGGAGAGAAAGAGATAGATGAAACCTTCAGGAGAGCTTTGGATCTCTCGATCTTCCCCGGTCCTTCCTCCTGCCGTAAAACGCTGGAGGCGACGGAGTTTGTTCTCTCCAGATCTCCCAAGGAATCTCACCGGGGCGCTGGAGCTATCATTGCCGATCCTGCCGATGGCGAGACGGATCTTCCATTTCGGTGGTGCGAGGCAGACATTCTTGGAATTTCGCCTTGCACCGAAGCCGCTCATCGAGAGGCGACATGCTCGATTTGGTGTTGTTCCAATGCTCCTTTGATGACGTTGACTACTAGACGATCCAAATCATCCCTCGTCAAGATGATGGGTTGTCCTTCTGGATCCGCTATCACGATGCACCTTCTGGTGCTTTGATTACTTTCCCATAGACCGCCAAACTTGTTCCGGAAGGGAACGACGCGGATGACGAGTCACCAAAGTGTAGCCCACAAGGACGGTGATGGGGAGAAGATGCTCACGCCCTGCGAGATTAACACAAGCGTTAATGAGAACACATCGGAAGGTTTTCTGACGGAGCCTACTCCGACGCTCAAGTCAGGAATCTGAACTCTCTTAGGAGGACAACCAAGAATCAAGAGATTTTCTCTAAGTTCGGAAAGCTTACCCCCCAATACCTGGATGCTGAGGCATCTTATATACCTAGGGTTTCACCGGGGTTTCGGTGACACGTGTCCTCATATTCTCCTTCACGTCCCTTAATCATTGGTTACTTGACAGAGATCCTATCTTTTGGTAACGACCATTGTGATTATTAAGGCCTTAATTGCCGTCCCTTAATCATCCAATGACTTTTCTGATCTGGAAAGAGGAATGACTACTTGACGTCGAACTTTCTGACTTCTAGGTTGATGTTTGGGCTCCACTTTCCCGAGCCAGTTTCGGAGTCTTACCTCTCGAGCTAACCTCAGGACCTTCATGTGTTTTATCAAGATGGTCTCGAGAGCCCGACCCTCGGTCTAACCTCGGGGGCTTTGATCTGCTCTTCCGAGGTGGTCTCAAGGATCTGACCCTTGGTCTAACCTCGGAGGCTTTGATCTGTTCTCCCGAGGTGGTCTCGGGAGCCTGACCCTTGGTCTGACCTTGGTGGCTTTGATCTGCTCTCTCAAGGTAGTCTCGGGAGTCCGATGGTCGATCTGACCTCGGGGCTTAGGTCTATTCTCCCGAGATAGTCTCAATCTGATCTTAGAACTCTAGGTCGATGGGCCATATTATGTAGCATCTTTGTATCACATATCGACCTAGGGATACTAATCCCTACCAGCTGGCACCATCCTCGAGTGGAATTCAACAAATATCTTTTATTTTTTTTATTCTTTCAACGGTTTCCCACTCATCTTCATTTTTCCATGCTTTATAATTTATAAATCAAATTACTAGTCAATAAAAAATAAACAACGCATAAATTATTAACTCAAGATATGCATCATCACATTAACAGCTCTTTTACCGTTATTCCATGTCACTGAAAGAAAATATAATAAAAATTCACATTAAAAAAAAATAATTAATAAAATTTTTTCAATCTCGGACGATCGGTCCGATCTCATAGAAATTTCCCATCTGCCGCCAGGATAAATCGGGAAGCGCTGGACGATCTAAAAACCCAGCATCCCAGGATTCGCGCAAAAAAAAAAATCATATTAACAAGTATGGTATAAGTGAGGATCAATAAACGTAATAAAATCGACTGTCTAATTTCTACTACCTTCGATCATTGTAATTATTATTTTATATACTTACTAGTCCTTAATTATTAGCTGAAGAGATGACTCAGTTAAACAACAAAAGATATAATCAATTATTTTTTCACGATTAAGTATTCAAAAGTCAAAGTAAACACTCATATCCTTATCAAGCACGAAATTCAGATGAAACATATTGAGATTTTTAATCCAAACACACCTTCACTTGAGTATATACAATACTTCAATCATTGCTCCTTTTCTCTCTATATATAGTAGACATCTTGCTGGTTCATCCTCCCATATTATATAGGAAAGTAAATAATGAATACTTATTAGCCTCAACAATAATTAATAAATGAAGATAAAATCCTGATTATTACTCAAATTTTTAAATTTTATAATGTTAATATCTTATATATTAAACAATTGTCCGTCCAAACAAACAAAGCGCGGTGTCATACAATTTATCCAAATAATGGAGCGTACGCCCGAGTCAAAAGGAGGATGGTATACGTCCAAATCCAAATGTGTTTGTCAATACAGGTAGGGAGCATCTCTATCCTCGATATAGCATGCATCTTATATGGGTGCATTTGGTTTGCTAGACATGACCCTGGTAAGACCAATTTATCATTCCACACATCTCTTTTTTCCCCTGTACTCACACTCCGAGAAACTCCCTTTTGAAGAACAGATCTAGCATATAGGATACTACTCCATCCCCACGAAGGATAACTCCCTCTTCTTGCTTGCATGAAGTCACGATTGGATTCCCCTGTAGAATACGGACCCAACAAACATCAGGATGAGTCATGATTCGCCAGCCTTGCCTAACTAAGAGAGCCATCTTGAAGCAGGACAGATCACGAAATCCCATTCTCCCTTTGACGGCGTTGGCTAGCTACTAGACGATCCAACTCCTCCCTCATCAGGATGATGGGTTGTCTTTCTGAATTCGCAATCACGATGCTCCTTCTGGTGCTTTGATTGCTTTCCCATATACCGCCAAACTTGTTCCGGAAGGAAACGACGCGGATGATGAGTCACCAAAATGTAGCCCACGAGGACAGTGACAGGGAGAAGATGCTCACGTCCTGCGAGATTAACACGAGCGTTAATGGGAACACACCAGAAAGTTTTCTGATGGAGCCCACTCCGACGCTCAAGTCAAAAATCTGAACTCTCTTAGGAGCACAACCAGGAATCAAGAGATTTTCTCTAAGTTCAGAAAGCTTACCGCCCCCCATACCTGGATGTTGAGGCATCTTATATACCTGGGGTTTCGGTGACACGTGTCCTCACGTTCTCCTCTACGTCCCTTAATCATCGGTTACTTGATATATAGATATCCTATCTTTTGGTAACGACCACTGCGATTATTAAAGCCTTAATTGTCGTGCGTTGCGTTGCGAGGAATAATCATTCGATGACTTTCCTGATCTGGAAAGAGGAACGACAACTTGACGTCGGATTTTCTGACTTCTAGGTTGATTTTTGGGCTCCACTTTCCTGAGTCAGTCTCGGAGTCTCACCTCCCGAGCTGACCTCAAGGCCTTCATGTGTTTTATCAAGATGGCGTGGGAGCCCACCCTCGGTCTAACCTCGGGGGCTTTGATATGCTCTCCCGAGGTGGTCTCGAGGGCCTGATCCTCAGTCTGACATCGGGGGCTTTGATCTGTTCTCCCAAGGTGGTCTCGGGAGCCTGACCCTCGAGGGCTTTGATCTGCTCTCTCGAGGTGGTCTTGGGAGTCCGATGGTTGATTTGACCTCGGGGCTTGGGCCCACTCTCCCAAGGTAATCTCGATCTAAACTCGGAGTTCTAGGTCAATGGGCCCTGCTATATAGCATCCTCGTGTTATGTATCCACCTCGGGATGCTGATCCCTATCATGCACCATCCTCGAGTGGAATTCAACAAATTAATATCTTTTATTTTTTTTATTCTTTCAACGATTTCCCACTCATCTTCATTTTTGCATGCTTTATAATTTATAAATCCAATTACTAGTCAATAAAAAATAAACAACGCATAAATTATAAACTCAAGATATATGCATCATCACATTAACAGCTCTTTTACGGTTATTCCATGTCACTGAGAGAAAATATAATAAAAATTTATATTAACAAGTATGGTATAAGTGGCGATCAATAAAGGTAATAAAATCGATTGTCTAATTTTTACTAATCATTATAATTATTATCTTATATACTTACTAGTCCTAAATTATTAACTCAAGAGATAACTCAGTTAAACAACAATAGATATAATCAATTATTTTTTCACAATTAAGTATTCAAAAGTCAAATAAACACTCACATCCTTATCAAAGATATAATCAATTATTTTTTCCCGATTAAGTATTCAAAAGTCAAAGTAAACCCTCACATCCTTATCAAGAACGAAATTAAGATGAAACATATTGAGATTCTTAATCGAAACACACCTGAGTGAAGTATATACAATACTTCAATCATTGCTCCTTTTCTCTATATATATATTAGACATCTTGCTGGGTTCATCCTCCCATATTATATAGGAAAGTAAATAATGAATACTTATTAGCCTCAACAATAATCAATAAATGAAGAAAAAATCCTGATTACTAGTCAAATTTTTAAATTTTATAATGTTAATATCTTATATATTAAACAATAGTCCGTCCAAACAAACAAAGTGCAGTGTCATACAATTCATCCAAATAATGAAGCGTATGTCCGAGTCAAATGGAGGATGACATACGTCCAAATCCAAATGTGTTTTGTCAGTAAAGGTAGGGAGCATCTCTGTATCCTCGATATAAAAATTTAGATTTCTTAATGAATTCATCTCCGTATTATTTCACTCTTAAATTTTAACTTTATTTCAAATTTTATATCATTTATATAATCATGTTTTAGTCATGTTTTTTTGTTGGGATGGTTGTAATATTAGTCATGATGTAGAAGACAGGGAATTAGTAAAATTTAAAAATAGATATAGAAATATAATATTTGTAAGAGGTATCAATTTTTTCTCTTTTAAGTATGAGTAGTTGAGAGTATTGCCATAAATAAGCTTAATTATCAATATTAAAAGTGGTCGGTGTTAGATAATATTAGTCATTTTCCAAGACTTTATGACCCATTATGCCGAAATATTAAAGAAGTAAATACTAGATTTTAATATAGTTTTTCTTCCATCCAAATATCTTTTTGTACCCCAAAAAAAATCAAAATTTGATTTTGAATATGTTGGATGTCTAATTTACTGGACAAATTAGGAAGCAAGTCAATGTCCATGTGTTTCTTGCAATTGGAAAAATAATAATAATAAAAAACCTTCACCTTGGGTTTACTTGCCAGAAGAGGAAGATCCAATAATTGATAAATTTGGACCATCAATTTAATTTTATAGAAATTTGGACCATCAATCATCATCCCATCACAATAACATCATCTCCTCCAAATGGGATCTGAATTCTAAAACGCTGAGTTTCTAAATCGTCTATCACGAGCGCTTTCTGATTTATCCTGACAATCGATAAAAAATTTTCATGACATTAAATAAATCGTCCGAGATTAAAAAATTCTCATTAATTATCTCGGGACATCTGGGCATCTTTTTCCCCGCCGAATCGCGTGAAAAATGTGCCAAAATTTTGTATGGGACACACCCACTCCACTGGATGTGCATAAATAGTGCCCCAGGACATCCAGTACTCCAACGCATCTGGAAATCCAAATAAAATATTCGCAACATGTCTATTTTCCTTGCTCCACCATCCTACTTCCCTTTCCGTGCTCTCCGGCGATCCACCGCCGCCAGGAAGCCATGCCTCCCACTAGTCCAGTGCGCCGCCGACCAGCAATCGCCGGAGCCGGCTGCCAGAAGCTCGGCCCATTACCAGCCCAACATGTGGAGCAATGACTACATACAGTCACTCACTGTTGAAACTCCGGTTAGGAGAGCGATCCCTAGCTCGCCTCTGTTTAATCATCTTTCTTTCATTTCGTTTCGTTTCGTTTCGTTTTACGTTTAAAATCAGAATTTTTTTAGTTGAAGGTGGAGGAGAAGGACCAGACAAAGAGGCCGATGTTGCTGAAGGAGAGAATTGCAGAAGTGATATGCGAGAAGAAGGAAGTGGAAGAGCAGCTCCAGTTGATCGACCACCTGCAGCAGCTCGGAGTAGCCTATCATTTCAAAGACGAAATTAAAGGCTCTTTGAGAAATCTTCACTCGTCTTTAGAAGAGCTAAGCTTGACATTTAAGGAAGACCTTCACGCCACCGCATTGCTCTTCAGGCTTCTCAGGGAAAATGGCTTCTCCATTTCTGAAGGTGCGTAATAGATCAAATATATATACCAGAAATTAATTGTTCAGAACTAATTTTCTTTCTGAATGAAGACATTTTCGAGGAATTCAGAGATGAGAAAGGCCACTTTAGAGAGTGTCTTAAGAGCCTGCACACAGAAGGAATGCTGAGTCTGTATGAGGCTTCTTATTATGAAAAAGATGGAGAGATGGTTATGCAAGAAGCCATGGAGTTAACGACTGAACACCTCAAGAATTTCTTAGAAGAAGGCTCTGATATGAATCTTAAAGAGAAGGCGGCACATGCTCTGGAACTTCCATTGAATTGGAGGATGGAAAGACTGCACGCCAGGTGGTTCATTGAAGCATGCCAAAGAGAGGTCGTGGTCATCGACAACCCTCTTCTTCTTGAATTTGCTAAGCTGGATTTCAACGCGGCACAGAGCATCTACAAGAAAGAACTCAGTGCTCTCTCCAGGTGAATAAGCTATATATAATTAAGTTTATTAAATATACCCAATTCTATTATTTAATCATGTTCAAAACTGAATGTATATAGATGGTGGACACAACTCGGAGTCGTTGAGAAATTACCATTCGCCAGAGACAGATTGACTGAGAACTACTTGTGGACCGTGGGCTGGGCATTTGAACCAGAGCACTGGAGCTTTAGAGAGGCACAAACAAAAGGAAACTGCTTTGTGACAATGATCGATGATGTCTACGACGTCTATGGTACCCTGGATGAGCTTGAGCTCTTCACTCGTGTCGTCGATAGGTGAAGATATTTATATAATTAGCAGACAAATTTTACAAGATAGTAATTACTTGTGCTGTAATTGGAAATATGAACTTGATGATCAGATGGGATATTAACGCGATGGAGCAACTGCCAGACTACATGAAGATCTTATTCCTCGCGCTTTTCAACACGATAAACGACGATGGCTATAAAGTGATGAAGGAGAAGGGACTGGACGTAATACCCTACCTCAAGAGATCAGTAAGTAGTGCTTAATTAATAATTAATTCACTCCTTGCTCTTTAGTTTAGGAACATGCATGATTCTATTGGAGATCTGTTTAATTCAGTGGGCAGATCTGTGCAAAGCATATCTGGTGGAGGCAAAATGGTATCACCGAGGTTACACGCCCACGATTAATGAATACTTGGACAATACATGGATTTCCATATCAGGCCCTGCCATCTTCACGAATGCTTACTGCATGGCCAACAACTTGACCAAGCAAGACTTGGAGCGTTTCTCAGAGTTCCCTGCCATTGCAAAGCCCTCGTCCATGCTCAGTCGACTTTATAACGACTTAGCTACATCAACGGTATAATATACATATATATATATATATACAAACACAAAACAGAGAAAGAGATTGTTAAAATCATGCAGCTCTACTCTTGCTTTATATGTAATTAATGTTTTTATATAGGCTGAAATTGAGCGAGGAGATGTGCCAAAATCCATTCAGTGTTGCATGCACGAGAGAGGCGTTTCGGAGGTGGTGGCTCGTGAGCAGGTGAAGGAGCTAATACGAGGCAACTGGAGGCGTATGAATGGAGATCGGGCTGCTTCGTCTTCGTTCGAGGCGATGTTGAAGACAGTGGCAATGGACATAGCTCGAGCTTCACAATTCTTCTACCATAATGGAGATAAATATGGTAAAGGCGATGGAGAAACCATGAATCAAGTCATGTCCCTGTTGATCAACCCTATCATTTAAGAACGGTGCATGGACAGGGCGCTCAAAAGGGAAAAGATACTCAAAACAAAAGGAGTCAGTGGACCAATGGTTTAAAAAGATAATCCATATTCATTAGTATGCATTTGCATTAATTGAGTTTGTGTTAATGTTGAAGTTAGCTAGTGGTTCTTATTATGGAAATAATGGGATCTACTTGAGGAGTTAATGATTCAATGGGATATATTTGTAATTTTACCGATGATTAAGGAAAATAATTTATGATCTTTTATCATTCTGAAGGTAAAAGATGACTCTGTTGCCCACAACGCCCCTATTAATCTTTTTCAGGGTTAATACGGAGGAGATAAATCACGGAGGTTATTAGTCCGAATACTATGACTAACCCATGGGAAGGACGGACACACTTACTTTACCAGATTTTAATCTTTAGATCTTAAGATGATAATATTCATGTATTAACTATCAAACCATCTTGTAGAGATGATCCTTTGTCATTCTTGATCTTTGAAATTTTGTCAAATATGCACTACATAGGAGAAAGAGGGAGAATAAAAAAATTAATTATTCTCAATAAATTAAGATAAAATTTATTTAAATATAATTGATCATAATGATAAAATTATACTTGTTTATTATTATCGTATCTATTTGATCTCTGATGGTAACAATCTCTTATTATCCTGCAATCTCTAACATGGGCGAGATAATAAATAAAGCACTTCTTTGGCATTAAGAAACCTATACATTGATACACACAATGTATATTAATTTAAAGATATTAATAAAATAAATAAATTTTATAAATCTTACCTGATTTTTTTTTATATAAATATAACTTAGTTAGATCATTTAATCCATTCCTTAATCTAGAGGTGACTCCTAAAGTAAAACTTTGATAAAGATAAATATAATTAATAAATTTTATTTTGTTGATTTTCATTCATTAAAATAAAATTAATAAAAGAATACTAGGATAAATAATTTGTAGATACAATCTACCCCTAGTCAAGATTTGATCAAGTTGACTAAGATAGGGTTGACTCGAGTTGGAGTTTCAATATTTGATCAATACATTAGTTGATCAAGTGAGATGTTAAGTAGGCATGGTTGATTGGATAATTGATGGTCGATAATAGGGGTGAGTATTCGGTTAAAACCGAACCGAACCGAATAGATCGAAAATCGAATAAACAGAATTTTTTCGAAAAAATCGAACCAATCGAATTTGTTGGAAAAAACCGAGAAAACCGAACCGAAAAAAAATCGGTTAATTCGGTTTTTAACCGAATTAACCGATTTAACCGAATATTTTTGACCCTAATTCAATTTTATATATTATGCGCACCGCGATTAGTTGTATTGGTTGTTTGTTGTTCCAAATCCACGTATGCTACATGGCATTGACATTAGCTTGTGTTGCTTTAGCAGTATGTGTGATGCAGTGATGCGTGAGTAACGTTTGTGTAATTGTGTTGCTTTAGCAGTATGTGTGATGCAGTGATGCATGAGAATCACTTTCTGTTGCTTTAGCAGTATTTACTTGTAAAAAAATAAGTATTCGCATGAAAAATGGATAAAATAGGCTCTCAAACTTGATAAGAAAGCAGGTCATCACATACATAGGAGGTCTAGCTGCTACAAGTTTCCAATTCAGGAGAAATCCCACGAACACGTATGCAAATCTTATACATTCGAATTATTTCATCATTTCATGTACTTCTGCAAGAACTTGCAGTGGAAGTCGCTCCTGAATCCTGATGGTATCGTTTATGAAGCGCTTGGGAGCCTTGCTTTCTCCTCCACGAGTTTGATTTTTGAACACCACATCGTCGTCCCACCTGCAGAACAATATGTTAGAAGAGCGAAACGGGAAAAATGCATTACCGATTACGGACAAAAGTGTAATGATAAACTTTAAGCTGACCTCCTTTTGACATTGAAGGAAGCTGAATTATTGAGATTGATCAAGGGATTTCCACGCATCAATTCGGCTTCTTTTGCCTTCAGCTCTTCCTCCTGCTGTAGTCGTTCCTGACACATTACAACCACAATTTTTTTTAAATTTGGGTAGAATACATATAAAGATGAACGGATTAGAGTGGCAATATGACCTGATGAAAAATTGATCCTGCTCTATTTGTTTATAGGTAAACGGTAATGGGTGTGTTAACAGTCACATGCTAGGATTTTTTCATTGTACTAATAGAATTGTAGAAGACAAACCATGTCTAGAGCATTAGTGTGCAAGAAGCATAGTGTAATACACTTGCGCAAAAACAAAAGAAGTGAATGCTAAAGACCCATCAAGTAGTGAATGCTTTATTGATTATTAAAAGAAGCAAATGATTAAATAACATGAAAACATATGTACATAGAACTTACAGTATGCGTTTGTATGTTTTGTGTATAATAGGTATTACTACAATAAAATCACTTTTTTTTCCTCGCCAGGAATTCTACAACAATACTACTTCCCACTGTGTTCTGTGATTCACTTCTTTCTAATCCAAAGTTTTATGGATGGTTGCTTTGAATGTTATTAGTTAGAAAGACGTGATTATGAAGAAAGATAACTTAATATTGAAATATGTTATGTAGAAAGACCTAATTACCTCCACTCATCCTAGTAAAGAACTTCTTTCCATGTTTCCCACCAGGAATCTCCTACATCATTTTCTCCAGATTTCTTTGCTGCTCTGCACCTATAGAATGTGATAGCAAAAAAAAGGAAAAAAAACATGTCAAGAAGGACATGAAATCACCAAATACAGATTAAGTTAAATAATTGAAACACATAAGAATAAGTACATCTTATTTTTAACCCCATGAATAGATTGAAAATATTAATTTCAGATACATGCTACTAAGCATGTGAAATTAGACTATTTATCTGAATTAAATGTCATCTTAAATGGAGCATGTTGTATGAACATATATACTAGAAAATGCATATTTAATAAGAGATAAAATCATAGTCTTATCAATATTATCATTCAGAACACCACATCATAATACATTGTTTGATACATTTGAAAATGCTCTTTATATCCGCTCCAATCGCTCTTCTCCCACCACTGCCAAAGAACCAAAAAACAAGTAAATCCATTTGTCAAAGTTGCTAGAAGTTGATATAGGCTTCAAAGACATTTGCAGAACTAATAATAAAAAGATTTTCACATGGCAAGTGCCTGATTTTATATGTAAATATGATCTTACTTGCCAAAGGATAAAAGTTAAGGATAAAAGTTTTAAGTTGAACTTCAGCATTTTACAAAAGAGAAAATAAGGACAGATTTAAAAAAATCAGTCAGATGAAATTACAATAAACCAAACAGATTGAGAAAATTGCAGACACAAAGTAAGTACAATCAACATTCATGATTAATTTTATAACAACATCGTGGCATTCAAAATTTTAGATTGTCTTAGATTCATATAAAAAAATCTGTCTATTCTAATAACAACCATCTAAAAAATGATTTAGAATAAAAGGTCTGCTATATTTATATATTTATCTCTCCAATCAGAGATGAACTGAACTTTCCCCCTAATTCTGCCTTCATGACAAATTTCTCACAATGCCTTTCCCTTCAATCCTTGGAAAAGAATAATAACCAGGAAAAAAACAAGTAAACCAGTTCTCATAGTAAATAACACACCTGTGACCTGCCCCCATCCAACATCAGCCCAGAAATCTCTACCGAGGAACATCCACCACCTTTCCACATGAGAGAGACAGGGCTTATCTCCTGTCTCCCTCAGCCGAGACACTCGAGGGAGGGCTGCAGGCGGATCGGCTGAGGGAGTGCAACAGGCAAAGATGTGGAGTCGCAAAGATGTTGTAGACTTGTAGCTATGGCAAGACGGCGACGAGAGGAGTTGCGCTTGCCCAGGAATGCCAGCGGAGTTCTAGCCTCGTAGGTGATCGCTTGTGACTTGTGAGAACAGAGAGCAAACACGAGACGACGAGAGGAGAGGAGCTGAGAGAGTGAGAGGCGAGCGACGCCGACGACGGCGACAACCGTGGGTGCGTGCGGCCGAGCGGGGAATGGGATTTTTAGGGTTTAGATCAAATGGGTTTACTTTTAGGCTTTTTAATTATATTATTATAATAGTATATTACACTTACACTAATACACTACACCCAGCCAGCAGGCCAGGGCCCAGGGCAGCGCCGCAGTCCGCAGCAGCCGTCGCCCGGCAACCGGTCCAGCCCACCCTTCGGTCCAGCCTACCCAAACTGAACTTATTATTTCGGTTTATTCTGTTTAACCGAATAACAACGTTAAAAATCGAAACCGAACCGATATAACTGAAATAACCGAATTTTAAAAACTGAATTAACCGAAATTCCGAATTAACCGAACCGAAATTAAAAAATCGGTTGGTTCAGTCGGTTTATTCGGTTTACTCGAATTTTTGCTCACCCCTAGTCGATAATATCTTAATTGGTTGAGGAAGATGTAAGTATCCCGGGTGAATTTTGATGTAATCAATCGAGTTAAGTTAGATCATGTTGTGTTTGATCTTTGTGTTTAAGTGTGTAGGAGCTTAGGAGCGCAGAAAGTCAAGTGGAAGACGCAATGGTCAAGATGGGTAGCACAGGAAGAGAGCCGACGAGCTCGGTGCATTCGAGGGACGCGGAGGTTTGCGGAAGAGTACACCGGTGGAGAGAGAAGGATGTGTGTGACGTCTGAGGGACGAGAAGCCGAGCAGAAGCAAGCTTGAGGAGAAGGCCAGAGGATGGTTCGGGTAAGCCCAACTTGGGAAGGTCTGAGATCACTCAAGAAGATCTATCGGAAGATTGGTCAGCAAAGAGTTGACCAAAGTCAACTCGGGCGCCCGTGTGCTTTAGGGCGCCCATATACCCGGGCACCCTTATGTTTTAGGGTGCCCGTGTTCCCGGATGCCCCTATGCATACAGACACCCTAGATGAAAAATATCATACACGGCTAGTCGTTCGCGAATGTTGTGAAAGAGATATCCATTAAACCATGTGTCAGGCGCCCTTAAGCTCTCGGGCGCTCGAGTAGGGCCACATCAGCGTTTGGATAGACTTGGCCAGGGCTATAAATAGGCCCTTAGAGCTCAGTTCCAAATAGCAATTCACTTGTACTTGAATTTCATTTCTGTTTTCTAAGTTCTACACTTATGTAAGAGGTTTCTCTGCCCCAAGGAGTTAATTTGTAGATCGAGTTATATTTTTGCCTTGGATTAGCAGCCTTCCCAGTTGCAAACCAAGTAATTGGGCAATTCACCCCCCTCTTGCCGACCGCACGAGCACTAACAAGTGGTATTAGAGCGAGGACGCTCTGGAAGGACTAATCGCCATCTGAAGTAAAGTACAAAATGGTCGGACCAGCCATCTTCCCACCAATGTTCGAGGGGAAATTCACGAATTGGAAGCGAAAAATATAGGTATTTTTTAAAATAGATTTTGATATGTTATTAATAATAAAAAATGATTTTAATGCCCCCAATGACGCTGAGAATAAATACAAAGACGAGAGCTTATGGACGAAAAAAGAGCAAGTGGATTTTGTAACAAATAGAAAAGAAGAATTTCATCTGCTAACCGTTCTACTGGTACAAGAAGTCCACTGCATCAGAACCTACAAATCAACGAAAGAGTTCTAGGAGAAATTCTTGGAGTTGCATGAAGGAACCTCGAAAGTGAAACTGACATGACAAGATATCATTTGGAACCAACTAACCAACCTCTTGATGGAAGGAGAGACAGTGGCGAACTACATTCGAGGATAAAGGAATTAATCACCGAACTCATGAATCTCAGGGAAACGACAACGAATCGAGATTCACAAAGGTATGCTCTAAATGTATTTGCAAGAACCCCTGAGTGAACGTCAATCATAGATTCATACTATATCTCCAGAATTTAGAGGTAATACTTTAGAATAGTTATTTTATATTTTAGAACCTCACGAGCCTCAGTGCACAGAAAATGGTTGAAAGATGGACAACATTTTCCTACACTCATGGAGTCCCAAAATGATGAAGTGTCTTCAGCTGATGAAGAGGAAGCAGCATATATGCTAAAAAAATTAAGAAATTTTTTAAATCTAATAAGTTTAATGAGACGTAGGCCAAAATATACCCTCAGAGTAAAAGGAAGATAAAATGCTATAATTGCGACGAAGAGGGACATGTCAAAGAAAACTGCCTCAAGTAGAAGAACAAAAGAAATGGGGCAACAACGCCAAAGACCCACAACCTAAAAGTAACATGGGATGAGTTCTCAACAGAAGAATCAGATCTCAAGGAATATGCCGGATTAGCACTGATGACCACCCACTAAGAAGAAAGCATTGATGAAGGGGGAGCCACGTCAGAAGGAAGCAGCCATGAAGGGGGAGCCTTCGAATTAGAAAATGTCACGCCCCTAGGGGCCCATGCTTACTCGAAAATCGGGCAATATCTCCCTTGTACGGCAGACAATATGAAGCTTATATACATCTATCTCACATATATCATAATCGCAGCCACCAGCGGCTAGCAATAACAGAAGTAAACACCATATCCACGCAGTTAACAATAAACATACTAATTATGAAAAATAAAAGCACCAAATCCAAAGTCCAACGAATATAAATAAATACCAGTCCACTAGCGAAATAAAATAACGACTCTAGAAAATATGAAACAACTCAAAACAGGAGATAAAACTTGATACCAATGGACAGCAGATGGATCCTCTCCTAGCAGCACGAAACACAACTATCTACTACCTAAAATAAAAAGGAAAGCAAGTGATGGTGAGTCCGGGGTTGAACTCTGTGAGTATACCTAAATGATAAATGTATGGTGTAAACAGGATAAATAAAGTAGATAGAAACAATGTATACAGTCTCTGGAAAGTAGAGTATACAACAAATGCGAAAGCATACCTGCGGGGCATGATCAAAAACCTTCATACAAAATCAATAAGCTGCTCATACTGCTGAGCAGATCCATATCAAATAACAAATGCAAATCGAATACATATATGCATGTCAATCAAATGCAATAATCATAGCTCTACAAATGCAAAATGCATTGTATGCAGATGATGCAATGATATGTATCACCCCTATACACCAATCTACAACTATCATATATATTTACGAGGCTGACTAGGCAAGTGCTGTGACAACTGTACTCACGCTGATATTTATCTCCTATGAGTGGTCAAGTGGATAGGATGCTAGGAGAAGAACCTGAATCCCGAACCCCAAGACAAAGGGAGCATTGTTGGGGCAATCGACCCAAGTATGTGTAGGATCGGGTTGGTCCGGCTAGAGGGGGGTGAATAGACGGTTAAGAAATAAAACAAGAGGGCACTCGTCTTTAAGAAAAACTTGGTTGCAACTTGGTCGTTGCTTCCAAGACGGTTAACGCTCAATCAGAAAAATCTCCTTGTGGCGGAAAAGCCTTACAACTGAAGCACACTTAGACTTAAAGAAATTACAGAAAGAATTGAATTGATTTCTAAAGCAAACCTCTAAGTCTATTTATAGCCTAAGAGAATAAATCTGGATGGTTGATTGTTGATCACTTTTCTCTTGGTCGTTGATCCATGGATGTAATCTGGATGGTTGATCTTGGATGGGATTAAACTACATCCATTGGATTTGATTAAAGGATAATGTAACATTATCCTTTAAGTTTTAATTATTTTAATTAAAACTTTATCTTCCCCCCTTGCTCGAGATGATTGTTGTATCCATCTCGCTGTTGTAATCTATAAGTAGCAATATCGCCAATACATATTTGCTAACGCCCTTCATCCCAGTTGGTATGTGGATTTGTGTATTTGGTGGAGGACTTGGGTTTGATCCTTCCTTGGCATCAAAACTTTGTTTTTTTTCTTTTGGGCGAATTTTCTCATTTCTTTCATTTCTTTTGGGCGCTTGGACTAGTCTTTTTGATTCTTCGTCTTCTGGGTGATTTCCGGCCAACCGAAGTTAGGCTCACCCGAACCTGACTCCGGCCTTTCGCCCCTCGAACGTGCTTCCGCCAGGCTTCTCATCCCTCGGACGTCGCGCACGTCCTTCTCGTTCCACCGGCGTACTCTTCCGCAGTTTTCGCGTCCCTCGGATTGCACCGAGCCCGTCGGCTCACTTTCCCGCGCAATCCTTCTCGTCCGCCACGTCTTACGCTCGACTTCCTCCGTACCTAAGCTCCTGCACACTTAGCAGAGGGATCAGTAAACCAACAGGACCCAACTAACTTGGTGGATCACATCAAAACTAACCGGGGCACCAACAATATGATCATGTGGATCATAGGTTTTGATGTGTGTGTGCCAATATGATTAAGTTAGGTTGTCATGTTGGTTTGATATGTGTGTTTGAGTCTTGCAGGACTTGGTGAATCGTACATGAAGTACGCATCCGAGGGACGAGAGCCGAAGGAAGAGGACTCCAAGGGAAAGCCGGGGAAGTAGACTTCAAGGGCATATGCGAAGGATGACATGGAGGCAAGCCGTGAGCTTGTGTGCGCATCCGAGGGACGAAAGCCAAGAAAGAGAACTTCAAGGGCAAGCCAAGGGAGTAGACTTCAAGGCATATGCGAAGGGTGGTCTTCGGAGTGAGTTTGAGTGAAAGTGTAAGATGGGCAGTCGACTGCGCCTGGGGCAGTCGACTGCCAGAACTCACAGAAAGATCAATCGACTGGTCCAGGGCCAGTCAACTGATTAGTTCAAAAATATAGCCATTGGCTAGCGACTGGCTGGGGACCAGTCGACAGTCGACTGGCATCGGGACTGGACTGTTTTAAGAATAGTTCTCTCCTCTATTTAAGGAGATGTTTTGGGTAGAATAGGGTAGTGGTTCTTAAGTGCAAAATTCTATTCTAAGTGCTCAAAATCTCATTCTCTTCCTCCTACTTTAATTTTCATCTTGTACAAGAGGAAGGGAAGATCTTGTGAAGGTTTCTCCACCTTGAAGGAGAAGTTCATAGTGGAGCTTGTGCGTGTGGTGTGGATCTTTGGATTAGTCTCCTCTTGGAGGTGGATACCAAGTAAATTAGGGAGTTAGCATTGGTTTTTATTGTTTATTATTTTTGTCTTGTGTTTTATCTAACATTCTTGTAGACAAATCGAAAAGTCACTATTCACCCCCTCTAGCAAACGCCAAGGTCCCAATAAGCATAACTGCTCTATATCAAAGACCCCAAGGGAGCACAAACGCTATAATACCCAAGAACAAGGAGGAACAACCTCTAACTCTGGGAAGGGGAGCACAACCGCTTTAGTATCCAACGGGGGAGCACAATTGCTCTACCTATCCTCATAAATAATAGAGGGGATGCCACTGTAGAATAATACTCCAACAGCTACCACTACCCATGAGTGGTTGAGAGTAGTATTGACAGGACGATCACTCGTACTCTGACAACTATCACTACCACGTGTGGTTGAGCGGGCGGACCACTATATGACTGATGGCGAGCTTAACCACAAGGAAGTCTATAACCGCCAGCATGCAATATATGCAATATGGTGCATGATACCAATGTGGACAAACAAAATTAGGTCAACCATCATGGAATCAATAAGTCACACACACACCCAAACCAGAACCATAACAAACATATGCAACTAATCTAGTGGGTAGGGTATATCTAATGTCAACCAAACCCTAGATAGGTCACATGATGTTTCTAAAATACATGCGTACTAGCGGTACTCGTCGAATCAGAAAAATAAGAGTCGAGACTGTATAACTGAAACTTTGAATTTTTTTTACTCAAAGATCAAGCAAGAAATAAGTATCAAGTAGAAAAACAAACGACATAGATTTACGATAAATAAACCTACTCAGATAACGAAATAACTATACATTTAAAGGAAAAAGGCACTAAAGAGTCAAGCAAGAAGTACTTGTCTTTAATGTAGAACGAATCGAAGTCAGCCTCCTCACGATCAATTGTGCGAGTCCAAATCAAAGTCCTGTATCAAGGAATAAGTTTAGCTATTCCAAAAAATTAAGTAATTAGCTAAGATATATATAGACACAATTTGGATAAATCCTAATTACACCATCCACTTAATAAAAATAAAAAATCTAACATTAATTATGGGTTTCTTTCTTAACCTAACTTATCAAAATTAGCTAAAGGTGTTTTGCAGAAATAATGAGTTTTAGATCATCTCTCACATAGTGGTCAACCAAATTACTTCAGAAAAGAAAATGGAGTTTACAAAATAAGAGATGAGCATAGAGGAGCCTTTTGCTACTAAGTGGGGCCCAAGGCAGAGAAGATGATAGTAAACAAAGCGAAGCAAGGGAAGGACACTGAAAAATCCTTCCTATCCATTCTAAGCAGTGTAACATAGAATCACATCAAGATTGCCTCTGTCCTCCCTTGGCTGCCAATTATATTATCCTTGTTGGATGTCATCGATCAAACTACCATTAGCAAGCCTCTCATATCAATTTGAATGGTCTCAAGATCAACTCCAAAAGCTCCGAATCTTACCCTGATTTGCGTCGGCAGCGCACTTGGTCAATGGTCAGCGACGGGTTAACTCGATGGAGAGGGGCAACAATCGATCTATGAAGAAGATGAGGCAACGGCTTACTCGTGCGAGGCTTCGGTGGCGTCGGGTGAAACGAGAGGGGAAGAGAATGATCGACCGAGGGAGGACGGTCTGCGGTGGCCTCTGCGTCTGCTCGATCGCACGACGACCATGAAGAGGAGTTAGGGCTTGCGGTGCTGTGGTTGGAGAAGAGGTGGCCTCAAGCGAGAACGGGAGAGGGGAGAAGCACGTCGGGAAAGAAGAAATGGTTGCGAGGATTTGGGCGTCGAGTGACTCGGGTTTGCGCCAGAGCCGGCCCTGGGCCAGGGCAACCAGGGCACCTGCCCAGGGCCCAAAAATATTAGGGGCCTAGATTCCAGAAAAATAGTTATATATATATATATATATATATATATATATATATATATATATATATATATATATATATATATATATATATATATATGTATAATGTTATATTATATTAAAAAGGTTTTATTTTCTCAGTTTCTCTGAACGACCCGAATCCTCTCGACTCTCATCTTCGACTCTTTGAAAACCCTAGCTGTGCTCGGCGCTCCTCTCGCCTTTGATTCTCGCGTCCTCGACTCCTTGCCGAAGTCCCTCGCGGCCTCGCCAAAGTCCCTCGCGGCCTCGCCGAAGTTCCTCGCGGGCTCGCCGACTGAGCGACAGTCGGCAGACGACAATCTTCCTGCAGAAAGGGGAAAACTAAAAAGGTTACATCAGATTCATCAGATTTTTGATAGTTTCATCAGATTTGATTTTGATCAGCTTAGATTTTTGATAGTTTCATCATCAAAAATGGATTTTTTTATAGTTTTGATTTTTCTATCAGATTCGATTTTTTGATAGTTTCGATTTTTTCATAGTTTCGATTTTTTTGATAGTTTCTATTTTTTTATTTTGATCAGATTCGATTTTTGATCAGATCAGATTCGATTTGAAAATTGTGTGACTCTGTTAATCAGATAATCAAATTAGGAAGTAGCCAAGTAGGAACAACAATTTTCTGCAGCAATTTTCTGTTAATATCAGTTTTGATATTGTGACTCTGTTTTAGAAAATTATTGTTGTTTTTGTAGAATATCAGTTCCCCAGAGCTCAGTTTTGAATCTGTTAATATCAGTTTTGATGTTTTCCTTTTACTGTTAGTATCAGAAAATTATTGTTCTTGTTGTTCATAAAAAATTGTTGTTCTTTTTGTTTGGAATAATTAGTGAAATTGTTGTTCATATATGTCTTCTCATGTATGCTATTTTTTTCTCATCTTATGATTTTTTTGTGAGATACTGATAGTCATCACAAGAACTTTTTTATTAGTTTACTCTAAAACACAATTGAATTGTTGTATTTTTTATAAACTTGCAGGATATCTGTGTAAAGTCTTATATAAGTGGATTTCAAATCGAAGAAAAATTCTTCATATCAGGTTTTATTGTTCTTTGTTTATTGCCTATTGTTCATAATTTTCTATCATCATGAAACAACTCTCTGGATACCCAAAAAGACAAAAAAAGAAAAAAAGAAGAGGAGATAGCCCAAAGTTTAAGAGGTACATTGAATAAATATTTTAGTAAAGAATCTCATAACACAACGGAAAGCTTAGATCAAATTTTAACTAATGAATCAAATGCCGATGTAGATTTTGTAGAAAATAAGAATGATGAAAATGAAGAAAATGTGAGAAACGAAAGTGATGAGAATGAGAAATTTATAGAAAATGAAGACAAAGATAATACAGATTTTAAAGATTTGGATGAAACTGAAATTCATAAAACTAAAGATATTGATCATTGTTGTAATGATGAGCTTACAAACCAATATCAATGTTCAACACTTAGATATGATTTGAACATATTTGATCCAAGAGTTTGGGATAATCTTGATACAAATATGAGAGATTTACTTGTGGAAAGAGGTCCTAAAAGAGAAGATATTCTCGAGTTTCCTTTAGATAAAGAATCTCGACACTTTGCTCATACTTATTATGTTCAAGTGTTACCAAATGGTGAGACTCGTGATCGAAAATGGTTAGTGTACTCAAAAGAGTTAGACAAAGTATTTTGTATTTGTTGTAAGTTGTTTAAAGTAATGCACACCAAAAGTAATTTAGCAAGAGAAGGAGTTAATGATTGGAAACATTTATGTGACAAACTTAAACAACATGAAAATAGTGTTGAACACCTCACTAATTTGAGAGCTTTTGTTGAGCTACAAGTGAGATTAAAGAAAACATTGACAATTGATAAAGAAATACAAGAACAAATTAAAAAGGACACAAAACATTGGAAACATGTTATGCTAAGAATAGTTGCTGTTGTCAAATGTCTAGCTATACATAATTTGGAATTTCGAGGTACACATGACAAAATTTATGAAGATGGTAATGGTAATTTTTTGGGTCTACTTGAAATGATTGCAGATTTTGATCCAATAATGCAAGAGCATTTTCGACTCATTCAAGATAAAAAGATTCATTATCACTATCTTAGTCATAAAATTCAAAATGAGTTAATATCTATTCTAGCCTCCAAAGTCAAGAATGCAATAATTAGAAAAGTAAAAGAGGTAAAATATTTTTCAATAATTCTTGATTGTACACCGGATGCAAGTCACAAAGAACAAATGACTCTTATATTAAGATGTGTAGATGTTTCAGAGATTCCAATTAAAATAGAAGAGTACTTCTTAGAATTTATAAATGTAGAAGATACAACTGGTTTATGCCTTTTTAATGAATTGCAAGTTGTTTTACGATCTTTAGAACTTGATATTGATAATGTGAGAGGGTAAGGTTATGATAATGGATCTAATATGAAAGGCAAAAATCAAGGTGTGCAAAGGAGATTGCTTGACATTAATCCTAGAGCATTTTACATGCCATGTGGTTCTCATTCTCTTAACTTAGTTGTTTGTGACATGGCAAATTCTTGTGTTAAAGCAAAATCATTTTTTGGAGCATGTCAATGTATGTACACCGTGTTCTCTAATTCAACAAAAAGATGGAATGTTTTGCTTGACTATATTGATGGATTAACTATAAAATCATTGTCAACTACAAGATGGGAAAGTCATATTGAAACAGTCAAAGCAATACTAACTCAAGCTTCCCAAATCAGAGAAGCTTTGTTCAAATTAGCAGAAATAAGTGAAGATAGCAAATTAAGTAGAGATGCTGAAACTTTAGCATCTGGTGAACTTTCAAGTTTTGAATTTATATTAAGTCTTGTTATTTGGCATGATATTTTACATAAAATTAACTTAGTTAGCAAAAAATTACAATCAGAGGATATGCCTCTTGATGTTGCTATAAAACAATTATCTGGTCTTGTTTCCTTTTTTGAAAAATATAGAGAAAATTGTTTTGCTTCTGCTATGGTTGACGCAAGAAAAATAGCACTTGATATGGAAATTGAGCCTGTATTTCCTATAAAACGTAAAATTTGTAGAAAAAGACATTTTGATGAGATTGCTAACACTGAAAGGGAAAATCAATCACCGGAAGAATCTTTTCGAATAGATTATTTTATCTTAGTGGTTGATATTGCTCTTGGGCAATTAAAGAGTAGGTTTGAACATTTACAATATTTTGAATCTATATTTGGGTTCTTGTATGATGTTACAAAATTAGTTTCATTGGATGATGATGAATTGATGAGTTCTTGTGTGAATCTTGAAAACACTTTAAGAAATGGTGATACTTCTGATATTGATGCAAAATATATGTATTCAGAACTACAAGTTTTGCAAGTAATGTTACCAAGTGAATCTTATGAAGCAAATAAAAAATGGTCTTCCATTCAAATATTAGAGTTTTTAAAGACAATGGATATATTTCCAAATGTGATGATTGCTTATAGGATATTATTGACAATACCTGTGACAGTGGCATCTGCTGAAAGAAGTTTTTCAAAATTAAAATTAATAAAATCTTATTTACGAACCACAATGACTCAAGATAGGCTAAATGGATTAGCAATTTTATGCATTGAAAAGAATATTTTGGAAAACATTGACTATGATGCTATTATTGATGATTTTGCCTTTAAAAGTGCATCACGAAGACATTTTAAATGAGTTATCTCTGTATTTTTTTAAGGTATATTACAGTTGACACGAAGAATCGTGTGCATTAGGTACACGATGGTGTTGTAGAAGATGTTGCTTGGCATTTAAGGCATGAGTATTATTTTGGGTCAGTTGGTGATGATCATTATCTGCTCCTTTGGGATCTCTGTACAACAAATAACAAGCCAGTTAAATCAGTGGTCGCTCATCAAGGTGAGGTGAGTTTCTTCTGCCGGAATCCTGGTACTTGGGTATTCAAAAAATTCCAATTTTTTGTGTATATTTTGGCTGCAAGGTAGTGCACTTTGTTATTTGTTTAGCCTGATATATCCTGCTAGTGTCTATGTAGCATTAAGCTTTCTCTCACCGAAGATCAAAAAAAAAATCTTTCAAATTATTCTTTTGTGTGTATCTGTGATGAGTTTCTTCTGCCGGAATGATTTAGGTTCCTCCTTTTAAACTTCTCTTTATTTATTTGAAGTTTTAAGCCATGAGAGTTGAGAATTGAGCTATTGATTTGTTGCAGGTCAACTGCCTAGCGTTCAATCCCTTCAATGAGTGGGTTGTTGCAACTGGGTCTACTGATAAAATTGTCAAGTTGTTTGACCTTCGGAAGCTTGAAAGTGCGCTGCATACATTGGACTGCCACAAGTATTTCTTTACGCCAAACTTTTTTTACTTTGTATTGCTTTTGATATGATTGGTTTGATTTTTTATTTCAACTGCTATACTGACAAGGTTTGTCTTGTGGTGTTGCAATTAGAGAGGAGGTTTTCCAAGTTGGTTGGAGTCCGAAAAATGAGACAATTCTAGAATCCTGCTGTCTTGGACGGAGGCTCATGGTGTGGGACCTCAGCAGGTAATTTTTAAAGCCTTAATGGGATGCTAAAATTATTTGTATTTTTTTCATGTTCTTAAACATGGTAATCCTTCTATAAGCACAGTCACTAGTAATCCATGTCTTGGGTTTTTTTTTGTGAAGATTACACTATATTCACTTTTGTCAGTTTGTTTGCGTCCTAGTTTATTTGGAAGATAAAATTAGGGCATAATTTATAATTTCGCCCAGGGCCTTTGGATAATAAGGACCGGCTCTGGTTTGCGGTGGTTGCGCGAGGGAGTTGCTATCATGCGGCGTTGGGAGGAAATGAGGGAGGAGAAGGGGGTTTGAGAGGAATTGTTGATTTTTATAATTAAAAGGGCTCTTGCAAAAAGACCCCTCCTATTTTCGGATTTAATAGAGAACAACTAGGTAAGTGATATATGTTTACTTCCTCCCGATTAACTCTATTTCGGTATTATGAAAATGACCAAATCAATTTGCAAATTAAAATTTAAAATATAGATTTGAAAAAGAAATTAGCATCTGTATGCCCAATAGAAATGCATAATAATTTGAAATTAGAAAATTAAAATTTGAAAGCTCAAGTAGTAAAATTGAAAAATAACCATGCATGTTCAAATTATTTTCAAAATTTAAAAGTTAGATATTATGAAAGACTAAATTGATATTTACAATTTCACAGGGGCCAAATTATAAAATTTTTTAAAACTTATATTCTATCTAAGTTTTTTATTAATCCTATTGGAAACAACTTATATTCTGTCCCAAAATCTGTACTAAACTGTTAGATTTTATTTAGTGCTTGTTTGCCAATATCTTTTTTTAAATTAATGCTTTATTTGTAATCTTTTTAAAATGTTTTTGGTATAATTATTGCAGAAAAATTAGTTTAATTTTTTTATGATAGAATTTGGTGTAAGCTATCCATAAATTTTTATTCAAATTTTTTAATAATTAAATAGATTTATTATGATTTTTCATTTTAAAGCATATTTTTAAATTTTAAAAATAGTTAAAAATTAATTTCATCCAATCCGATTTTCCAGAATCTATCAATTATCTTTCAAGCATTGAGAAAAATTTCAAACATATTTGAAGTCAAAATCAAATTTTAAAATTATTCTTTTTATTTTTATAAACTCTGAATTCAATATTATTTGATAAATTTAGAAAATAGATTTCACTTTGACAAATTTTACAAAAATGAGTCTGCTAAAATAATCCTATGCATAAAAATTTGAGTAATTTTTGAGTAAAACTAAATTATTTAAAATTATTTTTTAAAAATTAGACATTAAATTTTAAAAATAATTTTCGACCAAATTTTGATAATTAGATTTTTTTGAAAACTAACTATTATGTTAAACATATTCTCAAAATTTTTTGAATTTTTTAGATGCTTTAATAATTTTTTATGAATTTTTGTATATCTTTATCATTAGTGTTAAATTTACCCTTAACATGTTTAAATTTTGATGTGATCAAAAGGAAGAAATAGGATTAAGTTAAGGGAGAGGCTTAATTTTAAATTTTTTTGTGCTTACAGAGTCAAATATTTATTCTTGTTTTTTTATGTTTTCTTTTATCTAAGTTAACTTGGGTTGATGCACGTCAAAAAGGGAGAGATTGTAAGTACCCTGGGTGAGTTTTGATTTGGTCAACCGAGTCAAGTTTGGTCCTGTTGTGTTTGATCCCTGTGTCTAAGTGTGCAGGAGCTTAGGAGCGCAGGAAGTTGAGCGGAAGATGCAGCGGTCGAGAAGGATGGCACGGGAAGAGAGCCGACAAGCTCGGTGCATCCGAGGGATGCAAAGGTCTGCAGAAGAGTACGCTGGTAGAGTTAGAAGGGCGCGCGCGATGTCCGAGAGACTAGAAGTCGGGTGGAAGCACGCTCGAGGAGAAGACCAAAGGAGGGTTCGGGATAGCCCAACTCTGGAAGGCCCGAGATCACCCAAGAAGACCCGCTGGAAGATTGGTCAGCAAAGAGCTGACTAACGTCAACTCGGGCACCCGTATGCTTTAGGGTGCCCGTACACCCGGGCGCCCCTATGATTTAGGGTGCCCGTGTGCCCGGGGGCTCCTATGCTTTAGGGAGCTCGTGTTCCTGGGCGCCCCTATGTGCGCCCTAGATGCAAAATATCATTCATAGCTAGCCGTTCGCGAAAGTTGCGAATGAGATATCCCTTAAGCCACGTGTCAGGTGTTGAGGATCGGTGCGCAGGCTAGAGGGGAGTGAATAGCCGATCACCCATTTGATTCACCGGTTTTTCTTACACTTGTTAGTACACAATGGAATACAATACAATCTAAAACTAACAAGAACAAACCGCTAACACAAAACCTTTAACGTGGTTTGGAGATAAAGCTCTTACTCCACGGCTGTCCGTAAGGTAGACGATCTCGATCCGTCGGTGGATGACTCCTCGGAAAGCCTTCGGCTAGCTCGTGTATCTCCTTGTGGGTGGAGAAACCTCGCCACAACCCCCAACACTCACCTGAGCACTTAGACTACTAATTGACCTTTAACCAAAGTCAATTTCGTCAACCCTAGCTAGCTAAACCGAGCTCCCTTAAATAGAGTTCGTGGCTGAACTAGTCGTAACCAGTCGACTGGTGCCAAAAATAGTCGACTGGTCAACCCGAATTCGAATGTTACAACCCAACGTTTGAATTCCAGCCGACACCAGTCGACTACATAGAAGATCAGTCGACTGATCTTTCTGTGCACAACACCAGTCGACTACTACAAGCCACAGTCGACTGCCGAAACCCTAAACCTAGGATTTCAACCCCGAGTACTGTCACTCATCACTCGTCCTCGCCCAACCAACCTAGACCTAGCCTTCTAGCCTTCTCCGTCAACCTTGCATCCCTCGGATGCCTCTCCATCCTTTACGCCTTGCCTTTTAGAGCTTCCTTCGGTCTCGGTCCTTGTTGTCAGGTCTACCTTTGCCAAGATGTCACTTGAACTTTTCTTCTTCGTACCTGTATCCTGCATTCTCACAATGCAACATCAAATATAACAATAATCCTAACTTAAACCTTTTCCCAAACATCAAAACCCAAGGTATACCTAGATTGCTTCATCAATTTATCCCTTTTTGATGTTTGACAACCCGTTTAAGTTAGGGAAATAATTAACAAAGCATAAATCATGGAGCCTAACCTTAGGCTCCCCCTTTACCTAAACTCCCCCTTGAGTAGGTTTTCCTTGCAAACGTACTTCTCTCCCATTGCCAACAAATGCTCCCCCTTCACCTAAGCTCTCCCTTGAGCTTGGATTTCTTGCAAAGGTGTGTTAGTTTCCCACTTAAACCCAACACTACTCCCATTTTGACACACATCAAAAAGAGCTCCAACAATATCCCAATTATTGGATTCTTTAACCTTAAAAGACCACAAACATTGTGTATTAACCCCCATAAGGCTATACACAAGTCCAACATCATCAAGATAAATTTTGACTTTGCTGAAAATAATTTCATCCTGTATCAGTCGACTGAGACAGTTACCAGTCGACTGACCTTGTTGAAAATCAACCCCACAGAATTATCAATTGACTGCCCTCTGCATCAGTGGACTGATACCCTGATATCAGCCCATTTCTGTATTTCTGACCCAATTTCAGAAATATACCAGAAATTCCACAAGTCTCCAAAATTTTCCAAATTTTATGGAGAGGTTTGTGGTACCTGTGTCTACTTGAAAAAATACATTTAAAAATATATATCTCGGATATCAAGATTGACACAAAACCCAAAACTATCTAAATGGTTCAATAGAACCTTGACCTAAAGTCTTAGTTTTGGCTACCTTTTGATGTATCTTCCCATACCAAACCACAATGCATCTCTAGCATTGATTTATATGGCATTTACACATCAAAAACCAATTTACATGCAATATAACCCCAATGTCATATTTTCATGCATGAAACATAAACTTAATGTATCAAAACCTAAGGATTGAGACTCAAATCTGTCTTTAAACCCTTTAACACACTCCATGGTCCATCTAGACTTTTGGGAGAAATCCTCCCAAGATCCATTGCCCATGTGTCTCAACTTGGCTTCTAGAGCTTCCCCTTGAGCTCTTAGCCTTAGCCACCTCCCTAGGTGGCTCTTCTACAAATATAAGACCACACCGGTGTTCCTTCGGTGATTCTTGGCCAACAAGCATAACTTCCTTAACCTTGGACACTTTCTCCTTGGTTATATTCTTCTTTCCCTTAACTTTAAATAGCTTATCCTTGCCATTTTTAAAATTTCCATCCTTGGTATAGATACATGCTACCCTAGCATATTTCCTTTCATTAACCTTGGATGTACCCAATTTGAAATTTTTAGATTTTTGAACACCCAAATACATGTCAAGTCCCCTAGGTCTAATAATGAACCTATCTAGGACTCTTTCCATTTCTTTAAGCCTTGCCTTCAAGAATTGATTTTCTAACTCTAGAGCTCTAACCCTAGAGTCAACATGCCCATCTTAGACATTCTTAGTCCTACCCACCTTTCTAGGCATATGTCTCCCCTTCTTGGGATTAATGCCTTGCTCATTTACTACATTCCTTTCCTTAAGCATGGTAGTTTGAGTCCTATTTGGTCTAGCTTTGGATAATGATATCCTAGGGTTATCTACCTTGTTAACCCTATTCCTATCATTATACCTAAATCCATGATTATGCTTGGATAAATAATTTACATTATTTTTAACAAGCATATACGAATTTGAAATTAGATTAAATTTTAAATAAGGGATTACCTTCCCTTTTACCTTTGAAGTTCCCCCTTGATTTGAGTTACTCTTCTTCTCCAATTTCTTCAAATGCCCTAGCTTCTTGAGCTCTCCTTTCCTTGGGCATTTTGTGTGGTAGTGTCCCCTCTCATCACACGTGAACTAAATTATATGCTTCTTATCTTTAGTTTCATCCCTACAACCCTCATTAGTTTTTAAATGAACTTTACCGAGTTTAGGGTTTACCTCTTTTACTTTCTTAAGTGAAGGACACCTACTCTTGTAATGTCACTTTTCCCCACATTCAAAGCATTTGATGTGAGATTTCCCACTCTTCTCGGTAGTTGAGGTTGAGGGTTGAGCTTTCAAGATCTCCTCCACCTTGGAATTCTCTTCTTCTTCCTCACTTGAGGATGTGGACGATTCCACTTCCTCCTCCTCTTCGGATGTTGAACTCGATTCAACTTCCGATTGGTCCTTCTCCTTCTCTTGGACCAATGAGCCCTTATCCTTAGACTACTGTACTCCTTGTCCTTGTGTCGAATTTTCATGTAGAGCTATCACCTTTCTCCATAGCTCATAAGCATTCTTGTATTCTTCTACACGTGACACAATATAAGAAGGTAATAAATTTAACACAATTCTCGTTACCTCCTTATCCGACTCCGCTTCCTCCTTTTGATCCTTGGTCCAATAGTGAGGTCAGAGGTGTTTCCCCTTCTTGTCCGTTGGAGCATCGAATGGAACCTCTAATGCGGTCCAATGGTCCTAATCTATTTGGAACCAAGTCTCCAACCACTTCCTCTAATAATCGAAGTCGTCTCAATCATATGGAGGTGGAATCCGAGTATCCCATCCTAGCGGACCTTCCGAGTCCATCTTCCTCTAGCGCCTTTGATCTTTTGGTAGTTAGTCCAACAAGAGCAACCCCGACTCTGAAACTACTTGTAGGGGATCAGTGCACCAGCTAGAGAGGAGTGAATAGCCGATCACCCACTTGATTCGCCGATTCTTCCTACACTTGTTAGTATGCAACGGAATATAATACAATCTAAAACTAACAAGGAAGAACAAACGGCTAACACAAAACCTTTAACGTGATTCGGAGATAAAGCTCCTACTCCACGGCTGTCCCTAAGGTGGACGATCCCGATCCGTCGGTGGATGACTCCACGGAAAGCCTCCGGCTAGCTCGTATACCTCCTTGTGGGTGGAGAAACCTCGCCACAACCCGCAACACTTACCTGAGCACTTAGATTACTAATTGACCTTTAACCAAAGCCAATTTCGTCAACCCTAGTCAATCAAACCGAGCTCCCTTAAATAGAGCTCGTGCCTGAACTAGCCATTACCAGTTGACTAGTGACAACACCAGTCGACTGGTCAACCTAAATTCGAACGTTACATCCCAACGATCGAATTCTAGCCGAGACCAATCGACTGCACAAAAGATCAGTCGACTGATCTTTCTGTGCGCTACACTAGTCGACTACTACAAGCCACAGTCGACTTCCCAAACCCTAAACCTAGGGTTTCGACCCCGAGTATAGTTACTTAGCACTCGTCCTCGCCCGACAAACCTAGACCTAGCATTCTAACCTCCTCCATCAGCCTTGCGTCTCTCGGATGCCTCTCTATCCTTCACGTCTTGCCTTCTGGAGCTTCCTTCGGTCTCAATTCTTGTTGTCAGGTCTACCTTTGCCAAGATGTCACTTGGACTTTTCTCCTTCGTACCTGCATCCTACATTCTCACAATGCAACATCAAATATAACAATAATCGTAACTTAAACCTTTGACAAACATCAAAACCCAAGGTACCTAGATTGCTCCAATATCAGACACCCCTAAGCTCTTGGGTGCCCGAGTAGGGCCACATCAGTGTTCGGATAGACTTGACCAGGGCTATAAATAGGCTCTTAGATCTTAGTTCCAAATAGCAATTCACTTGTACTCAAATTTGATTTCTGTTTTCCTTTGTTTTATGAGCTCTACATTTGTGTCAGAAGCTTCTCTGCCCTAAGGGGTTAATTAGGAGATCAAGCTATATTTTTGCCTTGGATTAGCAACCTTCCCGGTTGCAAACCAAGTAATTGGGCAATTCACCTCTCTTGCCGACCGTACAATCATCGACAGAAGAGTCAAGTAGTCATAATTTCTTGGATATTTGACGATCCAAAAAGTCCAAGTGGGTCACGATTGACCAGACACTTTATGATCAGAAGTCTAACATGAGTTGACACAAGAAGAAAATCGAAAAGGGTCATGATTGACCAGGCACTTAGTGGTCGGAGGTCCAACCGAGATTTGGCATGATGCGTGAAGTCATGGCATATCAAGGTTGACCGGATGTTAAGCAACGACGAAGTTCCGGTGGATCAAGTTTGACCAGATGCTATGTAACGAGGAAGTCCCAGTGGATCAAGATTGACCAGATGTTAGGCAACAAAAGGTCTCGACGTGTCAAGATTGACCGGATGTTAGACAAAGAAAGTTATGATAGATTGAGGTCAATTGGATACCGAACAAGGTGAGAAATCAACTTTTGTAAGATTGAAATATAAGTTTTAATTGATAAGGTGAATTAATCAACTAACGGACGTAAAACATAAAAAATTAGGATTGCTACAATTTACTATAGTGTTGCTACAATACAATCGAATGTTGTGTTCGATTAGTTGATTCTTTTTTTTTATTAGTAGACTAATGACATTAGAAATTGACCAGAAGCTTTAGATTTCAACTGTTCAACTCGACTGATAATATCAATCGATTGATGGTTTATATCAGTTGACTACTTTGTCGCTTAGAAATTGAAGAAAACCTAATTTATTCAATAGTTCGACTCAATTGATGATATCGATCAACACGTTGAGATCCCAACGATATGCATATCTCTACAATGATATGATATTGTCAACTTTGGGCCTAAGTCCTCATGGTTTTGTCAGTTGAAAAAAATCCTTGTATATATGATCTTCGATATGCTCCTCGTGCATGGTTTCATCGTCTCTCTACTTGATTAAACATTCAAGGGTTCGTTCGTTCAAAGACTGACTCTTTTTTATTTTATAAGTGTAATGCATGCTCTATGCTTTTTCTCCTTATTTATGTGGATGATATTCTTCCAACTAGCAATCATCATGAAGACATCACTATTCTACCTCATCTTCTTAGTTAGAAATTTCCTATTATATTTCTCGGCATGACTCATTTCTTTCTTCGTATTGAGCTTTTCTCTAATTCTTATGGTTGTCTCCTTTCATATTGTAAATATATTACTAGAATTCTCTAATGGGATAAAATGGATGATGCATGTCCTATCTCTATACCGATTGTTATAGGTAACTTTACTGCACCTTCATTATCTCCTACTTTAATGGATTCTCAAATATATCAGAGCATTTTTGGAGCCTTATAATATGTTACTATCACACGTCCTGATATCCTTTTTGTTATCAATCGGGCTTATCAATTTGTGTATTCTTCCATTGAACAACATTGAAAAAGAGTTAAGAAGGATCTTTTGCTATCTCAAATGCACTATTCTTTATGGTTTCTTTTTTTATTATCGATGTTCCTCACAGGAGTTGAATGCATTTAGATTGATTCAGCTCTCCGAAAGGCAGACGTTCTACTGAAAAATATGCAATATTTCTTGGACGAAATCTTATCTCATGACATTAAAAAAAACTACTCTATGTCGATCAAGTATCAAATGAAGCTGAATATAAAGTTATTGCTAATGTAACATATGAAATTATTTGGCTCAAATTCATTCTTTTAGAATTATATTTTTTTACTTATATTATACCTAATATATGGTGTGATAATATTGGAGAAATATATCTTACTACAAATCTAGTTTTTTATACTCACACAAAACATGTACAGATAGACTTTTACTTTGTATGGGAGCATATAGCGGCTAAATAACTATCAATCTTCTACATCTCTCAGAGAATCATGTTGTTAATATTTTCACCAAACTGTTATCTAGATAGTAATTTCATAAATTGACAACTAAACTGAATATATTACATACCCAATTGAATTTGTCGAGAGATATAATGACAATAAAGATAATAAATTTGTATAATAATTGGAAGACTTATCGTGTTCCTGATTGAAATTAATCAGAAATTGATTTTATCATATTTGGATATATATTTTAAAATGTTTTCGTATTATTTTTTTTAAAACAAAAAATGAGTGGTGTGGCGATGGTATAGATGTTGTTGTCTAACTCTTAATTTTTAGATATTTTTCGTTTTACCAATGGGTGGTTATGAAGGTTTTGTTGGGGCTCTTCATTATTTTTCGATATTGCCACCGATTTATTAGCATTTAAATATCACTGTCCTGACACGTTTTAAACATCAAATTATATTGAATGGATGCTATAAGAGCCACAGAGTTATGACTAATCATTTTTTCTAAGTCAAGACTAATTAGTTTTCTTTTTGGCTTTTTAATTTTCAATATAAGACTAATATTTTTTCTGACTTTCCGTAATCCAAATGAAATCTCAAGATAAGATTAACGGAAATTTCCGTAAAGTCGTATACAATTTTCTGACTGGACCGAAAGGTGCATTCTATTATCATACTTTCATAATTACTAAAGAATATATTAATTTATTTAATTAATTTATTTTTTCCCCTATCCATCAGATGCAATTTTAACGTCTTCCTTTCTCCTACTCATTTAAAAAAAAAATCTTTCTCCTCTCCCTCTCACCTGTCTTTTTCTATTTGATCCACCTTGAGTCTAGTATGAAGATATCATACCCAACATATAAGAAAAAACTGAAAAGAGACAAAAAAAAAAAAAGGAAATTTATTTTTTCAAAACTTTTAGATGACCATTAGAGAGATCGAAAATAATAATAGAAAGTATATTTAGACTCATTACAATCTCAGAAATTCACAGAATATGAAATAGGTACAATATGAACTTTCTAGGTTCAGTGAATTCTGACTGAAACTACTAATGGACCTAGACGAGTTTGATTGGACCTATTTCAGGTCTTGTCGATTTTTGAAGTTGCAAAGAGTCCAACGATGCCCTTCATTACTTATTTCGGCTTCTCCGGAAATATTAAAATGTTATTAGAAGAATCAATTAGCGTTGGATCTTATATGAACATATTAGACCCAACGTAAGCCTAATATATTTTATATCATCCTTAGGGCTTGATATTTTCATATCAAGCTCACGTTTGGCCTGATATGAAATATATCCAGTTCAATGCTAGCTAATTTTTTTCAATAACATTTTAATACCTTCAGAGAAGTCGAAATAAGTAACGGAGGGCGTCGTTAGACTCCTTGCAATCTCAAAAATTTATAGGACCTAAAATGAGTCCAATCGAACCTGTTTAGGTTTATCAGTAAATTTCGATCAAAACTCACTGACCAACCTAGAAAACTCATATTTCATTCATTTCAGTTCATGTGGGTTTTCGAGGTTGCAATTAATTCAAATATGCTCTTTAATATTATTTTTGATCATTCCTAATAGTGGCCTAGAGATTTTGAAGAAAGACATTTCTTTTATTTTTTGATTCTTTTCTTATTTTCTCACATGTTGAGCTTGATATGGGGATACCAAGCCCAAAAAGATCTTGATATGAGAGCATAACATGATCAAGCAGAAAAGAAAATTGATAGATGAGAGTAAGGGAAGAGAGATTTACTTTTTTATGAGTAGAGAGAAAGGAGAGAGATGTTAAGATTTCTTACGATTCGTAGGAGAGGTAATAGGGATAAATAATCTAAGAGGAGACATGACACGGGAAAGCTACGTGACAGTGCCGATCAAGCTAGAGACTCGATGCCACACCGGGAAGTCAAGGCTTGAAACTATATCGAGAGAATGGAGGAAGACCCCTAAGGCCAAACTGGGAGGTCGAGCCCCGAGACTATCTCGGGAGAATGAGGAAGGCCTCCGAGACCAGCCCGGGAGATAAAACCCCGAGACTAACTTAGAAGAGTGGAGCCCAAAGAACATCTTAGGGAGAAGAGAACAAAGCTTCAAGCATCCCCTTCAAAACAGGAAATTCAGCAGGTAGTTATTGCCTGTAACACATGGTAATAATGAACTTAATAGTCATAATGGTCGTTACCGGCCTCACAAAGAGGAGAGCAACTGTCAGATAACCAATGACTATTAAACATGGAGGGGGGAAGAGGTGGAGACGTGCGGAGGGAAGACATCAAGTATATAAGATGCTTCAGAACCCAGGTAAAAAGGGGATGATAAAAATTTTGACTCGAATACTTTGATTCCTCGTTTCCTCCCTATAAGAGAGATTTCTGATTTAAGCGTCGGAGAGGACTCCATTAGAACTCTTTCTGGTGCATCCCCTTTACGCTCGTGTTAATTTCACAGACATTAGCATCCTCTCCTCGTCGTCATTTTCCCGGGTTGCGCTTTGGTGATTCGCCATCCCCATCGTTCACTTCCGGAACAAGTTTTGGCGTCGTCTGTGGGAAACTAGTCTAAGCACCAAAAGGAGCACTGCAATGGCGGAACTAGAGGGACAACCCATCATTTTGACATGAGAAGAGTTGGACAGCTTAGTCTCCAACGCCGTCATAGGAGCACTGGAGCAACATCAGATTGACCAAGATGCATCTCAATGAGCGGCCTCGACGCATGCTGAGATTCTAAGGGTGTTTGCTTCACACAATCGAAACTGAAGATCCATCTCACTGCCGGGAGCACCGACAAAGATAGCCCCTGGGCACAGGCGAGACTCCATAGGAGAGATGGAGAAAGCACATTCCATTGCCTCCAGAGTTTTGCAGCATGAAGAAGGACATGGGAAGAGCTAACCTGCAAAGGTCCTCCTGAAGTCCACGTCTACACCTTTCGCTCAGGACATCATAACGGATCACATACCTAAGCAGTTTCGTAGTCCGTAAATTACAGATTACGATGGGAAGACGGATCTGAAAGACCACATCTGTGAGTTTGAAAATGCGGCCCTATTACACCAATACACAGATGGTGTGAAGTGTCGGATGCTTCTGAACACGCTATCGGGAGCCGCATAGAAATGATTTCAGAGGCTGCCTCAAAACTCAATAAACTCCTTTCTGGAGTTTAAAATTGTCTTCCTACGTCACTTCGCTAGCAACCGGCGATACCAAAAGACAACACTAAACCTTGTTGCATTAAAGCAGAAAAGCAACGTGTTAAAATACCGGAAATAGAAGGACCAGAATGCAAAGTTTCTAAACTTAAGGGCCTATGTCGAATAAGCCAAAATAAGAGGGGCAAATTGTAAAATGACCAGCCATTAATTAATTTCCTTTTCCTTTCTAAAGTTTTCGGTCGAATCTTTTAAGCCGATGCTTTTGGCAAAAAAGGGTGGGATTCCTTTTCGTGATTTTCTTTCCTCTTCCCGTTCGACTCTCCTTCTTCTTCTTCGTCGAGCGCACGCGAGGGAACGGCGGCAGCAGCGATCTCTGGTGGTTCTTCCTCCTCGCCCTCGATTCCTCGCCGGACGGCAACTCCACGCGATTGAGGGCTCGGGTCAGTGATTTCAGAGGTTGCTATTGGGACCTAGGGCTATTGTGGCGATTTCTCTCCCTGAGCGATCTGAGCAGAGGTGTTTGGGTGTGTGATCTGAGGTAATCTTTTCTCTGATCGGTAGGGTTCTTCGATTTCTTTGATTGGTGATCATTGTTGAATTGGAGAGTTTTGTATGCTTGTATTGCCGTGAGATGGTGGTTGGTTCTTGACCTGTTTTGGGAATTAGGACAGATTCTGAGATCTTGTGTATTCTCGCCGTGGGTTGTGGTTTAGAATCAAAGGATTTGAAATGTTCTGTGATCTCGATTGTTTTTCGAGAGTTTTGGATGGTTTCGGAGGTTGTCTCTGTTGGCTTTCGATTTGTGAAGGGATTGGATCAATATGTGTAGAATCGTTTGATTCGTTGGTTGAATCGATTTAGGTTTTGAGTGTTCCGTGGTGATTTGCTATTGCTGTTAATTAGAGTTGGATTTCGTATTTGTTCTCTATGGTTGATCACTGCCATGTTCTTCACTTGGAATTTGATTTAGTTTGGTTCTTGGCCGTGAGCTATGTTGGGAGCAATCTGATCAGTTTGTGAGGGTATTGTTGGCCTTGATCAGTTTGTGAGGTTTTTGTGGATGTTTGAGTGGGATTGTTATTTGTTTGTCCTTGATCTTGGAATAGGCTATTGTTCATGTGCCCTGATTTAATCGTAGGGATTAGAATAATTTGCTTAGCCGATCCTGTAGCCTCATGTCATGAGTGGTGAATGGGTTCGGGTTTTGTTTAGTTGATAATCTAATTGGGTCACAGGTTAGATCAAGGGTGTTTAATTAATTAGGGTTGATGAACTACACATGATAGTTAGGGTTAGATCCTAATATTGTGTAGTATTAGTTTAGCTATCATTAATATTGTAATAGCTAAATTTATGTGCATGATACAGGACATTGACGTGGTGATCGGTTACGGAGTTTTGGACGGGGGTGCTCATCGTTTTCGTGTTACTTCATCGGAGGCGGGTATCTCTGACTCTTCTTTTAGAACTGTCACAGATATATATATACTTGATAGGCTTGTTTAGCAATAACATAATAAATTGTGGCATGACTCTTATATTTGTTTTGTTGATGTTGTTTGTGCCACAATTGACTTGTGATACCTATACCTTTAGGACTTAGGTTATGGTGCATTATCCACGAACCTTGCATATCATGTCGATATAGGTGGACTAGATAGTGGATGCTATTTGACTAGTGTTATGCATCATCGTGCACTGTGCATCACTGTCGAGCAGGGGCCCCTTTTGGGTGAGCTAGGTCGACAGTCATACTGACCTACCCATACGGCCACTCATGGGTTAGTGGTTGACGGAGTATTGGGTAGTGTGCTCTGTGATGCTCCGCTCATGCACTCATGGGTTAGTGAATCGGAGCGTGGTAGCTGGCAGATGTCCCTCCTTGCGTTGTCCAGATACCAGAAGATGAGAGGGAGATATCTCTCCCCCATTATATACATGGGGTAGGGGTAACACTCAGACAGAGATGCCCATCACAGATGGCCTTAGGCTGATAGAGACATCGCTAGGATAGGCCTTGGAGTAGGGGTGTTACACCAGCAGCATTCCGTCTACTCGATCGCTCAGGAGTAATGATGGCAGAGTATGGACGACAGTCACAACCCTACGTCGGAGGGTGGCCTCCACTCAGCTTCCTCCCGTACATAGGTGACGATGTCTGACCGACGGCAGGGGTGACCAGACCATGTCATTGCACTTTGTGTGTTCGTTTATTTTGCCCTTACATGTGCTTATTTATACTTGATGTTGTATATGATTGACATGCACTTACAGGAGACCCTTATGTATGGTCTTGGCGACTCTACGATATTGGTATGGTAGTTCTTATTGTTCTCTTGCAGCTCTTCTTATTACTGTCTGTGCACGTACGATTTCGGTAGTCTATTACACTGTTGCTATATTTGACTATCTTGTATATATATGAGGAGATATTCGCTGAGTTTTATTACTCATACCGTTAGCTCCTTGTTTTTATTTCAGGATGACTAACTGGAGTGTGCCCGACAGCCTGTCCTAGTTCGCGTACTTGTCGAGATGTCTTCGGGATTTATCGTCTAGTATGTTGCTAGTATTTTCTATTGTTTTCTTCCACTGTTGCTTTTGTTGGATTTAGTCATACTATACGGCAGTATAGTTGTACGTTTGTGAGACCTTTATGCTTTGTGTTTTATCGTAAGTCGGACCGGTCCGCAGTCAGGTATGGGTTACCCGGTTTTATATTATATTCTGTCTTGATTTGAGGCCTGAGGCCATTTTAACTGTGTGGTTGTGTTTTATGTGATATGTGTATGTGTGAATTGTTCGCCGGATAGGGGAGGTGCTGTCCGATTTTCTATTGGATCAGCGGCTCCTGGGGTCTCGGGGCGTGACAATTTATTTATAGCTCAATTGGTACCAGGATTCAGGAACTTTAGTATTTAGCCTGGATGTCTAGAGTTCGAATCCTGGGAAAGGCAAAAATCTACTGGCCAGGGGTGGGAAGTACTTGTGAGTAACGACCACCCAAGAGGTCGCCCAAGGGGCCGCCAAATGAGATTTGGCCGCCCAAGGGGCCGAGGGCCGCCAGTTGGGCCGCCCAAGGGGCCAAGGGGCCGGGTCGTTACAATAAAAAGACGCCTTTTATGTAGCGGCCCCGCCTCTATGGTCCCCGCAGGCAACCCTCTAGGTCGGCGATCCTACGGTCTTCCCACCCCTGGCAGTGGATTTTTGCCTTCCCCAGGATTCGAACTCTAGACCTCCAGTCTTCTCACTTGGTACCAGGATTTAGGAACTTTAGAACTTAGCCTGGAGGTCTAGAGTTCGAATCCTGGGGAAGACAAAAATCCACTGCCAGGGGTGGGAAGACCATAGGGTCGCCGGCCTAGAGGGTTGCCTGCGGGGACCATAGAGGCGGGGCCGCTACACAACGAGCCGTTGAAAGATTATATCCAACGATTGAATCGGGTGACACAAGATGTGTCGAGTGCCACCTCAGAGATCCTTATCAACACTTTCACGCAAAGGTTTTTTGAAGCAAATTTCTTCTGATCGCTGGTGATGAATCCACTGGTCAGCTTCGATGATTTATTGGGGTGTCCGGTCAAGTATGCTAATGTGGAGGAGGTATAATACACTCGTCGAAAGGATTCAGTAGGAGTACCTACCCAAATCTCGGTATGATCCGAGAGGAGGGAATCACCCGCTCCTGCCCGAGCGAAGGATCCTCGCTCCAGTAAGGATTACTGGAATGATAAAAAGAAGTTGGTAGAAATGGAAGACACCGAAGGACCCGTACCACCGGAGAAGTACTGCGACTTTTATGACAATACCACCCACTCCATGGAGGAATGCTATACTCTGAGGTAGAGATGATCCAAGGATGTAGACGCTAAGCCACATAAAAAGTGGAGTAATTCGGGGTATCGATGAAGGTCTCCTCGCCAAAGCCCTTCTCCTCATCGACGGTAGCCGGGGAATGATAGATCCTGGCGCTGGTCGCAGTCGGCCTCGAGTGGAAGAAGCCGGGAGACGGTACCTCATCGGGTTGTCTCTCCGGAATGAGATCCCGAGAAAGACAAGGCTCCTGCTTAGGGACCTCCGTTGGGCAATGTGGGAGTGATCTTAGGAGGCCCGACCGGAGGAGATTCCCATCGGGCAAGGAAGGCTCATACCCGCAGATTGGAAAGCTACGCCATTGGGACGAATAAGGAGAAGCGCTAGGGTTCTGTCATTTCCTTCGGACATGATGACTTGGAGGATGTTGAAGCTCCTCATGAAGATGCACTGGTAATTCTCGCCCATATAGCCAATTATGAGGTTAAATGCATTTTCGTGGATATAGGTAGCTATGTTAACATCTTGTACAAGGCAGCGTTGGACCATATGCAAGTCGATGAAGATGAACTACACCCTGTCTCCACGACACTTTTCGACTTCAATGGTTACCGAGTACAGTCGATGGGACAGATCTCATTGTCCCTGTTGCTGGGGGATGACACCTTACAGAGAATAAGGAAAACTCCTTTCATGATAGTAGATGCCCCATCGTCATACAATGTCATTCTGGGAAGACCAGTGCTCAGCTTATTCCAGGCGATAATCTCAGTCTATCACCAAAAGATCAAATTCCCAGTGGGAGAGTAGGAGGCTGAAGTTAAAGGAGACCAGTTATCCTCTCGGCGATGTTATAGTGGGGAAGTTATGACAGAATCTCGCAAGAACCTGAATACTCACGTGACCTTGCAGATTGATTTGGCCGATCCCCGGGCAGGAGAAGGGGCCAAGGAGGAACACAGGGAGGTCAAGAGTGAGGAAGTACAAATTCATCCCCAACAGATCGGACGAATCACAAGAATTGCTACAGATTTTAAGCCAGAACACAGATGCTAGCTGATCAGTTGCCTAGTGGATCATCAGGAAGTGTTTGCGTGGGCCACCGAAGAAATCAAAGGAGTTCCTCCTGCCTTGGCCACACACTGATTACACATCACTCTAGGAGCTCAATCGGTAAAGCAGAGACGATGACACTTTACTCCAGAGCAAGACTGGATAATCAGAGAGGAGGTGGCAAAGTTGTTAAAGGTATGACATATTAGAGAAGTTCAATTCCCGACACTGCTGGGTTGTATTGATTTTCGTGACTTAAATAAAGTCTGTCCTAAAGACTATTACCCTTTGCCTCACATTGATCAACTGATAGACTCAATTTCCAGTTGTGAATTTAATTGGATGCTATATGCGCATCAGGGATACCACTAGGTTTCTCTCGCTCGAGAAGACCAAGAGAAGGAAAGTTTCATAATGGTGGATGACACTTACTGTTATAATGACATGCCATTCAGGTTGCGTAATGCGGGAACGACCTATCAGCGTATGATGGATAATGTGTTCTGGCACCAGATTGGACGAAATATTGAAGTTTATGTTGGGTATGGCTTGGCGAGTTTCCTAAGCGAATACTCGGTCGATCCGAGAGACCTCTCCATGTCTACGGATAAAAAAATTAATCTGAATGGGGAGCCGTCTCCCTATGACCATCTCGTGCCGTATCGAACGATCCAAATTACAACTCGGCCAATTGCTAAAATCGGCCTTGTAATTTGCTCAACCGTTCGACCGCGAAATAGGCGACGAGTTGATCGCCGACTTTTGTGTTTATGGTCGAGGTCCAATTAATAAATTATTCACCATGATACAATATCAAAATAATAAATTAAGTAACATGAAATGACGAGGTTAGCAAACATAGCACACAATAAACATAAGGATAATCAAGGAGCTTGGGGAAGAGATATACCTTCCCGATCACCTCGCGGTCTTCTACCTTATGTCCCTCCCTTCACGGACGTCGTGTGGGCGATGATCTACCGCGAACTGAGATCACCAAAGCCTCCAACCGAGCTCTCCTTCACTTGGCCGAGAACTCTAAACCCTAGTCTCTAGGGTTTTCCTGCCACAAGCTTCGCTACCTCTCCCTTTGCGCCGCCATCCACCGGAGCTGCCCAAGGGCCACCGAACCGTCTTCTCACTTCGAGAGGAAGGAGAAGAAGATGAAAGAGGAGAGAATTCTCCTTCTTCCTCACCCAAACAACCCTCCACTTAGCCCCTCCCTCAACCTTGCGGCGCCGCCGCAAATTGTGGTTGCGCCGCCTCCCACAAGCCGCCGGCGGCTTCTCTCCCCACGGTGAGCACCACAAAAGGTAGAGGACTCCTCTTCCTTGTCTCAGTGATCCCCAATCGAAACTTGGTGGAGAGAAGAAGAAGGACCGAAGAGGAGAAGCCTCTTCTCCTTTGGCATCGACCGAACCCAAGGGAGAATAGGAGAGAGAGAGGCCTAGGGTGTTTACTCTTGGATCAAGCCTTGGTTTGATGATCTCCTTGGGTATATATAGGGCTAAGGTAGAGAGCAAGAGGAGGAGATGGATCTTGGCCCACCAACGGGTCTAAACCTGATCCATTAATTAAGATCCATTCCACTAAAGGATCTTAATTGAACTTCCTCACCAACCCTCATATTTTCATATGGGCTCCACATATTACGAGTCGTCCATCCCCCCATGTTTAAGATCTCGAATGCCCGTTAATTAATTTAAATTACTGATAATTCAAATTAATTAACCTCTGAGTCCTTGACTAGTATCACTCGACCTTATCATCATGCCAGATCAAATCCACCTGCAGGGTTTAGCATGATGAACCTTTCGAGCTCATCAAGGGGGCATCATCAACCCGACTGACCAGGACACGGATTCCGTCAATAATCAACAACACATCATATTATTAATATTATCTCCCAACTTACCTGGCCTATTGATCTAACAGAATAGATCTCGCCCATTGGTAAATCAAAGAAATAATAGTTAATAATATATGCCCATTATTATATCGGGATTAAGGGATCGTACTCCATAATATAATCTTGAGGTCCTATCCAATTATCGAGTCAGTACAAATTGGATAACCTCGGATTTTGGTCCTACTCAATGTACTCAAAGCACACTAGTGTAATTCAATGGTCAAGACCAACCACAACTACTTACACTACAACCATCTCGATGGGTTGTCCAATTCCATCTCGGTTGTGGGCCTCTATTTATACTAAGCAAGGAACTGATAACATGATCTTCGGTGTGACACCACACACCATGTTATCTACAATGCAAAGTAATTGGACTTCATGCATGTACTAATGTAAACAGGCACCTAGTGTAGTTGTGATTCTCTTTTCAAAATGAAGATGTTCATATAAAGAAATCCATACTTTCAGTATACACATCTTACAGTTTACGTGGATGACATCTTGGTCAAGACAGAGAAGGCGAAGGGCATGATTGTCGATTTGGAGGAGACATTTGTTACCTTAAGGGCTAATAGATTAAAGTTGAACCCTGCTAAGTGTTTGTTTGGAGTGAAAAGTGGATGATTTCTCGGATACATGGTAATGGAAACAGGAATCGAGGCAAATACTGAGAAGGTACAGGCTATCCTTAACATGCCATCTCTGAGTAATTTCAAAGAAATACAACAACTTAATGGAAGGATTACAGCCCTATCCGGATTCATCTCTCGGTCTTCTGACAGAACTCTGTCCTTTTTCAAAATTTTGAGAAAAGCAGTCAAGTTCGAATGGGATGACTAATGCGAGAAGGCTTTTACAGATTTAAAAGTATATCTATCTGAACTCCCCATACTATACAAGCCGCTGGGAGGGAAGACACTTTTTGTCTATTTATTTGCAGCTGAACAAGTTATAGGTTCTGCACTTATTCACGAGGAATGTAATACTCAATATCCTATCTATTTCCTTGGTCATCTCCTTAAAGAAGCGGAAACTCGGTATACTACTCTAGAGAAATTGACATATGCATTAGTATTGACGGCCCGAAGGCTGAGACCATACTTCTTGGCGCATCCCATTGTGGTATTCAGTAACAGTCCACTCGGGCGCGCCCTCATGAATCTGGATGCTTTGGAACGATCAATCAAGTGGATTGGAGAGTTGAGCGAGTATGAAATTGAATATCATCCTCGAACGACTATTAATGCTCAAGCTCTAGCCGACTTTATGCTCGAGGCAATCCAAGTAACTGAAGCAAGAGAAGTATGGAAGATTTACGTTGATGGTTCATCCAATCACAAGTCCAGTGGAGTTGGATTTCTAGGGAAGATGTACTACAGTTATCCATCTGACTCAGCTTCCGAGCCACCAACAATGAAGCCGAGTATGAGGCAATACTAGCGGGGCTACAAGCCGCCAAACAAGTTGGGGCTACTCAAGTTATGTTATATTCAAACACTCAACTCGTGATGCAATAGCAAAAAGGAGATTTCGAGGTCCGGAATGAATGCCTGCAAAGGTATGTAACTTTGTATGAGCAATTGAAATCCTTCTTGTCTGAGGTCACGCTGCATAAAATATCCCGAGTGGATAATGTCAAGGCGGATGAACTAACCAAGTTTACGAGCTCCCTTGCGCTATGGACGTTGGAAGAGCCTAGTGGTTAAGAAGAGGTCGTGGCCCAAATAGAGGAAGAAGCTAAGGATGCTGCATTACCGGATTGGAGAGAACCCTATGTGGAATTTTTACTCAATAGAATAGTACCATCGAGCGGTGAATAAGTTTGACTTTTCCGTTGCAGGGCCTCCAGGTTCACACTGATCGGAGAGCACCTATGTAAGCGAGTGTTCGCTCGACCATTGCTCAAATGTGTCGGCCCCGGAGATGTCGAATACATCTTGCGAGTGATACATGAGGGCATATGTGGGGGTCACATTGGCGCGCGGTCAATGGCTAGAAAGATTATTCTGGCCCGATACTTTTGGCCCACGCTACATGCAGATCCTCACAAATTTATCGCCGGATGTGAAGCCTGCAAAAAACATCAGCATATTATTCACCGCCCCCGTCGAACTACTGCGAGTCTCTACTGTATCGTGTCCCTTTGACCAGTGGGGAATGGATATAGTAGGTCCTTTCCCGATTGGACCTCAACAGAAGAAATTCTTATTGGTATTAGTGGACTACTTTTTCAAATGGGTCGAGGCTGAGCCACTCGCCCAAATCACGGAGGCTGTCGTGATAAAAATCTTATGGAAAGACATAGTTTGCAGGTACGGAATTCCTCATAAATTAGTATCGGATAATGATCGACAATTTGTAGGACGTAAACTCAGAGAGTGGTATGAAGGGCTAGGTATTCACCAGGCCTTCACCTCAGTCGCTTATCCGCAAGGTAATGGCCAGGCCGAAGTCGTCAACCAGGAAATCATTAGGGGGCTCATGATAAAGCTAGACTATGTCGGAGGTAGCTGGGTCGAAGAACTCCTGAGTATCCTATGGTCGTACCGTACCACTCCAAAGGAAGAGATAGGATAGAGTCATTTCAATTTGGTCTATGGTGTGGAGGTAGTAATTCCTGTGGAGGTAGGCGATGAATCAACCCGACGATAACTTTGCAACAAGGAGAATAACGACCAGGGGTGACTACTCGATCTAGACTTGGTGATGGAGGTGCGGGACAAGGCAGCTACCCGACTAGCTGCATACCGCCAACACATGCAACAAGTCTACAATTGTCGAGTGTTCACCCAGACTTTTCAGGTCGGGGACCGAGTCTGGAAAAGGACCAAACAAGTCGGCGATGTGAGAATCTGAGAAATTTGAGGGCTAAAAGGCAAAAATTTCGAAATTAAGGGCATGGTTGGGATTTCGAAAAAGCTGAATGGGTTTTTCTGCAAAACGGCCATCCCTTATAAAGCCTTTGTTTTCCCGTTCAGCGTGACCTAGCCACCACCAAAAATTTTCCTCGATCTCTTCTCTCCGCTTCGCCTTTCGCCGCAGCCAGGAGAGAAACCGCACCAGCCCTTCTTCTTCCCCGATCTCACCGGAGCCGGAGTTTTGGCGGATCTCAATTTCTTCTCTTCCCCACGTTTCCTGCCGTAGGAGCGATTTGGGCTTCCGAATCGAAGCTAGGGCTTCGGGAGCAAACGAGGATCGCCGGCTCTCTCCAGCTCTCGCATTTTCCTTCCCTTTCTGTTACTGGTGGTGAGTGTTTGTTGTTTTGCGATTTCAAATGGTTTCCTATCGTGGTCGGGATCTTGATTTGGGCGAACCTTCGTGTTGGGTGGATCTAGGGCACGGTTGGTGTTCCGATCTTCGTCTTTGTTCTTCCTGAGACCGGGCAATCCCTTTCCTTCGGGCGATTCCCCTCTTTCACGGTTGCCATCGCAAACAAGCAAGACTGCCGGGCCTCCCTCTCAGATCGCAGCAATTTGACTGAGTCTAATTCCGATCTTGTGGTTGTTCTGTTTCCTCTGTTGGGTTTGATTTGTATTGATCCGCGTCGCCGGAGCAGAGGAGTACGTGCATACCAACTGAGGTAAACCCTATCCCTATTGGTGATTGATTCGAATTCTCTTCTTGGTTGCTGTGAATCTGGTGGATGCAATTAGGTTTAAGATTTCTTGCAGTGAGTGTGGATGCGATATTGTTCTTCTTCCACTGCTTAGAAATCTAATGGTAGAACTCCCTATGTTCTTAGTTGTTAGATGGGTGATTAGGGCTTTGTTCTTGATCGGGTTAGAGGGATGATTGATTAGAATTAGGAGATTAATTGGAGATTAATTAATCATAATTAACCCTAATTAACGAATTGGCTAAGAAGTTAGGGTTAATTGATTTATTAATAATAATTAGCCCAAATTAATCAAAGGGGTGGTTAATTATGATTAATTGATTAGGATTAATCCTAATTAAATTAGAAGTTATATTCGACTAAATGATTGTGTATTTGATGCAGGATATTGAGTGTCGCGGCTATCTTCGTCGCGGCTATTATTTCTAGACGGGGGTTCTCGACGCCTGGATTTCTTCATATCGAGGCGGGTACCTCTTACTATGCATAGTTAGACATAGTTAGCAGTAGGGATATCTGATATCTGTAACTCTGTGCGCTTGCTTCAGTAGTTGTATTTCCGTTAGCTTTACTGCTTACTGTTCCTGTATGGATTGATGATGCACAGTTTACCTTATACCTTACGCTAGGATTTAGGTATTGGTGCATACCGGTTATCTGGACTACTGCATATCATGTAGATGACAGTAGGGATAGATAGTGGTTGATGCATGGGTTAGCGACATGTATCATTATTGCACGTAGTATAGGGGACAACCTTTGACTCCCTGGAGGTTGAGATGGGTCGTCGTACTTGCTACTCGTCCTACCTATCCGATGATAGCAAGGGACGTTTAGAGCGTCACTTCACCCGATGGTGGGGTACGTTTATGGTCTCCGACCCTACCCATTCGGTCTCGCGTGTGCATTATCGACCGTCTGTTCGTGCAGGGAAGACCAGGTCACAGCCCTACCCATATGGTCCCGCGTGTGCATTATTGACCCAGGCGTCAGGGGTGACCCATGCTGCATCATGAGCATACTGTGCATTGATGCATATGATTGTGTTTGCTGCACTTGATTGCTGCACTTGGTTGACATGCATACTACTGGGTTTGGGATCGACGCAGGTAGGTATGTAGTTACTTTACTGCTTATGGTTCAGTTCTGCATTTTCTTACTGCAGTTATCTTCAGTACTGTGATAGATAGATTGACGGTGACTTACTGCTATCATTTCTTCCTATGCACATTAGACTGTATTCGCTGAGTTCTTAGGACTCACCCCGTTGGCTATATTTTTCTCTTATCAGGATGATCGTCTGGATTGTTCAGCAGCCTGTCCCAGTTCATGTGTCTCCGAGACGATTTTCGCCTGTCTTTTGGTTGGGGTACATGTTGGTACCCGTCTCTTTTATTCATTGTATTTCTTTTCATTTCCGCTGTTGGTATGTTATACTCTTTTGTGTCGTCTATGTTACGGCGGGATAGTTGTACTTTTGTGTGCCATGGAGGCCTCGATTTTGTTTTGGTTTTGTCGTAAGTCGTACCGGTACGCAGCCTTGTCGTCGTTTTCGTTTCTGTTAATTGCAGACGGTTGATCCAGCCCTATAGGCTGAGGTACAATCATCTGGGATGGTCGTAGAGATTAGGTTTCCGAATTGTCTGTCGGTCGAGGGAGTGGCAGTCTGGTCGGTATCGGACGAGCGGCTTCTCGGTGCGTGGCAGGCGACGTTGGAAAGCTCGAGCCTCAATGGAGTGGACCTTACCTGATCGTCAAAAAGCTTGCGAGAGACAGTTATTATTTACAAGATGCTGACGGCAAAAGACTGGAGAAACCATGGAATGCAAGTCACCTCCAGCCTTACCGCACCCGGTGAGCCGGTTGATTAGTATGTGTATTTATAAACATATTTGTATTTTCTTGAAGCTTGAATAATCAAGGAAACGGAAGCAAATGTCTCACCAAGGCCAAATGGAAGTGTAAAGCCTAAGTTCCTACAGTCTTATGATGCCGAGGATGCCCAAGATGTGTTGACCTGGGCGAGGTGCTGAGGATGCTCGATCGGGAGCAGCCTGAGTTCTTACCATCTTGTAGTGTCGAGGATGCTCAAGATGCATATACCTGACCAAGGTACTGAGGATGCCCGGCCGGGAGCAACCCGAATTCCTACCATCTTATGGAGTCGAGGATGCCCGAGGATGCCTATGATGTGTAGACCTGACCGAGGTACCAAGGATGTCCAGCCGAGAGCAGCCCAAGTTCCTACCATCTTGTGGTGTCGAGGATGCCCAAGATGTGTAGACCTGGCTGAGGTGTTGAGGATGCCCGACTGGGAGCAAACCAAGGACCTACCATCTTGAAGTGACAAGGATGCCTAAGATGTGTAGACTTGGCCAAGATGCTGAGGATGCCTGGCCAGGATCAGCCAGGGTTCCTACAATCTGGTGGTGCTGAGGATGTCCAAAATATGTAGACCTGGCTGAGGTGCTAACGAGGCCTGGCCAGGAGTAGACCGAAGACCTACCATCTTGAGGTGCCGAGGATGCCTAGATGTGTCGACTTGGTCGAGGCTTTAAGGATGCCCGACTGGAATTAGCTCGAACTCTCATAAGGTCCAGGGAAGGCCCGGGCAGTGGCACATGTGTTGATTTAAGCATGAAATTCTGAATGCATTTAAGATATTGAAAACGGTAAACACTTACAGCGATTCTCCGTTCGTCCTTCGTTGTTCGTCACGCTTGTCGTCGGAAGAACGATCACGTGTCGGAAAGTTCTTCCCCTCTCGGATTCACGAACCAAATCCCACTGCCTGGATGATCTCCTCGTCTTAGAGTTCTTCTCTTGCTCTCACTCACACATGCACCACACCTTGCCCTTGAATGAAGCCCCTTACCCTCTCCTTATATAGGAGAGGATAGGGGGTAGAAGTAGTGGAGAGGGAGGGGGCAACAAGCCCACCTCCCTGCAGCGTGTGCAGTAACTGCACACGCCCCACTTCTTACATCTCCCACTCATACAAGTCAAGTCACATAGACAATACAAGAATCAGGTCACAAAGACCATATAGTCACATAGACTAACACAAGAAATAGGTCACAAAGCCCATATAGTCACATAGACTAATAGATCATCCAATTCATACATTTAGGGAAAATGATTCGTGCGACAGCAAGCATACTGAGCAATCATTGCTAAGAAAGTTATGACACTTAACTTAGCTGCTCTCTGAGCGATCAATACTAAGAAAGTTGTTACACTTTACTTAGTCGCTCTATCATATGAATCAGAGACATCCATCACTTGCTTTTACCCCAGACTAAAACATTTACATCAATATGAACATCTCTAATCCCTCGTAATGACCATTAAGTCAAGAGCATGTTCAGTATTTCCATTCAATACAATTATTCACAATCACATCTTAAGTACTCAACAAAAGATGTAATTGGTCGACCAGTGAATAAGTGTCAATGATGTAAATCTCTCTTAGTCTTCCTATTTAGCTTGAATCTATTCATTCTAATTAGTTGCTTTCCTAGTTATGTTCCATAGACCGAATCATCCATAGCCAATAGGATACATGCTAAGGTAGCAGACACTGATTAAAATTTCAAGCAGACAGCCAAATAGTCACATAGGGTAAATCTGAGATTAACTTATAATCTCAAGGGTCTCACATAGTAGAGAGGCAGGGATCCATTCTCCTACTACCCTTATTGTCGCTATAGCACATGTGGTATGAATCACATGCTACGATGTTTTTCTCTTTAACAAAAGAGTGCATGTTTTATCAAAATTAACATCGTACAGATTTGATTTAGACATACCTAATGCCTAATCCTGAATTCAACTTATGAATTCCTATCTGGCTATAAGCAGATTCAGTAAATGGTGGGTTCATTTACTCCGATCATTACATAAATAATCTCATCTTGATACAAAATCAAGGCGACTCCAACTTATGAGTATGTCTCTATTTATAGCTACATAAGCTATCCCATAAGTAATAGTCTTACCTCTATTTATACTCAACAAATAGAGATGAATATCCATGTGAGTGGACCAATCTCAACCTGCCAACATGCTTATCGAGACTTTTATCTAAAATGTAACACCAATATATACACTGAATAAATCATGACATTTTCATATATTTGATTGATTTTACAATGTGTTACATTTTACGAAGTCCCAAAGACTTCACAAATCCAAGAAATGACTCTTTAGTCAATGGCTTAGTAAAAGGATCTGCTAGCATAGCACGGGTAGGAATATACTCAAGGACTACCTTTCTTTTGTCCACAATATCCCTTACATAATTATATTTAATTTCTATGTGCTTGCCTTTACTGTGATATTTGGGATCCTTGGAAAAAGCTATTGCAGCTTGATTGTCACAATACAATGTAACGAGACTCCCACTATCCTCAGCAATCTTCAAATGCTTCAGGAACCTTCTTAACCAGACAGCTTCTTGTACAGCCGCTGCACAAGCCACATATTCGGCTTCCATTGTCGACAGTGCTACACAAGTCTGTTTCTTGCTATTCCATGAGATGACGCCACCATTCAGCAAGAATGCATAACCCGATGTGGATTTTCTGTCATCAAGATCTCCTGCCCAATCTTCATCTGTGTAGCCCTTCATGCTCAACTTTGATCCTTGGAAGCAGAGACAATAATCTGCCGTCCCTTTGAGATATCTGAATATTCTCTTCACCGCCTTCCAGTGTCTCGATCCTGGGTTTGACTGTAAACGGCTAACTAAGCCAACAGCATAGCTGATATCAGGACGTGTACACAACATAGTATACATTAAGCTACCAATGGCACTGGCATATGGTTTTTTCTTCATTTCGGCTATTTCATTAGGAGTCTTGGGATACATACTTTTGCTCAGAACAGTACCTCTCGCTATAGGAGTTTGTTCAATGTTGCAGTTTGACATATTGAAGTGTTGTAACATCTTAGTAATATAAGCCTCTTGAGACAAACCCAAAAGTCTTTTTGTTCGATCTCTAATGATCTTTACCCCTAAGATGTACTCAGCTTCTCCCATATCTATTATGTCAAATTGTGATGAAAGCCACGATTTTATTTCTATCACAAACTGTATGTCATTTCCAGCTATTAGCATATAATCAACATATAACGATAATATGACAATCTTTCCTTTATCCTCCCTTGAGGTATACACAATGATCCTCATTGATCATTTCGAAATCATAAGATAAAATGACTTCATTAAATCTTATGTTCCATT
>JAGFNQ010002016.1:76425-117256 GCA_024364735.1 Boesenbergia rotunda | reverse complement strand
GGTCTTCTTCTCCTCAGGTTCCCTTAGTTTGCTCCTACCGCCCTCGTTCATCAGCTACGACCAAAAAAGTTGCCACCTCAAAGACAGCCGACCTCTTCCATTGACTAAAAACTGAGCCATCGAGACGAGAGCGCAGCGCTCTGTGTCTGCACTTTTTCTACTGCAATGCATGGAAATTGTACTATAATGAATGGTCACGTAAACCAAGGTAGGGGGAGAGTAGCTAAGCCCTGCCCTGTCACTAGCAGTAGCTTTTTTGTTTGTTGCCTCTTTTCCTTCTTAATTCCCCTTCCACTTCTCCACCTTCGTCATCGTCTTGCGATTGCATGTCTCTATCTTCCTCCGTGACTCAGGGAGACAGAACAAAAAAGAGGGCGGATGTGTGTCGGCGGTATTCTTGGGAGGATGAGGAGAGAAAATACAGTGGGCGCTTGCTCTCCCGCCGTGGTTTTGCTCCGTGTCCGATAGCTGAGCAATGACAGCTGACCGTCCGTAAATCTCCATGAATACAAAGCTGGTGGAAGAGGGAGCAGCAGATTACCTCCGAATCTTTGCCTCAATCATGCATCGATCGAATGGATTGCCGTCCCGCAATCCCTTTCGGATAGCCTGAGATTTAACGTTTACTGCGAGGGATAATTGCCCCGGCCAGCCACCTTCTTCCTCCTTTCTCTCTTTGTTTATAAGGACTGCTCGTGCAGCGGTTTGGTAGTTGGGAAGCCCATGGAACTCGACGAGCAGGGCTTCTTGGACGAGCTGCTCGGCCCCTTCTTCGCGCCCGGCGAAGCTGACGCCTGCTTCGACTGTTTCCAGCAGAGCCCCGCCGGGCTCCTCCCTCCCTGCGCCGGCTATGACTACTGCCTGAGTGACGCTGTGTACTCTGCCGCGCCGGAGGTACAGGCCGAGTACGGCCAGAGCTCCAGCAAGTCGGAGGCGCCGCCGCCGCCGTCGGTGGTCGGGCTGAGGAAGACGAGGAAGAAGAAGCTCGAAGGCGCGCCGTCGAAGAATCTAATGGCGGAGCGGCGGAGAAGGAAGAGGCTCAACGACCGGCTCTCCATGCTCAGGTCGATAGTCCCCAAGATTAGCAAGGTGGAGTGCTTTTTCTCTTACTCTGTCCATCAAGTGTTCGACAAAATGCTCATGAGAAAAACACGCAGATGGACAGAACTTCCATTCTCGGGGACACCATCGATTACATGAAGGAGCTAATCGACAGGGTCAAGCACCTGCAAGAGGAGACGATCGACCTCACTCCGGATCAAGACACTAATCTACTGAACATCTTCAAGGAATTAAACTCGAAGGAGGTCTCGGTGAGGAACTCCCTAAAGTTAGTATACGCGCATTCCCGTCGCTTCTTCGACGCTAACGGATCTCGTGTGCATTAACGATCTTCCAGTTCGATGTCCAAAGAAGAGAGAACGATACGCGCATCGGAATCTGCTGCGCCGCCAAGCCGGGCCTCCTGCTTTCCACCGTGAGCACGCTGGAAGCACTCGGGCTGGACATCCAACAGTGCGTGATGAGTTGCTTCAGTGAATTCGGAATGCAGGCATCTTGTCTAGAGGTAAGTTTGCATTATGTAATTGACATTGTCGGGATTTTGTTCTACTGATCCTCGATTCGAGTTGCAGGAGATGGATCAGAGGGCAGTCATTGGCGCTGAAGACATCAAGCAAGCACTCTTCAGGAATGCAGGCTATGGAGGAAAATGCTTATGAGAGAAAATTGATGATAGAATTAAGTTCATCTGCTAGCTGTGCAGTGTGACATGAGCCTTGAGGAATATTTGCCTGTCAAGGATTTGAGGGATGTTTGTCTTGCCCTTTGGCCTGTTATTGTTAAAGCAGCTACCTAATCCCATACATCTATTTTATATTCTCTCTTTATGCTTCTCGGGCTCCATCTTTCTCTGTTGGCTAAGAAAGTAAGAACAAAACAAAAGTGTGATATAGCCTGTCCCTCGTACATGCACCACATGGTCGCCACCAGTTCTTGATAGTTTACTGCACAAAAGTTAATGATGAACCAAAATTTTCATAATACTAAAATCACATAGCCATTTTCTATGTATTTATCTCCTCTAACTATTCAAAAATTTATTATTTTTAATATATGCTATAAATATATTAATAAGATTTTAAAAAATATATTAATTTTGATTTAAAATACTTTTTCTTCTCTAAATTTATCAGTCAATTTGAATAAAATTGTAATAAAATTGTTAGAAACTGATGGATGGATCAACACTAATTAAAAATTAGAAGTTTAATATTTTAAATAAAAAAATTCAGAATTAGTTAGTATCATTATCCTAAGTTATTTAATGAGTTTATAATAAATTTTATCTGGTCTTTATAAGATTAAAAATTCACCGTCTCAAATCTAACATTGTTGATATATTAAGAAAATTTTCAAGATTACATTAATTTTGATTTGAAATTATTTATATTGAAAATATAATCAAAGTTCTATATTAAATATATATGATGGGTCTCCATTGGATAGGCTGATGACTAACACATGCAGTGTTATTATCTTGAGATTTGAGAGTCAAAACTTGATAAAACCAGTGTGTCTCCCTCTCCACGCGCTAGTCACAATATCTTGGCTAATAGTCCCGGTGATTTATCTTTTTTATATTGGCCTTGAGAAGGGAGGGGGGTTGGGAGTGAGTGAATTGTCTTTTGCCCCTTTATTAAAAATATATGAAAAAAATCATGAGTTTAAAAGATGAAAGATATCTCGATTGATTAGGGCTGTAAATGAATCAAGCCGTTCGTGAACTATTCGGAGCTCGATTCGATAGAAGCTCGTTCGAGCTCGTTTAATAAAGCCCGTTAATATTAACGAACCAAACTCAAACTTAGCAGTATTCGGCTCGTTAGCTCGTGAACATACTCGTTAATAAGCTCGTGAGCTAGTTCGTAAAATATAAAATTAATATTAAATATTAAATATATAATTTTGACACTTTTACATTTAATAAATATAAAATATTCAATAAAGCTCATTTGTATAAATAAAATCATACATTTTAGTAAATATTTTATATTTTTTAGAATATATAATTTATTTTTTCAATAAATTGATGAATAATTTATATTTGGTAAAGTCGTTTAGGGCTCGAATATGTTTGCGAGCCATTACTATATTTGATAAATTAAGCTCGAGCTCGGCTCGATAATAAACGAACCAAACTCAAATTCTCAGGTATTCAGCTCGGCTCGGTTCGATTACAACCCTACGATTGATATAAGATTTTTTGAATATAATCCAAAAATAAATCCATGAGGACATAAGTCTATAGTGGGCAATATCATATTATTATAAAGATATATAATTTTTTTTTATTCTAACAAGTAGTATCAGAGTAATAGTCTAGATTGAGTTATGTGGGTAGAATAATAGTCTTAAACAAAGGAGGCGAGAGCTCCGAGATAAGTGCTCTAAGCATAAAGTCCAATCAAGTCAAAGGTGACCGGATATTTGATGGAAATCTCGGAGAATGAATCTTAAGTGGTGAAAAGTTTAAATAGGTCAAGAGTGATTAAATACTTAGCGAAAATCTTTAAAAAGTGAATATTAGGCGATGACAAATTTTAGAGGAGAGAAATGACCTCAATTGATTAGATATATGAGGGGAGTTCTAAGTAAGCCGATGATGATAGAATGTTTAAATTTAAGTAAACAATATTATACTATCGTAAATATATATGAATTTTTTTATCTTAATATTCTAGAATTCTCTTAGTCAATTTTATTCCAATCTAAAATTTTTAAAAACAGAGAAATTTTAAAAACAGTGCAAAGAGGAGAAGTATCAAAGGAATTAGTAAGCATGATTTTAATATTACTAATATTAAATACTTAAAATAATAAATTTCGAAATTTAAATGCGCGGTAGAGTAAGATGACTTCGTAAGCTTGCCCCGAAAGTGATAAGTTTGGGATACGTAGAACTGGATAGCCCAAAGTAAAATAAATGTTGGAGTAGATAGTTGAAAAATCAGGGATGGATCGGTTTGACATTACGAAAGTTTTTCATCGATCATTAAGGTAAATCGGGAAGTGCTCGTGGTGGGCGGTCTAGAAGTCCAACATCCCAGAGTTCACGTCCCATTTGGAGGAGAAATTTCTATAAAATATATCGTAACTAGGGATTAAACCGTGGATATCTAGGATAACGACTAGTCGTTTTATCACTGTACCATAGCTCCCGGGACAAAGTAGGAACATGAATGATGTGCCCGAAATGTGTCATTGTTGTCTGCCCCTGTACGTAATTCCATTTTATTTATTTATAGATAATTTTTAGATTTTTAATTTTTTAATCAATTAATTTTGGATATCATCCATCCGATTCCATAAAAATTTTCCATCAACCTAAATCGAGAAGTATTCACCGAAGCTCATCTGAATTATCATCGTTTTAAAATTTGCCATCCCATTTGAAAACAAAAAAACTATAATACGTTTTAGTTGGGTTTTCAACAATGAGTAATTAATTTAAACAAGAGCTCCGCTAAGACAGGGGTTAGTTGAGATTAGAGATGTTTGATTTATACGTGACGTGGGTTTGTTGAGATTAGAAATGTTTGATTTGTACATTTAAGATGAGCGATATCATTTTTGTTTTATATTTTTTTATTTTTAATTTTTGGCTACAATAGAGATGTTCTGCTTGTGAGTGCCGTGCAGTGCAGATATGAGCACCTGCCGCCAAGGCATGTAGCTTGTTCAGGTCAGCAATGGACGATTAGTCATTATCTTATGTATTCACGATTCAATCTTTATGACGTATTTTGTAAAAAAAAATTTCAAATGAGATACGAATCCTGAGACGTTGGACTTCTAGGTCGTCCACCATGAGCACTTCTCGATTTACCTTGATGATCGATGAAAAACTTTTATGAGGCTGGATCGATCATCCTAAATTCATCTGTTATATGGTCCAATAATTTTTTTTTCGTACAGGACAGCAATGGACAACGGATTGCGCCCCCTCAATAGTTTGTAGCTATGGCTGAAAACGGAAGGAAAGAAATGGTTTGCCTTTCAATGATTAATGAAAAAGAAAATTCAGAACCATACTTTTTTAATTTAATAACACTCATGTGTTCATAATAATTTATCAAAGACGCATTTTAAATCACTAAATCCCTAAAAAAATAGGAAAATTTTTCATAAACTCCCCATCTTCAAATTCATCTTTACATGCAATCCCCACTCAAATTTTTCTTTGCATGCAGTTCCTAATGGGATTGACAAGACAGTTTAGTGAGTATTATTTGAAGAAAATTGAGTATAAAAGTTAGAAATTTGAGTATGTAAGATTGCATCCACTACATCAAGAAACTGTATACTTAATTTTTACTCTTTTATACTCAAGTTTCACTTTTTTATACTTAATTTTCACTGATGTGTACTCAATTTTCAATCTTTTATACTCAATTCATTAGGGAGTGAATACAAAGAAAAACTCAAATGGGGAGTGCATGTAAAGATCAAGTGAGTATTGGGGAGTTTTCTGTAATTTATCGAAAAAAATACATGTATTTTTAATTTTCTAAAAAAATATTTATTTTTCTATTTTATTTCTCCTACCAATTACTTTGGTATTGCATTCAAATAACAATACTATCATCATATTGAATTTCAAATAATAACACTATTGTGATGCAAAACCATATCTAATTCTCAAAAAAATAATACTATTGTGATATTACATAAATCTTAAAATTAACAATACTGTGATGTTGTATTTTGAAAATTATCATCACAGTCATACTATTATTTTTTGAAATTCAAGACGATAGTTCTTTGAATATAGGGCAATTTACCAAAGAGCGTACCTAAGAATTGAAAATTACTAATTCCGTATCATAGTTTCTATTTTACCAAAGGGCGCAGGCCTTTATGTGAACTTCCTCTTATACCCCTCTTCTAATTACTGTCTTTCTCTTTCTCTCTCTCAGTAACAAATTTCGAGACGTCCGTACACATGCTTGTTCAGACTTTTATTTTAAAATAATATATTATGGAATCGGCGCTAAAAACGAAAGGTAAAAACTAAAAAAATATCTCAGTTTCCAAACTTGATTAATATATAAATATTTTTTAATATTTCAGCTGATTAGTTAAAACTTTGATTAATATATAAATACTTTTCAAGTAAAAATGTAAGGTAAATGATTTTTTAAAATTTGATTAATATTAACTAATATATTTAATAATATTTAATAAATATATTAATATATAAAAAAAATTTAAAAAAAACGTAAACTGTGGGCCTGAAATGTTTTATTTCAGGCCCAGCGTTGGGCCTGAAATCTTTTGATTTCAGATGCGACGTGGACTCAAATTTTTTTTCTATTTTAAAAATATATTAATATATAAAAAAAACGTATCAAAACACTTAATTTCAGATTCAAACGCATGGCCTGAAGTCATCCCAGGAGGGTCTGAAGTCAAATAACTTCAGAACCTATAAATAATTAATTTAATAAATAATAATTAATTATAAAAAATATTTTTAAAATTAAAAAATTTTCAATGCCCTGGGGCCTGAAGTCATCCGACTTCAGGCCCAAGGAGGGTCGGAAGTCATCAGACTTCAGGCCCTCCATCAATGATATAAAAATATATAAAAAAAAATTTATAAAAAAGTTTAATATATAATTACATATTATATAGGAGTGGTTTAGGTATATCAGTGAGTTTGGGTGTCGAAACATCTAATAGGAGTGGTCTAGGAGATGAGATTTTGGGTGCCGAAATATCTAATCTTGCTGTATCACCAATGCTATAGGAGTGGTTTAGGTATATCAGTGAGTTTTGAGGAAAACTCACTGATGGACCTACCATATTTGGAATTCTGAAAACCCTATATCAGTAGACAGGGTTGAGCTAGGAGATGAGATTTTGGGTGCTGAAACCTCTAATCTTGCTGTATCACCAATGCTATAGGAGTGGTTTAGGTATATCAGTAAGTTTGAGCAAAACTCACTGATGGACCTACCATATTTGGAATTCTGAAAACTCTAAATCAGTAGACAGGGTTGAGCTAGGAGATGAGCTTTTGGGTGCCGAAACCTCTAATCTTGCTGTATCACCAATGCTATAGGAGTGGTTTAGGTATATCAGTGAGTTTTGAGCAAAACTCACTGATGGACCTACCATATTCGGAATTCTGAAAACTTTATATCAGTAGACAGGGTTGAGCTAGGAGATGAGATTTTGGGTGCCGAAACCTCTAATCTTGCTATATCACCAATGCTATAGGAGTGGTTTAGGTATATCAGTGAGTTTTGAGCAAAACTCACTGATGGACCTACCATATTTGGAATTTTGAAAACCCTATATCAGTAGACAGGGTTGAGCTAGGAGATGAGATTTTGGGTGCCGAAACCTCTAATCTTGCTGTATCACCAATGCTATAGGAGTAGTTTAGGTATATCAGTGAGTTTTGAGCAAAACTCACTGATGGACCTATCATATTTGGAATTCTGAAAACTCTCTATCAGTAGACAGGGTTGAGCTAGGAGATGAGATTTTGGGTGTCGAAACCTCTAATCTTGCTGTATCACCAATGCTATAGGAGTGGTTTAGGTATATCAGTGAGTTTTGCTCAAAACTCATTGATGGACCTACCATATTTGGAATTCTGAAAACCTTATATCAGTAGACAGGGTTGAGCTAGGAGATGAGATTTTGGGTGCCGAAACCTCTAATCTTGCTATATCACCAATGCTATAGGAGTGATTTAGGTATATCAGTGAGTTTTGAGCAAAACTCACTGATATACCTAAACCACTCCTATAGCATTGGTGATACAGCAAGATTAGAGGTTTCGGCACCCAAAATCTTATCTCCTAGCTCAACCCTGTCTACTGATATAAAGTTTTCAGAATTCCGAATATGGTAGGTCCATCAGTGAGTTTTGCTCAAAACTCACTGATATACCTAAACCACTCCTATAACATTGGTGATACAGCAAGATTAGAGGTTTCGGCACCCAAAAGCTCATCTCCTAGCTCAACCCTGTCTACTGATATAGAGTTTTCAGAATTCCAAATATGGTAGGTCCATCAGTGAGTTTTGCTCAAAACTCACTGATATACCTAAACCACTCCTATAGCATTGGTGATACAGCAAAATTAGAGGTTTCGGCACCCAAAATCTCTTCTCCTAGCTCAACCCTATCTACTGATATAGGGTTTTCAGAATTCCAAATATGGTAGGTCCATCAGTGAGTTTTCCTCAAAACTCACTGATATACCTAAACCACTCCGATAGCATTGGTGATACAGCAAGATTAGATGTTTCGGCACCCAAAATCTCATCTCCTAGACCACTCCTATTAGATGTTTCGACACTCAAACTCACTGATATACCTAAACCACTCCTATATAATATGTAATTATATATTAAACTTTTTTATACATTATTTTAATATATTTTTATATCATTGATGGAGGGCCTGATGACTTCAGGCCCTCCTTGGGCCTGAAGTCGGATGACTTCAGGCCCCAGGGCACTGAAAATTTTTTAATTTTAAAAATATTTTTTTTATATTTAATTATTATTTATTAAATTAATTATTTATAGGTTCTGAAGTTATTTGACTTCAGACCATCCTGGGATGACTTCAGGCCCTGCGTTTGAATCTAAAAATTAAGTGTTTTGATACGTTTTTTTATATATTAATATATTTTTAAAATAGAAAAAAAATTTGAGTCCACGTCGCATCTGAAATCAAAAGATTTCAGGCCCAACGTGGGCCTGAAACAAAACATTTCAGGCCCAACGTGGGCCTAAAATAAAACATTTCAGGCCCACAGTTTACGTTTTTTTAAATTTTTTTTAATATATTAATATATTTATTAAATATTATTAAATATATTAGTTAATATTAATCAAATTTAAAAAAAATCATTTACCTTACGTTTTTACTTGAAAAATATTTATATATTAATCAAAGTTTTAACTAATCGGCTGAAATATTAAAAAATATTTATATATTAATCAAGTTTGGAAACTGAGATATTTTTTTAGTTTTTAATTTTTATTTTTAGCGCCGATTCCATAATATATTATTTTAAAATAAAAGTCTGAACAAGCATGTGTACGGACGTCTCGAAATTTGTTACTGAGAGAGAGAAAGAGAAAGACAGTAATTAGAAGAGGGGTATAAGAGGAAGTTCACATAAAGGCCTGCGCCCTTTGGTAAAATAGAAACTATGATACGGAATTGGTAATTTCCAATTCTTAGGTACGCCTTTTGGTAAATTGCCCTTGAATATAATATCATAGTGGTTAGTAGAGGGTTAAAATGAAAAATAAATGAATCCTTTGAGAAATTTAAAAATTAAGTATCTTTTGAAATTTTCATAATTTTAAGTGCGTCATTGGTCAATTAATGTAATAATATTCTTCTAATTTCAAACTACAAAATATATTTAGGAGTTAGAAGCAATGTGTTGTAACAAGTAGGGTTGTAAATGAATCAAGCCGCTCGTGAATTATTTGGAGCTCGATTCGATAGAAGCTCGTTCAAGCTTGTTTAATAAAGCTCGTTAATATTAACAAACTAAACTCAAACTCAGCAGTATTCGGCTCGTTAGCTCGTGAACAGACTCGTTAATAAACTCGTGAGCTAGTTCGTAAAATATAAAATTAATATTTAACATTAAATAAATAATTTTGACACTTTTACATTTAATAAATATAAAATATCCAATAAAGCTCATTTCTATGAATAAAATTATAGATTTTAGTAAATATTTTATATTTTTTAGAATATATAATTTATTTTTACAATAAATTAATGAATAATTTAATTAATAATTTATATGTGGTAAGTTCGTTTAGGGCTCGATTAGGTTCGAATATGCTCGCGAGTCATCTCTATATTTGATAAATTAAGCTCGAGCTTGACTCGATAATAAACGAACCAAATTCAAACTTTCAGATATTCGGCTCGGCTCGGTTCGATTACAGCCCTAGTAACAAGTTGTAGGCCACTCCTTTTAAGCATTGTGCTCCCAAAAGTTTTGCTCGTGTTCAATGGTGGAGCTAGATTGGGTGATCTACTCGGACTATGACCCTTGACCATCAATGTCGACGCCTTCATCTCGACCTAGCTTCCTCTTTCGATGTCGTCAACCGGGCTAACCTCCTCTTTCTATCAATGCCGATCGAGGTAACCTTCTTTTTTCCTCGTTTTTTTTCTTCTTCCCACTTAAATCTCTTTCTCACCTTCATTGAGCTCCCGGGCTAGAGTCCGGGTAGCCACAAAGGTGGCTCCGCCCTTGCTCATGTTCACGTCAGCACCTTCGAGTAGTTTCCACTCGAACTTATGCGTGATTGTGGCTGTCATTGCAGAAGGATGGTGGAATTTGTGAATAATTAAAGTTGACAATCTAATTGGTAATTTATGGAGATCTGCCGCCTCATTCGAGATCACTGATAAAACTTTTAAGCTTACTGTAGAGACTTCCTTCTTTCGACATGGTCAGTCCTATGAGGAATAACACGCATCAAAAGGATCACCGAGAGCAACCGGGGGGAGATTCATCCGTTGCCTAAATCATCAGGGTGTCCTAAATAGTATAATAAAACAAATGAAAAGTAATAAGAGAGTATAACTTAAAGAGAGTCGGCCTCTCTTCATGGAGCATATATTGGTTTACCATCTCTCAAGGCGGCTACTTTAAGACCTAGTCACAACAAAACTATCTTAATTTGCTAAATCTTAGCCTTCTCGAATGCTTTCTAGAGGCTGAGAAGCTTCTTATCAAACAACACAAGAGACAAAGTTATAAATACAATTGAAAGCAAAAAATAACTTTACAAATAAGAACGTTGCTTTGAGGGCGTTCCTTATTGTTTAGAATTTTCTTTTGATAGTAAGAAATGCAATAACACTCGTTTTCAACTTCCAAAAATACTTAGGGGGTATTTTGTTTACTTCATTTTTTATTTTTATTTTTCAGAAAATCGTATTTTCTCATTTTTTAAAAAATGACTTTATTTCATTTTCTAATTTTCTAGAAAACACTATATCTTTTTTTAGAAAACAAGACTGGAAAATGCAAAATCAAACATGTTTTCCAGAAAATCACATTTTCTACAGAAAATGAAAATGAAAAATAAGCATACCAAACACTCCCTTACTCTTTCGATCTTCTTCGAAATCTCTTTTATAGAGTTGATGTTGGGTTGATTTCCGTCTATCAGTCGACTGATTTTACCCAACATTGATTGCTCCATTGTAGATTCTAACGTTGCTTTGATCTGTCAGCTCAACGTCTCCATCCATCTCACAATTAATTGACTACCCATTATCACCAGTCGACTATTGCCTAATAAGTCAGATCTCACAGTCTAATTATGAACTCCCAGTTAGCTCAAATAACTACATTAGTCGACTGATAAACTCGATCATTTGGTTGATTATGATCAGTCGATTTATTACGGTCAATCAACTGATTACGATCAGTTGAGTTTCTTTAGCCTATTTTTGAAGTTTATGTTCGTTGAACGTTGCTTAACCTGTCAACTCAACGTCTCTATCCATCTCAGTATCAGTCGGCTACCCATTACCATTAGTCAACAATTGCCTAATTAGTCAAATCTCACTGTCTAGTTCTAAACTCTCGATTCACTTAAACAATGACATCAGTCGATTGATATACTCCATCAGTCGGTTGATTACGATTAGTTGATTGATTATGAACAGTTGAGTTTTTTAGTCTATTTTTGAAGTTTCTGTTCGTTGCTATAGTGTTATCAATTGACTGATAAAACGTATTAATCGATTATATTGTAGCAAATTATTGCTCACGATTACTATTCACTATTAATTACTACCATAGAAACTATAGCAAATTACTGTAGGAAATCTTATTTTTAGGATTTCACGTCGATTAATAGATTGATACACCCTATCAATTGACTACTACTCCTATTTCAGCATTACTAAAGTTTAAATCTCCCTTTTTCCGCTATCTAATTGATCTAAATCTACCAAGACTTCTTTTGCTTGACATCTGTGTTGGTGCAATCGACCTCGAGTAAGGTTGATCAAGTTGATCAAGTTCGGGTTGGTTTGAGCTTGAGTTTTGATATTAGATAATGTGTGAGAGAGAAGTCAAATAGGTTAAGGAAAGATCGAATATTTGACTTGGCAATGGAAAGCCCTACCCGGAGGTTAGGCAATGAAAAGTTATAACTCGAGGTTAGACAACGGAAAATCTTAATTGAAGATTAGGTAAGGTAAAAATTCTAAATAGAAGTTAGGTATGAAAAAGTTTAACAAGAACTTGGTAGGAGAAAAGTCCAAATGACTTCTTTGATGCTAACAAATCTCGTGTGCATTAACCATCTTCCAGTTCCATGTCCAAAGAAGAGAGAACGATACGCGCATCGGAATCTGCTGCGCCGCCAAGCCGGGCCTCCTGCTTTCCACCGTGAGCACGCTGGAAGGCTGGACATCCAACAGCGCGTGATGAGTTGCTTCAGTGAATTCGGAATGCAGGCATCTTGCCTGGAGGTAAGTTTGCATTATGTAATTGACATTGTCGGGATTTTGTTCTACTGATCCTCGTTCGAGTTGTAGGAGATGGATCAGAGGGCAGTCATTGATGCTGAAGACATCAAGCACTCTTCAGGAATGCAGGCTATGGAGGAAAATGCTTATAAGAGAAAATTGATGATAGATTTTAGTTCATCTTCTAGCTATGCAGTGTGTGACATTAGTCGACTGCAAGAAAACCCGCGGCGCAAGGAAACCTGCCGCACGATCTCCACGTGCTCATCTTCGTCGGCTGCATTCGAGAATTATGTACCTTCTTTGAACCAGGCAATTAAATACCCACTTCCTCGCGGCAGCGCCGTAGCACACGAAGCCCCTTCCTCTTATGCTTTCTCTCACTGCTCCAGTCTGGATCTTTAGGGTTTCATCCCCGGCGAGAGGCGAAGAGAAACGATGACGGAGATCATAAGCATCCACATCAGCCAGGCCGCGATCCAGGTCGGGAATGCTTGCTAGGAACTCTACTGCCTCGAGCATGGCATCCACTCGAATGGCATCATCCTTAGGTGATCTCTGTGATTGCATGCATTTTGTTGTTAGATCTTGCATTTTTTTGAGTGGATCTTCGAGTTCTAATGGAAAAGATCTGGACGTGTGTTTTGTCTCTTGCACAATCATATCTAGAGTTTTTCTTTCAAATTTGGGTTGGCCTTTTTATGTGGGAAAAGCGTTATAGGCTTTTTGGCCTCTGGGATACCAAGATCTATGGCGTAGTCTTATTTGGATTTCGTTCGTGTAGTATTCTGCTAACATCGAAAGCGCGATTTTCTGTGATAGTTTTAGTTAAGAAGATATTTTGTCTTCTTTGTCTAACATGTTGGTCGTCTTCTTCAGTGATTCTAGTGTAGGAGTGGCGTGCGACGCCTTCAATACATTCTTCAGTGAAACTGGTGCAAGGAAACATGTGCCAAGGGCCATCTTCGTGGATCTGGAGACGACTATCATCGATGAAGTTAGAACTGGATCTTATCGTCAATTCTTCCATCCGGAGCAACTCATATCTGGGAAGGAGGATGCCGCAAATAACTTTGCCAGGGGTCACTACACAGGTAGCTATTGTTCTTGGAGCCTTCCTTTTTACCATTAGAACCTTTTGTAACTTACTCTACTATTGTTCTTATGACATGCAATTGGAAAGGAAATTGTTGATCTCTGCCTTGATCGTGTCCGAAAACTAGCTGACAACTGCACTGGTTTGCAAGACTTTTTAGTCTTGAATGCTGTTGGAGGTGGTACTGCATCTGGTTTGCACCTTCCTTTTGTTTCTTTCAAGATAAACTAGTCAAACCTTTAATCCTTTAATCTTGTTGACTGTTAATTCTCAATTCTCACAGCATACTCAGATTAAACTACTAGAAGTAATTGATAGTTCAACAAATAAAGAAGGTTAAATAATAATTCCATTGCAACCTTTCATATAGAATTCAAATTTATCTGTGTTTAAAAACTTTAAAATCTATAATGTCCTGGTTTTAGTTTCAAATCTATGATTTGCACTCTGTCCATTTACTATTAAATAGGCGACGATGATGTGATGGAATGCCAAATCTACTATCTATTTGCTGATTGTATAGTGCATATGTATCACGCAAAAAACAAATTTTTATAGTAGTGTTATTTATCAGATAATTAATCTTCCTTTGGTATCACATGTTTCCTAGTTAAGAAATCTGTACACTTTGATTAAAGCAAATGAATATAAGTTTCCTTCTCTTTGAATTTTTTAGCTTTGAATGCGGCTCAACCTGGTTCTTCCTTACACCATCTTTGTATGTTTTTAAATTTGGACATATATTTTGTTACATTGAGTATCATTATTATAACTTACATATTTTTTTGATTACACAGTTACAACTAAAAAATTTGAGTCATAGAAATATCATTGATAATACTAAATATAAGCTGGTTCATTAGAGTATTGATGGAGTTGTTGCAAAAGGTCAAATTGCATCTACAAATCCTAAAGTAAAAGTGTATCACGATCCTCTTGGTGGAGTTTGTTGGAAAATTTGAATTGATAGAGTATTTGTGGATAAACTAGACTCATTCGACCAAATGATGAAATATTGTTTCTCGAAGATGCAATAAAAAAAATGATGAACCAGGCAGCAGACAAATTGAACCTGGGGTGACTGGTCCGGCCCCACGGAGGTTTCCCACCGATCACCAGGGTAAATCGGTTCTCGAAGATGCAATAGAAGCATAGTTGTTTGGTTATCTATGTTCATAATCTTTTTGTGACTGAGTTATTGATTTTAGCATATAAGTGAATTTGTGTGACTAGCTTGTAATGCTTTTTTGCTACTAAATGAAATGTTATTTTTTTAAAGTATGATGTTGATGATTATTTGTGATATTATAAATATTTTAGTTTTGATTTTAAAATTGAGTGTGTGTTTTTTATATGTGATATTATTGTGGTGGTATATTTGTTGTATTATAATTGAACCCTATGATTTCTAACATACCAATTTAATCTATAACAATTTCTATAATTTGACAATCAATCATTATTTGGGCATGCAAAGTTTTTTAATTTCTCTATTTGTTCCTTTAATTGATTGTTTTCAATTTATCATATAAATCTACTGGGTATGCATTAGCTAATTTCCTTTTAAGATCTAAATTTTTTTTCTCAATTTGCATAACGATTTGGACATCAGTTTGATAATATTACAGAGTTGATCTAGAGGTAAGAGACATACCTCACTTACCATATCAGATCTGAAGTTGGAGTCTTCATCTTTTGACATAGATCCCCCTTTATCGATGCTTTCTTCCGAGATAGCTTCATCGTATAGCTCTTGGTGATTAAACCATCAGCACTAGTCCAACATATTCTTTGACTTCAGATTCATCTGATGATGACTTGTTCCAATTTGCTTTGAGGTTGTGAATGTTTGACTTTGTTGCACTTTTATTCTTGTTTTTCAACTTAGGCAGTTATCTTTCACGTGTCCTACTTCATCGCAGTTGTAGCATTTAATTTTTCTTTTATTTCGAGGATTTCTTTTGACCTATATCTCATTAAATTTATTAGATTTACAAATAAATAAATTTCCTTACCATATATGCTTCTTTATCCTTGTTGATTGAAGTGTTTGAATCCGGTTTGTTGATTTTGGCTTTTAATGCTATGCTCCGACCATTATTCCTTCTTGATTCTGCACATCTAAATTCGTAAATCTCAAAAGTAGAAAATAATTCTTCTAAAGTACTCACCTCGAGATCCTTCGAGATGTAGTATGATTCTATAATCGAGGACCACTCTTGCATCCTTGGAAATGAATTCAGGGCATGTCCGACTGAGTCGCAATTTGACACCGATTCTCCAAGGTTGGTGAGTCCGATTATCATCTCATTGATTCATGCATGCAGCTGTGCCACCGTTTCTCCAGTGTCCACCTAAAGGTTTGTCAGTTGATTCTGGAGCAGATCTCATCTGGCTAGCTTGACATCTGATGTTCCTTTGTGAATCTCCAAAAACTTTTCCTAAAATTCATTGGCAAGTGCGTAATTGCTGATCCGATTGACTTCCTAAGTCAGTAATATGGTTAGTAGGTGGAACTCTACTTTTCTGTTAGCTACGAAGTTGGCTTGCTTCTTTTCATCTAGAGATGCTCTTCCTTGCCTTTGGGCGCTACAAAATCATTTTTCATAATTATTCTATTTTGAAAAATACCTCTATCTGACATTTTCACATTGCGAACTCCCCCCTAAACTTTGGCAAGTAGATACTCATTCAGGCCATCGACATCTTGCTTTAGATGACAGTTAGTCCTCCTGAAGTGGTTGGGCTCTGATACCAAGTGTAGGATTGATTAGGTCGGCTAGAGGGGGGTGAATATTCCTGAAAAGTAAAACTAAACCTTTTGTTGTTCTTTAACAAAGACAGAGTTAGTTAAGTAGCGATTCATAAAACAACTTAAGAAAAAACAATAAATTAAAAGACTTAAAAGGATTTACTTGGTTTGCAACCTGGGTGATTGTTATCCCAAGGCAATAAATAACTCAACTAAATTACTCCTTCGTAGGCGGAGAAACCTCTTACACTCGTTATAAGTACAGAACAGAATTAGAAAGTGAATAGAAAGTTATTGTATTGATTATGAGAGAAAGAGACTCTATTTATAGAACTTGGAACATTTATCGAGATGCTGACATGACACCTCACGGGCGCCCGAGTGCAACATGGGTGCCTGACTCGAGTCAATTCTTATCCACGTCACAATGGTCATTAAACGGCTCGTTGGCCATGAGCACCCAAATACAACACGGACGCCTATATGGTCGGGTGCCCAAGTCAACTCGTGTGCCTGATTGGCCTGTTTCTAATCAACCTTTTGTTGACCAGTCTTCTAGCGCCTTTGGGTGATTTTTTGTCATCCGAAGTTGTGCTCACCTAAACTCAATTTTCGACCTTCTCCTCAAGCGGTCATTCTCCCCGGCTTTTCGTCCCTCAGACGTCGCGTGTGTCCTTCTTGCTTCATTGATGTACTCTTCCGTAACTTTTCGTCCCGCGGATGCACCGAGCTCGTTGGCTCCCTTCCCGTGCACTCCTTCTCGCTCGTGCGTCTTCCGCTTGACTTCTTATGCTCCTAAGTTTCTGCACACTTAGACACAAGACATCAAATCTAACAGGACCTAACTTGACTTAGTTGACCTAATCGAAATTATCCCGGAGTACTTACAAATTCCTGGTTCGTCCCTGCCCGGGATGAAAAAAATCATGACTTTGCGATGATTTTACGGAAAAAAATGTTTATTACAAAATCAATAATTTGCAATGAAAAGTAAGTTCGATCCTAATAACAACGAATAGTTTTGTCGCAGATAACAGATGAAAAAATTTTCGTCCCTAATTTGATTAGCGACTAAAACATTTTCATCTATGATTAGGGATGAAAAAATTTTCGTCCCGGATCAACGGTGAAAAAATCATTACTAATCAAGGAAGATTTTTTTTCGTCCCTAATCAAGGATAAAATTTACGATGAAGTTATTATTTATTGTTAATTTTGGAATGAAATTTTATTTTTTTTATCACAAAACGTTTACGACTAGCTATTTGGAACGAAAATATATTCGTCCTTAATTCCATCACCAAAGAATTTTGCAATAAATTTTATAAAAAAATCGTTATAATATTCGTCGCAAGTGTTTTTTTTTAAGTGCAGGCCGGATACTGACGGTATTGATAATAATGTGAACTTAATTTATAGACATCAAATCTTTACGTGGGAGGGTAGGAGCGATAGACTATAAAATCATATCGTGAATCATGCGTTAATATTATATGAGTTTTATTAGTTTAGATGAATAAGTTATTATTAACTTAAAGTTTAAGCACTTTTAAATGACTATTGATTTTAACAAGTTAATGGATAAGTTTTCTCATCTAAGCCATTAACAATAAAGATGATATGGATTGTCCCGCGCACTCCCCACGCATTCTTCATGCAAATAAAATTTGACAAAGTTAATATGTCCGTTCTCTCCATATATTAGTCATAGCATCTGGGCTAGTAGTTTTAGTGATTTATCTTCTTCGTATTAGCCCTGGGACGGATTGGCGTGGGCGCTGAGGCGAGCGAATCGCCTTTTGCCACCACGATATGAATTGTTGTCCCTATGGTGACAAAAGGTGATTCGCTTGTCCCAACACCCCCGTCTCAGGGCCAATATGAAGACGATAAATCACGAGGACTATTGGCTCAGATGCTGTGGCTAGTGCGTAGGGAGGGTGGGCACTGACTTTGCCAAGTTTTGACTCCCAGAGCCCATGGTAGCAACACAGACGTACTAATCATCAGTCCCTCCTGAAGGGACAATTATTGTCCCTATGGGATACATAGACTGATGGAGTATTATTATGATATGAAGAATCAAATTTGACGAAACTAGATATTTACCTCCCTCACTATCATGGACGACTAAGAGGGCTCATAGTCAATGGTAGAGCTAACCTAGGTGATCTATCTGGGTTGATCTCGGATTATGGGCTGAACGACACTAATGTCGTCACCCTGAGCTAGTTGTCGATGCCGACATTGTCATTCTCTGGGCTAGCCTCCTCTCTTTTCCCATATTTTTTTTCTACTACAAAAATTTTCTTTTTTCATTGTCATTGTCCCTGGGCTACCGCCTGAGTGGCAATGTACATGGCTTCGCCCTTGCTTATAGTGCATTCAGTGTTGACCACTACACTATGGGCCCTCTTCAATGGTGCAGGGACACGCATGGGAAGCTTCGATCCCGTAAAGGTAATGGTGTGATATTTAGCCTTAGTCGAAGAGTGTGCAACCGTATGTTGCTTGGTAGATTTCTAGGAAATAAAATTAGCACCCAGAAAAATAACAAATGCACATGTAAAATACTAATCATCTAGATCTCCTACCCAATCCGCAATGAAAAAGCCATGAAGATGTTGGGTTCTGAGCATAGCAAAATATTTATAATAAAGTAAATTTTACTCTTAAATCATGAATCTCTTTGTGGTATATATAGTTCTATATAAAATAATATGAAATGTAACATGAAATGAAAACATACCTCGTAATCCTTTGCTTATTTATGAACGATTTCACAAACAAATGAAAGTCTCACGTGTGACTCCTCTAGCGGTATCCACTCACACTAGATCATGAACTAGATGATCCGTTAGGTGCTAGCCACTTGGATCGAAAAAAACGTTCGGAAGCACATGGATCAGAAGATGTGTCTTCGATAAAAGGAGTAGGTTGCCAGAGGCTTCTCGAGAGAAGTGGAGATAGTTGTCGCAAGAATGACAAAGGAGAAGTCGTGCCTACCAGTCTTCTTCCAATGGTGACTATTTATAGCCTCCAAGAAAGATGAAGAGGTATGACTCTTCATCTTCTCCATTAATTATCATAAGTGCGACTCTTTAAATTCTTCATTAATAATCATTAATAGAGACTCTTTATCTTCTCTATTAATAATCATAATTGTAACTCTTTAATTCTCCAAAGAGAAGAGAAAAACTTCATTCTGTCGTTTCTAGATCAAATAAATTCATATTTGATCTTGATCCATTATGGCTTCCAAAATTTCAGAAATAATTAATAATCTAATTAATTCTTATTCAAAAATAATAAATTGATTAATTTTAGTATCCACCAAAATAATCAATTATAGATAGTATTCATGTCTATGTGCTATGAGTGCGACCCTCTAGGTTCTATACACGAAGGTAGTGTAAATTCATACACAAACTAAGGTAACCATCTAGCAACAATTTTTAGCCACCTAACGTAATATAATATTCGTCATAAACTAAAACCCACCGTAAACCAATTACTGTGTAGTTCAATCTCTTCATCTCTATTTTACATCCCAATTAATTTAGTACATTATGCATCATCACCAATTAATTGATTTACTTGATTTTCAATATATAATAGACTCATCTTGAATGATAATCATTCCTCCTATGATCATGAATTTCGAATCACTAATATCTTTATCAAGTGGTCAGGATGTTAACTCCCTAATCCTAGAGAGCGATGAATCCTTTATTGACTCAACATTATTCTCTCTATGTTTTGTCATACACCCAACTATCGTATTAATCATAATCCGATTAAAGATTGCTTTTAATGGCAGCAAAGTACATAACTCCACGCATAGAATAAATGAAGGTCTCAAGTCAAAAGATCAGTTATACTTGTTCATTAAGACGAATGACCAATGATGCTAATATGTGATGTTCTCTTAAGCAGGTCGTGTCTAGTGTACCTCTAAACTCAAGGCACCCCTAAGTATAACCTAGATATCCATCCCTTGGTCTATCTTGACCTAGTTATACTCAGCGTTGATATAGATATTAATGTCCCCTCTAGATATCTATTCAATCAAGGACTATTTTCAGATTAATTAATTTGTGAAACTTTATCATTAAACATATACGTACAGAAAAGTAAATGATTAATGATAAATACTTGCCTTTATTAAAATAATTATCTATATATACATAAAAATGTCTTGGCACATAAGTGCATACACTAACAGAAGAGTGAGAGGTGTATCTGCAAGTAAACGAATATCAAGATACCTAGTAATATTGAGTTACTGAAGCAGATCACTTCACTGCGGTCTGGTGCGTCTCTAAAGGGTCATGCATAAACTGTGAAAGCTTATTGACCACAAAGGAAATATCATGACAGGTCATATGAAGATGTTGTAAACCACCAACCACCTATCTGAAGTTAGTTGCATCAAAAGACGGAGACCCATCATGAAGAGTAAGATGAGAGCCAGCAACAATAGGAGTGGAAACTAGCTTGAAGTCATGTATGTTATATTTGGAGAGATGATCAGTAACATACTTTTATTGGGACAAAAGAAAACCATTTGAAATTGTACGAACCTCAACCCCGCACAAGAAGAGAAGAGCCCCAAAATTCATAGTCGCAAATTTTGCATTAAGTTTGCACACTATGTTGTCAACAACAGAAGCATCACTACCTGTAATGATTAGATCATCAACATATATAAGGAAATAGATAACAATGTTGTCCCGACGATAAACAAATAAGGAGATATCAGCCCTGGAGGCGATAAAGCCAAGAGAGACCAAGAAAGCATGAAGCTCAAGATACCAAGCGCATGAAGCCAGCTTCAGGCCATAAAGCACCATATGTGGATAACACATATGATCTAAAAATTCAACACTATGCATATACCTATAGGTTGTACCATATAAACCTCCTCTGTAAGATGTTTATTGAGAAACACATTGTTGGCGTCAAGTTGGCGAAGACACCATCCCTGATTCACAACTATATTAAGAACAATGCAAATAGTTATCAGGCTAATAATAGTGTTGAATGTATCATGAAAGTCAACACCAGGACACTGAGAAAAGCCCTTGATAACAAGGCAAGCCTTATACCAATCAATAGACCCATCAGGATTGCGTTTAATGCCAAACACCCATATGTTACATACAAGATTCTGGTCTGGCGAAGGCGGGACAAGGGTCCAAGTCTAATTACGAAGAAGAGCATCATACTCTTCATACATGATCTTTACCAGGTCAGATCTTTGAGCACCTGCATGATAGATGATGGTTCACAAGGCTGTAAAATGCTAGTATGAAGTATATACTTTAGGTTGGGTTTGTAAATGATATTTTTGAAGCGAGTTTGCATGTGATATTGGTTTAGGGAAGAGTGAGGGGAAGAGAGAGGCGATGGACTAGAAGATCGAGGGGAAGAGAGAGGCGATGGGCTAGAAGATCGGGGGCCAGCAGGCAACATGGACGACCCAACAGCAAACGACAGAGACGAGGACAGTGAAGGAGTCAGCTATAGGTGGCTACAATTAGTTGCAAGTTGAGACACCGATGTCGGAGGATCCCACGAGTGGACTGGTGCGGCAGAGAGCTCAGATTCAGTGTTTATTACTATGAAACTTAAGGAGGAGGTGACAATAAATGGAAAAATATACTCCATAAATTTAACATGACGAGATACGGAGACTTATTTGAGAGTGAGATCATAGCAGAGGAAGGTACTTTGAGTGAGAAAATAGCCAAGAAAGACACTGAAAGTTGACTTGGGATCAAGTGTGTGGGTAGGGGTACAATCACGGAAAGCACATACTCATGAACACATGAAGCTTTGAAAGATCAGGGATGGTGGTGAATAATTTTTCAAAGGAGGATACATGGGAAAGACCGACATTAGGCATGCGGTTAATCAAATAAACTGCCACATCAAAACCATAAGACTAGAAAGTGAGTGGAATAAACGCTCTGAGCAATAGAGTAAGACTAGTTTCGATTATATGACGGTGATGCCGTTTAGAGTATCCATTGCAAGGCGTAGCCACCTTAAGGAGAGGGGGTGATATCGCCCCCTCTCAAATTTTATTTTATATATATATATATACACTTGTTATCATTTTGCTTAGTCGATCACCACCATTCATTGTCGAAAACTGAAACTGATCACATATTTAGAAAGCTCATGACCTAAGCTATCCATTGCTACCACTTTTATGAGGAAATATCGAGATTTAAAATATTAAGTATTGAATTTTAAAATAAAATATCATAATAAACGGATGAACTAAATCGTAGGACATAAAGTGAGGATGCTAAATTAAAATTGAATCCAATTTGAACTAAATTCAAGTACGAAGATAAGGGTTACTTTGATTTAAACTAGGATTGATTTGGTCAAGTTATGGCCGAATCAAGTTTAATATTTAAACGGGTTCGATCAATTGAAAACGAATTAGGATATTTTCAAGAAAAATATTTATATTTTTTCTCTCCCTTTTCTCCCTACGCATGTCACAACCCCGCCATATCGTATGTCACTTCTTCGTTCATTCGTTTCTTTTATTTTTCTCTTCCTCTTCTTCCACAATTGCTTCTTCTCTTTCTCTTCTCCAACGATAGTAAACCTATAATTTGTTTTGCTCATCTTCTTAAGCACAAGAGCTTTCTTTTCTTCTCCTTTCTCTTCTCCAATGAGCAAGAAATACAATATCAACTGCTGCCCTCTTCCAACAATAAAAATAGTCCTCAACCCTCACATTTTCTCCCTCTTCTTATATTTTTAGGATTTTATTATCACCACAAAAATAGTTATGTTTTTACTTCTTCCTCTCTCAATTTTCTCTCTTCTCTATTTTTCTCATAAGCAATGGTCTTCTAAGAGGAGTAAGTTATTTCTTTCTTCTTTCATGTTTAATTAATTAAAGAAAAGTTGTAAAGCATAAACTTTATTTTATTTGGTTGCTAGTTAGGATGGTTATTTAGATCGCAATGAAGATCTTATATGTAGAAATGCTAAATATTACGAGAAAGCGATATCATAAATGATTTTTTGACTTTAAATAATAAAAAAAACTTTGAGGATCAATATATCATTGTTTCAACTAAAACTAAGGGCTATGATCAAAATTTTCGAATTTAAGTTCATTTTCATCTTCTTAAATTCGAAATTTAGATTTTTAAATGATGAAATCGATCTACATTAATATTTAGAATTTTTAAAAATCCCCCTCCTAGTCGAAAATCCTGGCTACGCCACTGATCCATTGTGTTCAGGGGTATGCGGAGGGGTGGTAAGGTGACTGATATTAATGATTAGTAAGAAAAAAGCGAAGAGCTAAGAATTCACCTCCCTTGTCAGTGAAGAGTGTTTTGATAGTTATTGAGAATTGACTTTCAACAAGATATTTGAACGCAATAAAAGTAGTGTATACATTCGATTTTTGATGTAAAGGATAAAATCATATATACTTCATAAAATGATCAACGAAGATAACATAATATTTTAGCTTGTCAAATGATGATATCGGAGACGTCCAGACATCAAAAAAAAATAATATCCAAAGGAGCACGTGATGAAATACTAGATTTATGAAAAAAATAATTTATGACTTTTATTGATGTAGCACGAAATGCAAGAAAAATTAGATAAGATATTCATTGGAAATGCGATTAGGTGATATTTCTCCAATGCCTAACTTATCATAGTGCCTCCAAAAATCCCTTAGGGGGTTCTGAATATGGGGTCGTTTCGACAGTGGAGCCAGTCACTATAAAAAGTTTACCATGATAATTTTATGTCCTCACGGGATGGACTGATGGTTAGTGCGTGCGTGTTGCCACCATGAGGTCTGGGAGTCAAAACCTGACAAAGTCAGTGTGCCCACCCTCCCCACGCACTAACCACAGCATCCGGGCTAGTAGCCCCCGTGATTTACCCTCTTCTGTGTTGGCCTTGGGACGAGTTGGCGGGGCTGCTTGGGGCGAGCGAATCACCTTTTAGCCACCTAAATAGTATAATAATAGTTGTCTCTACAAGATGTACTGAAAATTAATATACGAGATATTGCCACAATTAGGTCTGGGAGTTAAAACTTGGTGAAGTCAAGTTGTTGTCTTCCCTTATGCACTAGTCACTATCTGGGCTAGTAGCCCCCGTAATTTATCTCCTCCGTATTGATATTGGGAGAGATTGGCGGGGGTGCTAGGGCAAATGAATCACCTTTTATCACCTAAATAGTATAATAGAATAAGAAAAGAAAGAAAAAGTAATAAGAGTGAATGAGTTAAAGAGAGTCATTTTTTCTTAATGAAACATATACATGATATTTATAGGTGCGAGAGAGTAAGACATTAGGACCCATATGAGTTAGAGGGAGTGAAACATATGTGTAGTGGAAACTTCAATCAAATTCAATGACACATGCATATAACACCAAGATTTTACTTAGTTTATAGCCTCCAAGGCGGCTAGCTACTTCAAGGCCTAGTCCTAGCGAAACTATAACTACTAAATATTCTCCTTCTCGAATATCTTTTGGAGGCAAAAAAAAAAACCACTTACACGTCAACACAACAAGAAATAAAGATACAAATATAAATGAAAGCAAAAAATAAATTTACAATTGAAAGCATTGCTTTGAGAGCTTTCTTTTGTTTGGAATTGCCACTTAATGATAGGAAATGCGATAACATTTCGTCTACAACATCTCAAGAACTGACTCATTTTATCTTCCTAAAAATCATCTTTTATAGGATTAATGTCGTGTTGATTTCTATCAATCAGCCGACTGATCTTGTCCATTCATCGATTGATCCATTGTAGATTCGAATGTTGCTTTGACCTATCAACTCAACGGCTCTATTGATCTCAACACCAGTTGATTATCTGTTATCAACAATCGACTATTGTCTAATCAGTCAAATCTCACGGTCTAATTCTGAGCATTATGTTCACTCAAATAATGATCGAATGCTCCACTGTAGATTCGAATATTAATCTGACCTATCAACTCAACAGCTCCATCATCTCAGCATCAGTCAATATTCTATTTTTGTGGATCTGAATTCATCACTCATAGAATTATTCAAGTTGAAAATTTAGATACTTGATGTTTGTAAAAAAGAAAAACAATTTATATGAATGCAATGTACCGTTTTCATATCCATCAAAAATACACGTGTCATCCATATCTACGTACCTTAAACACATGAATAATTCGACCAACATCAACCTTACATGGTTAAAATTTTATTAAAGACAAACTCCATTCCCATTTTTCTTCTAGTTTCAAACTACATAAATATATATATAGGACTTAGAAGCAAGGCGTTGCAACAAGTCGTAGGCCTATCTTCTTGCGCATTGTGATCCCAAAAACTTCGCTCATGTCCATCTCCTCACCTTCGAGTAGTTTCCACTCAAACTTATGCACGAGAGTGGCAAGTCCAAGCTCGATTACGGCGATAGCAAATCCAATTCCAGGACAAATTCTCCGTCCGGCACCAAAAGGAGTCAGCTCAAAATGCTGCCCTCGATAGTCGATGTCATTATTATCGAGGAACCTCTCCGGTTGGAACTCCTCCACTGTCTCACCCCATGAGGTCGAGTCTCGTCCGATGGCCCACGCGTTTATAAAGACCCAAGTGTCCTTCGGGACGTAGTACCCTTCGACGACGGTGTCGCGAATCGATTGTCTCGGGACCAATATATAACGGCCCTGGCGGATGGAGGCGCATGGCCTCCTTGACGACTGCACGTAGGTAGTCCATTTGAGTCAAGTCGTCCTCGGAGATGCTTGATTTCGAGCCAACTACTTGTCACACCTCATGTTGCAATTTCTTCATGACACGTGGATTGTTAACTAACTCCGCCATCGCCCACTCGATGACAATATGGGTCGAGTCCATTCCGGCCGCATACATATCCTGCCCATAACAATATATCAAAAAGAAAAATACTCTTTGATTTTTATCCAATAAATTAATTATTTATTTTTCAGGGTCAAAAATAAAAAAAATTGATGGTCAAACTCACTTTGATAATTGACTTTATGGTGTCCCTCGTCATCAGACGCTTCATGTCATCGTTCCCGTCCTTCTGCAGCGACAGCAACACCTCGATGAAGTTCTCCGCCTTCTCCTTCGGCTCCTCACCGTCATGATTCCCTTCTCCGGCTGCGGCGCACTTCCTCTCGTGATCCTCAATTATATGATCCATAATCGCATCGACTCGGACCACCATCTTCCTCACTCGGCCGCTGATCATCATCCTTCTGATTGTTAGCAAATAATTCGGACATGGGGTTATCACGCACCACGTTTTTTCTCCTTCCGCAAGTTTCTCACTCATGATTTAATTTTATTTATTTATTTTTACATTAGTGATAATCTTTCCTAATTTATGGATCAAAATGTTATCTCTTATACAGTATTTAAAGGGGTCCGGTGTAGAGGAATTAATCGACAGAAATAATATTTTTCCCAGTTCATACCTTCGGTTTGTCTGTTCCTCTGTTCTTCTTCTTCTCTCGGTTTCCGCAGCAATTTTGTTCGGTCTTCTTCAACAGCAACTTTTGCTTTGTTTTTTTTGTTCATCTTCTTCTACCGCAATTAGTTTTTTTCTACAGCAACCTTCTGATTGGTTTTCTCCGCTACTCATCGATTCTGTGCCAACACTTGGTATCAGAGCGTTGGTAGTATAAGACATCCAAGAATCTACGATTCTATAAAATGTCGAGCATCCCAGTAAAGGAGAACGGCGGAGTGCCATTTCCCTATCCGATGCTAAGTCCTCACAATTACACTGTGTGGGCAATAAAGACAGAGGCGATCCTTGATGCCCAGGGAGTCTGGGAGGCGGTGGAGCCAGTGGAAGGAGCCCAGGCGGATGCAAAGAAGGACAAAAAGGCACGTGCATACATCTTGCAGTGTGTCCCCGAAGACATCCTTCTCCAAATTGCAACAAAGAAGACGACGAAAGATGTCTGGGACAGCCTGAAGACGAGATATCTTGGTAGTGATCGGGTGAAGAAGGCACGTGTACAAGCGTTGAAGAGCGAGTTTGACGCCCTCCGGATGAAAGAGACCGAGACGATTGATGAGTTTGCTGGCAAACTCAGCGCCCTAAGCAGCAAATTCTCCACCCTTGGAGCCACACTTGAAGATTCCTCGCTGGTAAAAAAATTGCTCGATTCTGTCCCTGATAAATTCTTCCCTATTGTTGCCGGCATTGAGCAGTTCTACGACCTTGAGTCTATACCATTTGAGGAGGCTATAGGGCGACTGAAGGCGTACGAGGAACGAACGCTACGATTACGCAGCAACACCAACGACACTGAAGGAGAGCTCCTACTTACTCATGCCGAATGGCAAATGCGACAAAAGGGGAGTAGCGTGGACACTTCGTCAGGAGGCAAGGGACGTGGGTCCAACAGCTCTAATCGTGGCAGAGGGCGTGGGCGTGGGCGAGGGCGCGGTCGTGGTCGTGGTACACAGCACCAAGATAGTGCAGGAGGCACTAGCGGCAACAACAGTGACACTCGTGACAAGAGACACATAAAATGCTTCAATTGTGAGAAAATGGGGCATTATGCGTCTGAATGCTACAGCAAGCGTCGTGGAGATGAGGCTCACCTTACTTGCGCCACCGATGAAGAGCCAGCACTAATGATGACCATGTCCCACGAAGAATTTCAGCGACAGGATACCATTCTGCTCAGTGAAGAGAGGTTGCTACTGTCACGCCCCCAGAGGCCAGGGCTCGCTCGAAAATCGGCCAACACCTCCCCTGTATGGCGGACAATCTGAAACTTTCATACATACACACACCTCAACCATAATAATATAGCTCAGCCACACTCGGCTGGCGTTCACACCAACACAACCACGCAGTTAAATAATATCACTGACAAATAATAAACATAATAAATATAATCTCCATAGCTAAGCGCAGCAAACCAAAATCCAGCGGAAATAAATAAGTACATGTTCGAAGGAAAAACCATATATCATCCAAAACGATAATAAAACCAAAAACAACAATAATGCTATAAAACGACTACGAGTGTACGAAAACCAATAAAACTAATACTCAAACTGAAAGACTGGCAGCTGGATCCTCTCCTGGCGGCACGAGACACAGCTATCGACTACCTGAAACAAAAAGGAGAACAAAGGGTGGTGAGTTCCGGGTGGAACTCTGCGGGTATAAGAACAGATAAATGCATGGTATATAAAAGGGTAAAGCAAGCATAAAGATGGCCAAAGGGTATACAGTCTCCGGAATAAAGAACATAAACCAAATGCATCCATACAAATTAAATCATACCTGAAACCATGTAAGTAGGGGCAAAATCAGAAATCCCCTCTAACACCTCCATAAACACCTAATACTGCTGAACATATCCAGATCATATAAAATGCAAATCATAACCGTATATGCATGTCAATCAAATGCAACAAGTCATAGCTCAAACAAATGCAACAAACACAAGCAAATGCACAATGCATAATATGTATATGATGTCATGACCTGCACCGTACACACACCAACCACCATTAGGTTGAGTGGATCAGATACAAGCGCCAAGCACCTGTGGCTATGCAAATACACCACGACAACCGTGGCCCTGATATGAAAAATCCCGAAGCACCTATGGGGACTCCTAACACCTGTGGAGTATCAACTGTTTGCACACAACTCCGACTGTGTGTGACACAACAGGAAAATATACCCGATGACCCGTCTCAACCACCAAGGAGCCCGCGGTCGTCGGCCTGAATGCTATGATGCATGTCACTAGTATACATAACCTCAATCAGATCCAAAACAGGGAATCAATACGATACGAAGAACACAAATAACACCAAAGTAAATAAACATGCACTAATCTACTGGGTAGGGTTATCTAATGTCAATCAAACCCTAGATAGGTCAAATGATTATTCTATAGTACACGTGGTACTCTTATATCGGAAGCCAAGTGATGAGACTGTATAACTGAACAATTTGGAATTATCACTCAAAGGTCAAGCACGAATAAGTAGCAAGCAGGAAAACAAGGCAAATAGATTTAAGATAAACCAAACCTACTCAAGAAGTAAAACGACTATGCATTTAAGATAAACGAAACTACAAGAATCAAGGGAGAAGTACCCGCCTTAAAATGTAGAGCGTATCCAAGTACAACTCACGATCACGCGAAACAAATCTGAATCAACGTCCTGTATCAATACAAGAAATAAAATAGCTAAATTAATTACCACATACCATTAAGGTCAAACCCTAATGAGATGCCCTCCTAAAAGAACAACTACTAAAACGTCTTAGTTTAATTATCATTTTCCCATTTAAACCAACCCACGATTCCATTTAGATCTAACCCAAACTTAACCTAAGCTCCACTGTTAACTCACACTAGCATAACATTAAAAACGAATTAATTCCGAACCAAATAAACTCTACAACACCAACATTGTATTTTCTGATAACACATTGAAAGACCACGCTTTAAAGAAAAAGGATGCCAAAAGCATTTATCAGAAACTGGCAGAATGTTTGAATTTGATAGAGCAAGAGGATGCCAATTCCTTCTTCACGACAGCACTGGAAGTTTACCAAAAAAAAACCATCTTCAAACCTAAATCCAAATCTAACCTACATGATCGAGACATACCGAAACAAACCCAAGCCGTAGGAATTTTACAGAGCAACCCTAGATTCCCAAAACCGATTGCTATGAAAACGATTCAAAAGTTCCTATCAAGAAATTATGCCCTAAAACCAAATAAAATCATCACCGATCATCTTACCTAAGTGGTGGTCGACGGAGACGGCTTCCCGAAAACAATAGCGGCAGCGGGTAATGGAGAGGAAGAAATCCTTGCAAGAATTTGGGGTGTAGAGGTCGGCTTCGACGAAGACAATGGTCGGCGAAGATAGCAGAAAACTTCGCCGCCGACAAGAGCAGGAAAGAGATCGTGAGGATTTAGGCGTCGTCGGCTTTCTTTGAGAAGGAGGAGGAGAAGGATGGCATCACCGGACAGGTGCTGCCCTCGCTGGTGGCCGGAGAGGAGGCGGCTGGCTCAGCCGACTGTGACAAACCCTTCGCCCGAGTGGAGATCGCGGAGGAGAGGTGAAGAGGAAAAGGGTTCGGCGAGAGAGGCTAGGGCACGGGGAAAAATTCCGAAAATAATATATATATATATATATATATATATATATATATATATATTATATATATATATATATAATATAATTCCGAAAATAAATCTTTTCCTTAAATAATTCCTAATTAACCAATTTTACACCCAATTAATCTCACAATTATTTCCAAAAATTCCAACAAACTATTCCAAATTTTTCACATGATTACTTCTAAATTTTTAATTCCTTTTTATATTAATTATATATAAATTTATATATATAACTATATGTATTTATTTATTTACCTATTTTATTTTATTTATTATATCTTTATTATTATTATTAATTAACCGTATTTTTACAGCTACCGGAGGTGTACCGGGGCGTCAAGAAAGGTGAAGACAAAGACGTTTGGTACCTTGACAATGGTGCCAGCAATCACATGACTGGACATCGCGAGAAGTTTCAAGAACTAGATGAAACTATCACCGGGAGGGTGAGGTTTGGCGATGGATCAACCATTGAGATCATGGGCAAGGGGACGACTGTGTTCGAATGCAAGAACGGCGATCAGAAGACTCTCCACGAGGTATACTACATTCCGAAACTTTGTAGTAATATTATAAGCCTTGGTCAGTTGACAGAAGCTGGGAACGAGGTGCACATGGAAGGAGATACCATGAAGGTGATTGATAGGAGCGAGAAGCTCTTGATGCTGGTAAAGCGAACGCAAAATCGCTTGTACAAGATAACCTTGAAGACATTCAAGCAAGTCTGCCTCCAAGCAAGCCTAGAAGACCCCACCTGGTTATGACATGCAAGGCTCGGACATGTAAACTTTCATGACTTGAAGCTGTTGGGGGAGAAGAAATTGGCGGTTGGTGTGCCACTATTGCCCCAGACGAACAAGCTTTGCGAAGTGTGTGTGATCTCCAAACATGCAAGGTCGTCATTCCCGCACCAAGCAAACTTTAGAGCGACGAAGCCGTTGGAACTTCTCCATGCTGATATCTGCGGGCCAATTTCACCAAGTACACTTGCTGGTAACAAGTATTTCTTTTTGATAGTTGATGATTGCACAAGGTGGATGTGGGTATTTGTTTTAACAGCAAAGAAAGATGCATTCCAAGCATTCAAGAAGTTCAAGTCCGTGACGGAGAACACGACTGAGTACAAGATCAAAACACTTCGGACAGACCGTGGCGGTGAGTTTCTATCCACGGAGTTCACTCGATTCTGTGAAAATGAAGGAATTGAGAGGCACCTTTCGGCTCCCTACACACCCCAACAGAATGGCGTTATGGAGCGTCGTAACTGCACAGTGATGGCTATGGCAAGATCTCTCCTCAAGGGTACACATATGCCGGCAAGGTTCTGGGGAGAGGCGGTTAGGCATGCTGTCTATCTGCTAAACCGTCTCCCAACTAAAGCGCTAGGAGAACGTACTCCATTTGAAGCTTGGATGGGGAGAAAGCCACATCTTGCCCACTTGAAGGTGTTTGGTTGTATTGCCTATGCAAAAAATACAACCCCTCACCTTAAGAAACTTGACGACAGAAGCTCACCTATGGTATACTTAGGGGTCGAAGAAGGCTGTAAAGCTCATCGTCTATTTGATCTAAGGCATGGCAAGCTACAAGTAAGTAGAGATGTAATATTTCAAGAAAATAGTGAATGGACATGGAATGCAGGTGCTGATAAAGAAGACTTACCTGGGTTTATGGTGGTGAATGCATTCAACACCGACGAGGCGATTGTTGCAGCAGACATTGAGGCAGGGGCGGAAGATGTCACACCATCGGCATCGACACCATCATCAAGCCCATCTACACCATCATCGACAGGAGCATCAAGTCCGTCTACACCATCATTGAACACCTATGCAACTATCTCACCTGAGCCCCTCGAAGGGCCAGTTCGTTATAGGACCATTGCTGATATCTATGCCAACACTGAGGAAATAGTTGGTATTGATGAAGAGGAGAATGAGGTAATGCTGATGATGTCAGAAGAGCCGACCTGTTACCAAGAAGCTGCAGCCGAGGCTTGCTGGTACGAAGCAATGGAGGAAGAACTGAAGACTATTGAGATGAACAAGACCTGGACCCTAACTGAGCTCCCATTAGGCCACAAACCTATCGGCCTAAAATGGGTGTTCAAACTGAAGAAAGATTCAGCTGGAAAAGTGGTCAAGCATAAAGCAAGATTAGTTGCTAAAGGCTATGTGCAAAGACAAGGCATCGACTTTGAAGAGGTATTCGCACCTGTCGCTAGACTCGATACTATTCGAGTCATTCTTGCACTTGCAGCAAATCAAGGCTGGGAGGTACACCATCTAGACGTGAAGTCGGCATTTCTGAACGGAGAGTTGGAAGAAGAAATATATGTCACTCAACCAGAAGGATTTGAAGTACAAAATCAGAAACACAAGGTGTACAGGTTGTCCAAGGCCCTCTATGGACTGCGGCAGGCTCCACGAGCTTGGAACATGCGGCTGAACAGGAGTCTGGAAGAGCTCGGCTTCAAAAAGTGTAATCAAGAACATGCAGTATATACAAGAGGTAAAAGAGAAGCTAGTATACTTGTTGGAGTGTATGTTGACGATCTCATCGTGACAGGAAGGAGCACAGAAGGAATCAACAAATTCAAACAACAAATGATGACAGAATTTGAGATGAGTGATTTGGGTCTTCTCTCCTACTACTTAGGAATTGAAGTGGAACAACAGAAGAGCCGAATTTTACTTAGACAATCAACCTATGCCAAGAAAATTCTATCTCAATTCCAGATGGCAGATTGTAATGCCACAAAGCAACCGATGGAACCCAAGACACAACTGCATAAAGACCTGGAAGGGACTCCAATTGATGCCACGGAGTACAGGCGCGTCATTGGTTGTCTAAGATATCTGTTACACACGCGGCCAGACCTATCATATTCTGTCAGCATGGCGAGCAGATATATGGAAAGACCTACAAGCATGCATCATAAGGTTGTCAAACAGATCCTCAGGTATTTGAAAGGTACAATCTATTTTGGACTTGCTTACACAAAGGGACCCCAGGAAATTAGTATATTCGGCTACTCGGACAGCGATTTAGCCGGAGATCTCGACGGGAGGAAAAGCACAAGTGGAATGACTTTCTATTTTAATGAAAGTCTGGTATCCTGGAACTCACAGAAGCAGAAGACAGTGGTGCTTTCATCTTGTGAGGCAGAATTCATGGCAGCCACAACTGCAGCCTGTCATGCTTTGTGGTTAAGAAGCCTTGCCAGTGAATTAACCGGTAAAGAGCCAAAACCGGTGACTTTGTTTGTTGACAACAGATCTGCTATAGCTCTCATGAAGAATCCTGTTTTCCATGGTCGAAGCAAGCATATAGATACAAGGTTCCATTTTATCAGAGAATGTGTTGAGAAGGGACAGATTGTGGTGGAGTTCGTTAATACTGGAGAACAGCGAGCCGATGCTTTAACTAAAGCTTTGTCAGGAGTGAAGTTAGCTGGCATGCGACAACTACTCGGTGTTCGTGGTTTAGAGCCATGTCAAAATTAGGGGGAGTAATGTTAGCAAATAATTCGGACATGGGGTTATCACGCACCACGTTTTTTCTCCTTCCGCAAGTTTCTCACTCATAATTTAATTTTATTTATTTATTTTTACATTAGTGATAATCTTTCCTAATTTACGGGTCAAAATGTTATCTCTTATACAGTATTTAAAGGGGTCCGGTGTAAAAGAATTAATCGACAGAAATAATATTTTTTCCAGTTCATACCTTCGGTTTTTCTGTTCCTCTATTCTTCTTCTTCTCTCGGTTTCCGCAGCAATTTTGTTCGGTCTTCTTCAACAGCAACTTTTGCTTTGTTTTTTTTTTTTCATCTTCTGCCGCAATTAGTTTTTTTCTACAGCAACCTTCTGATTGGTTTTCTCCGCTCCTCATCGATTCTGTGCCAACGCTGATCAGGCACGGCAGCAGCGGAAAGCAGTCGCCGACGTTGAACGTCCCCATGTCGACGGACACCTCCCCCATGATCTCGTCGATGTAGTCTCCCCACCCGGCGTGCCTCGAGCTCTCCCCGAGCGTCGCCCGCCCGATCACTTGCTTGGCGAGCGTGTTCAGCACGCGGGTCATGTCGATGGCGCGGCCCGGTGCGGCGGCGCAGGCTCCTGCGATGTCCTCCACCATGGATGTTGCCGCTTCCTCGCGGACGTGTCGGAAGGAGCGCACCATCTTGGCGCTGAGCAAGTGTAGGAGGCTCACCTTCTTGGCCTGCCAGCGCAGAATCAGAGATCGAGATCGAGATCGAGGAGAAGTAAAATATTGAAAACGAACAACAAAAATTTCACCCCGGCCCTGAACTGGCGCCAGTGGTCGCCATAGGGCGCGAAGGCCACATCACGGCCGTTGCAGGTGAACATGTTGGGGACGGTGAGCGACGGCCGGCTGGCGAAGACGTGGTCCTGGTGCTTCATGACCTCACGGGCCATGTCGGCCGACGACACCACGAGAGCGGGTACCTGGCCTAGTCGGAGGAGCATGAGCGGGCCGTGGCGAGCCGACATGGCTCGGAGAGAGCGGTGGGGGAGCGAGCCGAGCTGGTGGAGGTTTCCGATCAGGGGGAGCCGCCAGGGGGAAGGTGGCGGCGGCAACTTGAGCTTCTTGGCGGAAGAGCTCCAGCGGTATCGAAAGAGAGTAACTGCAGGGAGCATGATGAAGACGACGACGATGAAGAAGTTATGGAGGAGCGAGGGCAGGGGAAGAAGATCCATGGCTTCCGGTGCTGTTCGAGTACAGTCCTGCCGGAGTGGTGCATAGCGCCGTTATATAGGGCGGAAGGACGGAGCAATGGAGTCGACGGCTGAAGGTAGATTATTTTTACAAACTGTACAAAAATAAAATAGAAAAGTACAAGTCGCAAATTTTTTTTCAAAAAAATAGAAAATTTTATCAGTTAAGATTTTTTATATATACACACACGTGGGTTAGGATATTAAATTTTTATTTGTACACACACGTGGGTTAGGATATTAAATTTTTATATATACACACACGTGGGTTAGAAATTACATGAAACTTCATGTTTAAGAATATAAATAAATTATCTTGTAAGGCTTGAGTTGTAAGAAAGAAATATTTATATTTGTGATCGAGCCTATTAGTTTCCAAAAGGATTATGATTTGCATAGTTTTATTTACGTTTGGTCAATGTGTGAGAGGTATTAGTTCATTTCAGTGCCCCTCTGATGCAACCCAACTATAAAGTGTTGTCACGAATATGGGTCTCAAATTTAGATATTTATAGAAACTGAAAACCCTAGCTCACAAAGGTAGAATGAGTAGTATAGAGGTCACAGGTTGTATTTTTTCTAGGACTAGTTGAATGAATGTTTGATTTAAGCTCATATTTATGAGTCGTCAAATGTTTTGGGTTTTCAAATAAGAACTGGGCTTTTGTTTTGCAATTAAGGATGAAAATGTAGTGGAAATGAAATAGGCTTAACTAAACAAGCTTAACTAGGAATTGCAATTAAGGAACATAACCAACTAGGAAAATTGAACAAACAATTTGACATTGCAAGATTAAAATATAAACTGAATTCAATTGCAGAAATGAAACTAAAATTGCATCTAAATTCGGAAACAAAGAATTGAAGCAAGCTGTAAACTAAATAAAGGTTGTTGCGTAGGAAAAACTCCTGATCGGTCTACAGATCGATCAGATGTAAGCCTAATCGGTCGGATGACCGATCAGGTGGAGTCTGGATCGAACAACAGTCCGATCAGTGTCTGAAACGTGAGCTGATACAGAACTGATACAACGCAGAATTGAAATCAAAGACAAAATTACAAACTACAAACTCTAGTTCGAGTTCTTCACCGAGATTTCTCCTTGCTGTCACCCAAGAATCAAGCTCGGAACCCCCTCGCTCGTGAACCAATCGAAACTCAGCTGTGAAGTCCAAATCGCGACGCTTGAAGTCTAGGCTGAACTTCTTCCAATCCTTTCTTCCTCAATGGTGTGGATGGCAAGTGGTAGCTTAGAGAACTTCGTTCCAAGTCAGAGAACCCCTCTGAGTTGGCTCGATTGATCGAAAACTGGAATTGAATGGAGATCGGTTGGAAGAAGCTTGTTCACGGCGAAACCCTCGCCGGAGCTTTCAACACAATTGGACGACGATCCTGCCACGAAACTGAGCGTGATGATTCAAAAACTGGCGAAGATCTCGATCTAGATGGTCGCCTCCGATCAAAATTGAAGAACGAACGAAGAACAACAGAGCTGGAAACGTGATCTGGCGACGACTCTGCTCGGCAGAGGGAATTTTTGATTTAACTGCCCATTTTGAATTTCGACGGCCGAGATTTCTCTGATCTCATCCAACGGTCCGATCAATCCAGATCAAACCCAAACTCTCCAGATCTTGATCAAGGGTCAAGATCTGTTCCTCATCAACTCGGATCAACCGGGCCTGCATCCAATGGCTCAGAGTGCTCTGATCTTTGAACGGACGATTAAGACTCCTCCTGAGCTCGATCCAACGGCTGGATTAATTCTGATTTGGCCCAAACTTTCAGATCTTGGTTCCTGAACTTGGCTAAGTCTATCTTGAGCTTGGATCGACCATAAGTTGGCGGATGGATTGAATCTAACCGTTATCTTGAATGGACGACCCGTATTAACCTGACGCTTGATCCATTTGATCTGGATCCAATTCTGACCCAAGTTTGACCCAATGTGATCCAGGTCCATGATCATTTGAAACCCTACAAGATGATATTAAATTTTAGTGCCAAAACATAGTAAATATAGAAAGAATTGAATCTTAAGCCAAATAGAGGTAATTCATGAAACTTTATATAAATGCAAACTTGAGCATAAAATAGTAGATCAAAACATGGATTTGAAGACCTAATTTAATCAACAATATGAAAGTTATCAACTCCCCCACACTTATTCTTGTGCGTCCCGAATAAGCTACTAGTAACTACAATGTATTCCCCCTAGGTTATTCTCAATCACAATAAAAAGCAATTGAAAAGAAATTATCTAGGGTTGTCAATTCTCAAAAATCTAAGCTTAATAGACTAGTTTCTTGTCCTTAAATCAACAACTTAGTTTACTTCCTCCTTCATGACTCTTTGAGATGAAATCAACACACAAACCTTTCCAAAGGGATTTTTAGTAGCTCTCTTCCTAAGTTCTACATTTCAATGGAAGTGGAGCTCACTCAAACACAACATGTTTCTCGAACTACCATAAGCTTGCTTATTATCTACTCTCCTCCATCATTCTTTGCCTTGGATCCAAATCTACAAAGGTTTATTAGAACTTATAAAAGAAGTATGAGATGAATAGAATGAAAAAAATTTTCCATGAACTCTGATACCTAAGACTAATGATAAAGGAAATAAAGACATATGATGTGATACGAAAAGGAATATGATAAAAAGGTATAGCATGAAAAAGAAATATGAATAAGTGAGGAAAAATAGAAACTTGGATACTCAAAATTATCTCTAGATGCTCTTTGCCCTCTTAAGATATCCTCTTATGAATTTTGAGCCAATGTGAGTAAGTATGAACTGAATTGGAGGAGGTTCGCTGCTGAAAACAAAATTCTGTGATGTGCCAGCTTCTCTAATCGGTCCAGCGACAGATCAAACATGCTCTGATCGATCCACTGACCGGACTGGTGCTCCCTGATCGGACTGGAGACCGATCAGGGATTGATAAGTAGCTGAAATCAGAATTCTGAAACTGATTTTTACCTGAATTTTTCCTTCCTTCCACTTATCACCAATTCTCAACCCATTTAGCTTCTTATTCTCGACTTCAAACTCAGAAATCCATCCATCTTTTGAACCTCCATGAACTACTTTATCTTTTCCTTCTTTTCTTTTCTTCCCTTCTTCTTTTCTTTCTATTTCTGTTTTTTTTTCAGCTGCATTGTCATTTTTTTTTCTTTTTCTCTACAACTTCATTACATCTCACAACCAAATCTAGCTCATTCATCTCCACTTAAATCATGGCAACACTTAAAACTTTTGGAAACAATTCCACTTACCAATTCCATGTCTAAATGAAAACATTTGGTAGGCTTAAGAGTATCACTCAAAACTAAGCTTATGAGCTCCCATTCCTTTCAAAATTCTCCTCATGGAGTTAAAACACCAAACAATATTCATAAATCAGATTGCTCTAAAGGTAATCTTAACTTTTCAATAATCACCACTTATACTTCGATACACCATCCATCAAGTTTGGCACACTTTTTCATTTCTTTTCTTCTCTTTTTTTTTTTCTGTTTTTGCATTTTGTTTCTCACATTCTTCCATTCCTTTACTCCCATCAAGACATTTGGAATCCACAAAAGCATTCCATCTTAAAAATCCATAAAACAAATTGCTATCTCAACATAAGCTTCACAATACATCTACTTTTCACCCATATCATTTAAAAACATTAGCCACCTCCCTCACACTTAAATCTTTGGCCGTCTCGGGCAAAATAATATCAAGAAAAACCTAAGTAACCAAGTTTATAGAGAAATATGGATATAAGCAGAAAAAATATGGAAGGAAAAAGATTAAGGCATGAAACAACAAGATATGTTGCAACACTTATATGGAAAATGGAAGGCAAAGTGAATAACCTTTATAGATATGGTCCAATCATAGAAATATGGTTTTGAAAGAACCTAAGCAAGTTCTAGAGTGCAATCACATGTGTGTATCTCAACAATAAAGCTAAGTCCTCACTAGGTAAAAAGAATTCATCTCAAATCATCACTCTAGAGTCCACAACCAAGTAGTACTCAAGCAACCAAGAATTTCCTCCATTGACTCAAATCCTAAGTCTTGACAACCAAATTTAATTTGTTTTCAAAAGACTCTAAAATGATATAGAGAAAACCTAGAGAGATACATTTATTCTCATCATTCAAAATAAGGTGCCAACATGGGAAATGGTGTCTAAAATCACTATTTATTCAATCTACACTTCCTAAACATTTATTATCAAAACTTATGGAAAAGAAAAATTAAACTTTTCGAAAACAATGAAATGGTAATTACAATAAAGTAAAATGCAAGGAAAAGAAAACTCCCCTTTAGGTTGGGTAGATAGCATCTTTGATGTCCACTCCATCCACCTCTAGCTCTTTAATTCTTCAAATACTTTTTGAGCCAGTGGCCATTAAATTTCCACACAAAACCACTATCTCATCTTTAATTTCAACAACACCGTAGGGAAAAATATTAGTTACAATAAATGGACCTTCCCACCTTGACCTTAACTTACCCTTTATCAATTTGAGTCTTGATTTGTACAATAAACCTTGTCACCAATTTGAAATTGTTTTCTCATATGTGCTTGTCATGGAAGATTTTGGTCTTTTCTTTGTAGATCTTGAATTCTCAAATGCTTCAAGTCTAATTTCCTCATGCTCTTGAAGTTGAAGTTCCTCTCTTCTCCCACCTTGGTAGCATCAAAATTACAAAGCCTTCAGTGCCCAATATGCTTTGTGTTCTATCTCTACGGGAAGATGACAAGCTTTACATAGACCAACAGTAGGGAGACTGCAATCTGTGTCTTGAATGTCGTTCTTTAGGCCCAAAGTGCATCATCTAGCCTTTTGCTCCAATCTTTTCTATTTGGCCCAATGGTCTTTTCCAAATTGATTTGATTTCTCTATTTGAGATTTCGTCTTGGCCATTTGTTTGGGGATGGTAGGAAGTAGAAACCTTATGTACAACCTCATACTTACTAAGCAAGGCCTTCATGTGTTTATTGCAAAAGTGAGATCCTTGGTCACTTATTATAGCTCTAGGAATTCTGAACCTGCAAAATATGTGTGACCTAACAAAACTAACAACAACAGAAGATCATCAGTCTTGGAGGAATGACTCCACCCATTTGGAACTATCCACAGCAAGAAAAATATACAGATAACCGCATGATGCAGGAAAAGGTCCCATAAAATCTATTCCCCAAACATCAAAAATCTCACAGAAAAGTATAGTGTGTTGGGGCATCTCATTTCTCGCTCCTATGTTCCTCGTTCGCTGATATCTATCACAATTTTTATAAATACATATGAATCATGAAATAGGGTGGGCCAATACAAACCACACTCTAAAACTTTTCTAGCGGTTCTTGTGGACCAAAGTGTCCCCCACATGCTGATGAATGACAAAAAGTAAGTACTGAACAAATCTCATGGTCTGGTATGCATCTCCTAATTATTTGATCATTACAGAATTTCATAAATACGGGT
>JAGFNQ010002016.1:29793-76397 GCA_024364735.1 Boesenbergia rotunda | reverse complement strand
CCTAGAATCTCCATCTCGTACCCTGATGCAACCCAAATATAGATGTTGTCACGAATGTGGGTCTCAAATTTAGATATTTATAGAAACTGAAAACCCTAGCGCACAAAGGAGAATGAGTAGTATAGGGGCCATAGGTCGTATTTTTCCTAGGACTAGTTGAATGAATGTTTGATTTAAGCTCGCATTTATGAGTCGTCAAATATTTTGGGTTTTCAAATAAGAACTGGGGTTTTGTTTTGCAATTAAGGATGAAAATGTAGTGGAAATGAAATAGGCTTAACTAGGAAATTGCAATTAAGGAACTTAACCAACTAGGAAAATTGAACAAACTATTTGAAATTGCAAGATTAAAATATAAACTGAATTCAATTGCAGAAATGAAACTAAAATTGCATCTAAATTAGGAAAGAAAGAATTGAAGCAAGCTGTAAACTAAACAAAGGTTGTTGCGCAGGAAAAACTCCTGATCGGTCTATAGATCGATCAGATATAAGCCTGATTGGTCGGATGACCGATCAGGTGGAGTCTAGATCGGACAACAGTCCGATCAGTGTCTGAAATGCGAGCTGATACAGAACTGATACAACACAGAATTGAAATCAAAGACAAAATTACAAACTACAAACTCTAGTTAGAGTTCTTCACCGAGATTTCTCCTTGCTGTCACCCAAGAATCGAGCTCGGAACCCCCTCGCCCGAGAACCAATCGAAACTCAGCTGTGAAGTCCAAATCGCGACACTTGAAGTCTAGGCTGAACTTCTTCCAATCCTTTCTTCCTCAATGGTGTGGATGGCAAGTGGTAGCTCAGAGAACTGCGATCCAAGTCAGAGAACCCCTCTGAGTTGGCTCGATTGATCGAAAACTGGAATTGAATGGAGATCGGTTGGAAGAAGCTTGTTCACGGCGAAACCCTCGCTGAAGCTTTCAGCACAATTGGACGACGATCCTTCCACGGAACTGAGCGTGATAATTCAAAAACTGGCGAAGATCTCGATCTAGATGGCCGCCTCCGATCAAAATTGAAGAACGAATGAAGAACAACAGAGCTGGAAACGCGATCTGGCGACCACCACGCTCGGCAGAGGGAATTTTTGATTTAACTGCCCATTTTGAATTTCGACGGCCGAGATTTCTCTGATCTCATCCAACGGTCCGATCAATCCAGATCAAACCCAAACTCTCCAAATCTTGATCAAGGGTCAAGATCTGCTCCTCCTCAACTCGGATCAACCGGACCTGCATCCAATGGCTCAGTGTGCTCTGATCTTTGAACGGACGGTTAAGATTCCTCCTGAGCTCGATCCAACGGCTGGATTAATTCTGATCTGGGCCAAACTTTCAGATCTTGGTTCCTGAACTTGGCTAAGTCTATCTTGAGCTTGGATCGACCATAAGTTGGCGGATGGCTTGAATCTAACCGTTATCTTGAATGGACGACCCGTATTAACCTGACGCTTGATCCATTTGATCTGGATCCAATTCAGACCTAAGTTTGACCCAATGTGATCCAGGTCCATGATCATTTGAAACCCTACAAGATGATATTAAATTTTAGTGCCAAAACATAGTAAATATAGAAAGAATTGAATCTTAAGTCAAATAGAGGTAATTCATGAAACCTTATATAAATGCAAACTTGAGCATAAAATAGTAGATCAAAACATGAGTTTAAAGGACCAATTTAATTAACAATATGAACATTATCACACCCCCAACCACGGAGATCTGTCTCACCATCGGGGAGACACACCGGAGCAGTCCCGGACTACCGACGGGCTTCCTCAGGAGATGTGGAGAAGGCCAACTCAGTAGCCTCCAGCACACTGAGACAGGAAGATGGACCAAGGAAGAGGGAAGAACCTAAGGCCTCCCCAAAGGCTCCCTCTACCCCTTTCTCATCGGAGATTGTAGAAGACTCCATGCTAAAGCAGTTCCGCGGGCCTGGGATTGCTGATTACGACGGGAAGACATATCCTGAGGATCATGTCTGTAAGTTCGAGAACGCGACACTACTGCACCAGCACACCGACGGTGTGAAGTGCCGGGTGTTCTTGAACACCCTATCCAGAGCAACCCAACGATGGTTCCAGAGGCTGCCCCGGGTCCTATCAACTCCTTCATAGAGTTTATGTTGGATCTTGTACGGTTGCTAGAGGGGGGGGGGTGAATAGCACTTCTTCGATTTTCTTCTTTCTACGTTGTTAGTTGCGCAAGCGAAAATACAATAAAACAAAACTAACAACGAGAAAGCAATGTTAACAATACCGATTTACTTGGTATACACCCCTAAGGGCGACTAATCCAAGAATCCTTCGGTGGATCACTCCCCGGATAACCTTCGGCTAGCCCTTGTCGCTCCTTGTGGGTGGAGAAACCTCGCCACAATCCCAAGCACAATCTCTGAGCACCAAAACTACTATTTGGCCTTTAACCAAGACTAAATTTGTCAAACCTTTCAGCCAACACGAAGTCCCCTTAAATAGGACTAAGGTTGAAAACCCTCGCCACCAGTCAACTGCCCATTTACCAGTCGACTGGTGCCAGCCAGAGGCTGCCCCGGGTCCTATCAACTCCTTCATAGAGTTTATGTTGGATCTTGTACGGTTGCTAGAGGGGGGGGGGGTGAATAGCACTTCTTCGATTTTCTTCTTCCTACGTTGTTAGTTGCGCAAGCGGAAATACAATAAAACAAAACTAACAACGAGAAAGCAATGTTAACAATACCGATTTACTTGGTATACACCCCTAAGGGCGACTAATCCAAGAATCCTTCGGTGGATCACTCCCCGGATAACCTCCGGCTAGCCCTTGTCGCTCCTTGTGGGTGGAGAAACCTCGCCACAATCCCAAGTACAATCTCTGAGCACCAAAACTACTATTTGGCCTTTAACTAAGACTAAATTTGTCAAAACTTTCAGCCAACACAAAGTCCCCTTAAATAGGACTAAGGTTGAAAACCCTCGCCACCAGTCAACTGCCCATTTACCAGTCGACTGGTGCCAGCCAAACAGCAGTCCAACGGCTCACTGCAACGGCTAGTTTTTGACTTTGCCAGTCGACTGCTCCCAGGGCAGTCGACTGGTCCCCAGCCAAAACCTTTCTGTGAGTTTCATCAGTCGACTGCCTCCCAGGGTAGTCGACTGGTCTACTCACACACCTAAGGTTACCCTTCCCGAGTACACTTCTCTCAACACTCAAACCCTAGGATTTCCCTAGTACAATCACACAACACTCGTACCCTTAAGACTCAACTGACTCCTCACCAGCAGCCTCGACTATTGCCTTCGCGCCCTCTTCATCTTCGGCTCCCGTCCCTCGGATGCACGCAAGCCTCCAGCTTGCCTCCATGCCATCCTTCACGCATGCCTCGAAGTTCATGCCCCTCGGCTCATCGTCCCTGCTATCCCAAGGTCCCTCAGGTGCGCACACAAGCCTCCACCTTGTCTCCATGCCACCCTTCACCGTACCGAGGCCGTCCAGCTAAGTCCATATGTGTAACCTGTACATCCTGCACACTCAACATTGACATATTAGAACACAAGGGAAACCTAACTTAAACCCTTTGCCCAAACATCAAAACACATGGTCACTCCGAACCACAGATTGCCTCAACAATCTCTCCCTTTTTGATGTTTGGCAATACGTTTAAGTTAGGGAAAACAAATAGTAGTAAATAGCAATAAAATGCTAAACAAACAACTGGACTTACACTGCCAAGACTCCATCTTGGACTTACACCGCCAATGCATATGCAATGCAAACATGGATCCTATCCCAAGGCCTCCCACACCTAACCCTCTAAGTTAGGACTTTTCCACACCTAACCCTCCAAGTTAGGACTTTACACCAAAACGGGCTTTTTAAAGTTTCGCCATAGCTCCCCCTACATTGGACTTACAAAGGCTTTTTAAGAACCTTTCCAAGGTTCCCCTTACGCCAAGAATGGAGCAACCATGCTCCCCTTTATCTTAGCTCCCCCTAAACCTAGGGTTTCTAGCAAAGGAGTGTTTGATTTCCCAAATTAAACCCAACACTTCTCCCCCTTTGCTTAACATTAAAAAGAACCCAACAATATCTCAATTATTGGTTCTTTGAATCCCTAATGATTATAAACAACGTGTACTAACCCCCATACACTTGTTTTTCATCATTTGGACACAAATCAGCTATTGACTACCCAAATCAGCCCTAACCAGTCGACTGCCCCAGGGAAGTCGACTGATACTCTGAAAATCAGCTTTTTTGGCACATTTAGAAATGCGCCAGAAATTCCACAAACCTCCAAAAATTCCCAAATTTTGTGGTACCCATACCTACTTGGGAAAAATACATTTCACCATGTATCTATCACCATTCCCAAGTTTGACACAAAATCCAAAAATTTTCTATGAAAATTAAGGCAACTAGGAGGCAACCTCCCTCTTAACCTATGTCTTCTCCCAATTTTTAATTTACCTAGGTGAAGTTCTACCCAACTTAACACCATAACACAAAATTAGGTTCTACCCAACTCAACTTCCAAGTTCTTCCCCCTTGGGCACCATTAAAGGATTGCCCCCCAAGCAACCTTATCCCTAGTGCCAAAAAGAAATTAACAAAACCCGGAAAAACCTAAAGATTTACAAGCACATTTGCTAGGATGTACCCCATCCTAGAAAAGTATGATTTCATGAAGAATATCAAATGTGCTTGACTTTTGGTACTTCCTCTAAATTCCTCAAGAATGGTCATTTGTATCAACTTTCAAATCTTTCTCTAATTACATGTGTTTGTCAAAGCTAACCATCTTGATTTTACACACATAATGGTTCTCAATTCTTTCTTTTTATCTCCTAATCCTAGATACATATGGGAGACTTATCAATCTTCCTTGATTTCCAAGATATCAATAAAACCTTATTAAATCATGGGGTAACACTCTATTCAAGGAATATGAAATCATTATCAAAGATTTTAATCCAAAGTCATATCCTATCATCCAATTTTGCAATCTCTTATTATCCAAAATGCCTCTTCTTTTTGAATACATGGATTAGTCGACTGCCCCTTTGGCAGTCGACTACTAAAACGAACAGAAGATTTTCTGGGCTGAATTCACTCGGATCAGTCGACTGCCCCCTAGGGCAGTCGACTGATACTTGAATTTCAGGTTTTCAGTCCAATTTCAGAAATGCCTAGATAATTCCACAAATCTCCAAAAAATCTGAAATTTCGTGGAGAGATTTGTGGAACTTATGTCGACTTGAGAAAAATATGTTTCCAAACAAATGTACTCCAAATCCCAAGATTGACACAAATCTCAACCCTTTTTAAATTGTATCATTTAGACTTCTCCCAGAAGTCCTAATTCTAGCCTTTCCTTGATATATCTTCTAATACTTGATCATGATACATTCTTAACACTGAATTATATGGTATTTTCCCATTAAACCTTAATTTTATTGAATATAACTCTATTTTCATCTTTTTCTCCCTAAAACTCCTTTGAATGTGCCAATTCTCTAAGAATAAGACTTACTCTAGTCTTCCAACCCTTTTGGCACATTTCATCTAATTTCCTAGGAGAAAACCCCTTGAGATCCATTTACCATGGACCCCAAAGGCTCCTAGAGCTCCCCCTTGAGCTCTTAGCCCTAGCCACCTCCCTAGGTGACTCAATCCACACTAGACCACACCGGTGAGCCCCCGGTGATTCTTGGCCTACAAAATGAACCCTCTTAACCTTAGACACTTTGTCTTTGGTTAAGTCCTTTTCATTCCCTTTGTATGACACCCCCTTGCCATTTTTGGATTTCTCCTTTTTGCCATGATCATATGCTTCCCCAGCATATTTCTTTTGTTTGGCATTGGAGACCTTAGACCGGTATCCCAACCCCGATCTATCATAGTTGGGTTTTAAACTACCCAACACCATGTCTAAACCCTTTGATCCAACCGTGAATCTTTCTAGGGTCTTTTCCAATGTATCAAGCCTTGCCCTCAAGGCTTGATTTTCCCTTTCCAAGTTTCTAAACTTAGTGTCCACATGCCCACTTTGGACATTCCTAGACCTACCCTCCTTTCTAGGCACATTCCTTCCTTTCTTGGGATTAATGTCATGATCCTTAGGTCTAAAGGTCTTTGGTTTTTCATGATGCATGCTTTTCCTAGGGTTTTGATCTACCTTGTTAACCCTAATCCTATCATTGTATTTAAAACCATGATTGTGCACAAGTAAGCAATTTTCATTAATCCTAGCATGCATGGAGGAATAATTAACATTATTTTTAATATGCATGGAGGAACTCAAATTTGAATTATATTTTAATTTAGGGTTAGGAATTACCTCCCTTACCCTTGTAGTTCCTCCTTGACGTGGGCTTCTTTTCTTCCTTTCCTCCTTCTCCCATCTTCTCAAGTGTCCCAATTTCTTTAACTCTCATTTTCTTGGACACTTGGTGTGGTAGTGCCCTAGCTCTCCACATGTGAAGCATCGAATTTTTCTTCTTTTCTCTTGGGCTTCTCCAATCCTACAACCCACATTAGATTTAAGAGAATTTGAAATGAGTTTAGATTTTACCTCCTTTTTACCTAGTGGGCACTTGTCCTTGTAGTGCCCCTTTTCATTGCATCCAATGCATGTGATATGGTCCTTTTTATTTGCTTTGGTGGAGGTGGAGGCTAGGTTGACTTCTTCTTCACCCTTGGATGAAATGGATGCTTTCTCTTGTTCCGGCATGGTTGAGGGTCTCTCCTCCCCCTCAATCCTTGACGTTGACACCTCTTCTTCTTCTCTTGATACGGTGGATGACTCCTCACTTGATTGTACCATTTCAATTGATGAAGTTGATAATTCCTCTTTCTCTTGGTCTTCTTGGACACTAGAAATTATTTCTTCGGGCTCTTCCACCAATTGACCTCGTGTAGGGTTTTTATGGACTTCTTCTATCTTTTTTCATAGTTTATGTGCATTTTCATATGCCCCTACACCACTTAACACGTTAGTAGGCAAAATGTTAAGTAATATATCAATTACCTTTTTATTCGCCTTTGATTGATCTTGCTGCTCTTGATTCCAATATCTAGGCCTAAGCTGTTGGTGCAAGTTGCATCAATGATATTCCTCTTTAAGTGTTTTAATGTTTGACAATACACTTAAGTCAGTGATACATTGAACAGACAAAGAGGAGTAAGAGAGAAGTAACCTAAGTTGAAGAAAAGTCCTAGTTAATCTAGGCATCGAAACCCTAAGACCTAGCGAAGGGCTGCTAGGCACCTAGCGAAAGGCTGCTAGGTATCGTAACCTTAAGACCTAGCGAAGGGCTGCTAGGCACCTAGCGAAGGGCTGCTAGGCATCGTAACCTTAAGACCTAGCGAAGGGCTGCTATACACCTAGCAAAGGGCTGCTAGGTATCGTAACCCTAAAGACCTAGCGAAGGGCTGCTAGGCACCTAGCGAAGGGCTGCTAGGCATATAAGACCTAGCGAAGGGCTGCTAGGCACCTGGCGAAGGACTGCTAGGGAATGAAGACCTGGCGAAGGATTGCTAGGCACCTGGCGAAGGATTGCTAGGGAATGAAGTCTTGGTCCAAGGGACTGAGCAACTTAGCTGAGCGATGACTAAGGACAGGAGTAGAGACGGGTCAGGGTTTGGGCGTCTCGAGGTCCGGAGGTATCGGAAGCTAAGCAAAAGTCCACCCGAAGGGCTAGGTGGCAACCGTCTCCTGAAATGAGTAGGTGAAGGGCAAGTTCTCGGGGATGGGAACTTGTGCCGGTTCGACCTAGGGTTTTGTGGAGATCCGAAGTCAGAACGAAGTCCCTAAGGCTAAATATTATATGCATCTATGCTTTGTGGTTGTATATCTTGCAGGTACCAAGATTGGAAGAAAAGATAAGCTGCTGGAGGCCCTAAGCAGGGCGCCCCCAGTGTTGGGGGCACCCCCATGCAACCAGGGCGCCCCCAGCAGTGGGGGCGCCCCCATGTAAAGCTAAAAAGTGCAGTCTTGGTTGGTAAGCAGAATAGGTGTCAAGCGGGGCGCCCGGAGCGTCCGGGACGCGCGGGTTCGAACCTGTTTGTGTTGTTTCGTGTCAGAAACACAGATAATCCTCCATGAGGGCGCCCGGAAGGTCCGGGGTGCCCTAGTCAAAGGTCTTATCAGCTGCGGCGAGGTCGGCGCGGGGATAAGAGTTGACCGGGTTTATCGGGGCGCCCCCAGCGTTCAGGGTGCCCCCAGAAGGTCTATATAAGGGGCTTCGACCCCTCTGCTTCAAGAACAACTGCCAAGTACCATTCCAAGCATTTTGACCGACGACAACGCGCTAGAGACAAGGCTCTATGACCGGGAGGCTCCAGGAGGAAGTGCGCGGCACTTCGGAGGTCCAGATCGGCCGAGCTTCAGACTTTGTCTTGTTGGTTTGATTTTATTCCGCACTTAATGTTTCTATATTATTGCTTGTAAATCTTGCACTGTAAGTCAGGTTTCTCCGCCTCCGGAAAGTCTGGGAAGGAGACCAATAGTGGACGGGCGTTCCCGTGCATAGGCCTTGGATGTACTGACCCTGGGGGGTCGGGAACCAAGTAAAAATTCGCTGTGTCCTTTACTTTGCTTTTTCGTTCTATTTATTTTCCGCTGCGCTACTAATATTCTAAGTCCAGAATGAACGAAAGTTTTACGAAGAATTCCGAAAGATTTTTCACGATCGATATTCACCCCCCATCTATCGACGGCACCGGTCCTACATAAGCTTCTTTTCGTGCTTATCCTTTGGAATTTTGAGTGGTTCTTCAAGAGCAATCCTAAGGTTCTACTCCATTCCGAACCATGTCTCTATCCTTGTCTTCCAATATGTGAAATCTTCATGGTCGTAAGACGGTGGAGTGTATATGTCATCCACAAATTTGTCTTCCATTGTTCTTCCTCTAGCTTTCTTTGCTCCATTGGCAGTTATTCCAATCAAGAGCGGTCCTTGCTCTGATACCACATGTTGGATCTTGTACGGTTGCTAGAAGGGGGGGGGGGTGAAAAGCACTTCTTCGATTTTCTTCTTCCTACGTTGTTAGTTACGCAAGCGGAAATACAATAAAACAAAACTAACAACGAGAAAGTAATGCTAACAATACCGATTTACTTGGTATCCACCCCTAAGGGTGACTAATCCAAGAATCTTTCGATGGATCACTCTCCGGATAACCTCCGACTAGCCCTTGTCGCTCCTTGTAGGTGGAGAAACCTTGCCACAATCCCAAGCACAATCTCTGAGCACTAAGACTACTATTTGAGCTTTAACCAAGACCAAATTCGTCAAGCCTTTCAGCCAGCACGAAGTCCCCTTAAATAGGACTAAGGCTGAAAACCCTCGCTACCAGTCGACTGCCCATTTACCAGTCGACTGGTGCCAGCCAAACAGCAGGCCAACGACTCACTGCAACGGCTAGTTTTTGACTTTACCAGTTGACTGCTCCCCGGGCAGTCGATTGCTCCCAGGGCAGTCGACTGGTCCCTAGCCAAAACCTTTCTGTGAGTTTCATCAGTCGACTGCCTCCCAGGGCAGTCGACTGGTCTACTCACACACCTAAGGTTACCCTTCCCGAGTACACTTCTTTCAGCACTCGAACCCTAGGATTTCCCGAGTACAATTACACAGCACTCGTACCCTCACGACTCAACTGACTCCTCACCAGTAGCCTCGACTATTGCCTTCGCGCCCTCTTCATCTTCGGCTCCCATCCCTCGGATGCACGCAAGCCTCCAGCTTACCCCATGCCATCCTTCACGCATGCCTCGAAGTTCACGCCTCTCGGCTCATCGTCCCTGCTATCCCAAGGTCCTTCAGGTGCGCACACAAGCCTCCAACTTGTCTCCATGCCACCCTTCACCGTACTGAGGTCGTCCAGCTAAGTCCATATGTGTAACCTGTATATCCTGCACACTCAATATACACATATTAGAACACAAGGGAAATCTAACTTAAACCCTTTGCCCAAACATCAAAACACATGGTCACTCCGGATCACAGATTGCCTCAACAGTTTAGAACAGCCTTCCTCTACCATTTCTCCAGCAGCCGTCGTTATCAGAAGACAACATTAAACTTATTTGCTCTCAAGCAAAAGCCGAAGGAACCACTCAAAGAGTACATCTAGCGGTTCAATCGGGTGGCATAGGATGTGCCAACTGCAACGTCAGAAATCCTCGTCAGTGCCTGCACCCAGGGGCTGTCGGAAGGGGATTTCTTCTGATCTCTGGTGAAGAAGCCACCCTCCAGTTTTGATGACTTGCTAGGGCGTTCTGTCAAGCATGTCAACGTCGAAGAAGTGCAACACGCCCGCTGTAAGGAACTAGTCGGGATCCCTCCTCAAGTCGTTGTACGATTAGAAAGGAGGGAACCTCCGGCTCTAGCCCGAGGAAAGGATCTCCGCCTGGGGAAGGATCAGTGGGTTGGTAAGCGGAAGCTGGTCGAGACAGTGGACACCGAGCAACCAGAGTCGCTGATGAAGTACTACGACTTCCATGGTAGTACGACACACTCCACTGAAGCGTGTAATGCCTTAAAGAAAAAACTAAGTGAGGAAGCAGACACCAAGCCTCGGAGGAAGTGGAAGAAGATGGGGTATCACCGGAGGTCTCCTTGGCGAAGCCTTTCTCCCCGACAACGACAGTTAGTAGAGAACGAGACCGGACATAGGTCTCGATCACGTTCAAGGGGGAGGAGTCGAGGAGCTGCACCCCGCAGGTCTCCCTCATTGGAAAGAGACCCCAGGAAAGGCAAGACCCCTGCACGTGGCCCCCCTCGGGACATGTGGGGGTGATCTCCGGAGGGCTAACCGGGGGAGATTCCCATTGGGCAAGGAAGGCTCACACCCGGTGGCAGGAGAACTACGTAATTGGGACGAGTCAGAGCCAAGATCGCGACCCTATGATCTCTTTTGGCCAGGAAGACTTGGAAGATGTAGAAGCTCCCCATGAAGATGCCCTGGTAATCCTTGCTCGCATCGCTAATTATGAGGTCAAGCATATCATTGTGGATACAAGTAGTTCCGTGAACATCCTGTACAAGGCTGCTCTGGATTAGATGCAGATCGACAAGGATGAACTGCTTCCGATTTTGACCCCGCTATTCGGTTTCACCGGGTATCGAGTACAGCCGATAGGGCAAATTACCCTATCATTGTCACTGGGCAGCGACGTGCTAGAGGGGACCAGGAGGACCCCCTTCTTGGTCGTGGAGGCTCCCTCATCCTATAATGCTATCTTGGGCTGCCCGACGCTTAGTGTCTTCCAGGCGGTGGTCTCGGTCTACCACCAGAAGATAAAATTCTCGATAGGCAACCAAGTGGCGGAAGTTAAAGGGATCAGTTAGTGTCTCGGTGGTGCTACAGTGGGGAAGTCAAATCGGAGTCCCGGAAAAACCCGAAGGCACAAGAAGGCTGACCGGAGGAAGCTACCATCCACAGGAGGATAGGGATAAAAAGTTGAAGAGGCCAGGGCAGGCAATCTATCTCCAACCCTGTCACCACCGGTAAGATTTGTGAGACATGCTATGTACTTGAATGTGTATTTTTGCTGCCTTGTAGTGAATTCATGAAATAAATGACACGTATCATCACAAAAGTGCCAGTACATCTGCATAAAACCCTACTACCTCGCGGTGCTGCAGATGCCTGAGATATGTAAGCTTGGTTTGGGTGCTGTGGATGGCCGACCAAGAATCAAAAATCCTACTACCTCACGGTGTTGTGGATGCCCGAGGTATGTAGGCTTGATCTGGGTGCTGTAGATGCACGACCAAGAAACAAAAACCCTACTACCTCGCGATGCTGCAGATGCCCGAGGTATGTAGGCTTGGTCTGGGTGCTGCGGATGCCTGACCAAGAATAAAAACCCCTACTTCCTCGCGGTGTTGCGGATGCCCGAGGTATGTAGGCTTGGCCTAGGTGCTGCGGATGCCCGACCAAGAAACAAAAATCCTATTACCTCGTGGTGTTGCGAATGCCCGAGGTATGTAGGCTTATTCTGGATGCTGTGGATGCCCGACTAAGAAACAAAAACCCTACTACCTCGCGGTGCTGCGGATGCCCAAGGTATGTAGGCTTGGTCTGGGTGTTGCGGATGCCCGACCAAGAAACAAAATCCCTACTACCTCGCGGTGCTACGGATGCCCGAGGTATGTAGGCTTGTTCTGGGTGCTGCGGATGCCCGACTAAGAAATAAAAACCCTATTACCTCGCGGTGCTGTGGATGCCCGAGGTATGTAGGCTTGGTTTGAGTGATGTGGATGCCTGACCATGAATCGAAAACCCTACTACCTCGCGGTGCTGCGGATGCCCGTGGTATGTAGGCTTGATCTGGGTGCTGTGGATGCCCGACCAAGAAACAAAAACCCTACTACCTCGCGGTGTTGCGGATGACTGAGGTATGTTAGCTTGGTCTAGGTGCTGCGGATGCCCGACCAAGAAACTAAAACCCTACTACCACACGGTGCTGTGAATGTCCGAGGTATGTAGGCTTGGTCTGGGTGCTGTAGATGCCTGACCAAGAAACAAAAACTCTACTAACTTGCGGTGCTGCGGATGCCCGAGGTATGTAGGCTTGGCCTGGGTGTTGTGGATGCCTGATCAAGAATAAAAAACCCTACTACCTCGCGGTGCTTGGCCTGGGTGCGGCGGATGCCTGACCATGAATCAAAAACCCTACTACCTCGCGGTGCTGCGAAGGCCCGAGGTATGTAGGCTTGGTCTGGGTGATGCTGATGCCCAACCAAGAAACAAAAACCCTACTACCTCGAGATGCTCGGATGCCCAAGGTGAGTAGGCCTGGTTCGAGGGCTGCAGAGGCCCGGTCTGGAGCTGGGTAACCCCTACAACCTTTAACCGTGAATTGGGGGAGGCTTGAGGGATGTAGCAGAAGAAGGCTAACACATAGCCGCCCAGACATAAAACAACATCATCAGGACATAGAAGGCATCGGAGGCACTTACGCATCGGAGGTAACAAGTTTCCCTTTATTTCGGAGGGGAATACCTTGACAAGGACATCTCTGGGAAGTACAAAAGATAGGTATACAAAGGGGATGCAATCAGTGGACCCGGTGAAGGAGACCATTCCTTTGCCAGGACTCTCCCCCATTGCCTCATCTTCACCATCTGGCCGCTGAGCTCAGATCCACCTCCTTGTGATGGGTAAGCTGAGAACCATCTTCATTGTGGTGGCGACCTCTAATCTTCTGCAGTGACTAGGACCCCTTGGTTCTCCGCTAAAGGTAAAGCCCGGAAGGCAAAGGACGTTGTCTAAGGCTGAAATCGTCCTCCTGACAATTCATAGACAAAAAGGAAACACTCTGAATACACAAGGTAAAGGGACTAGCAAGATCCATTCAAAAGTTCTGATTACGCCTTACATTCAAACTTACATTTGGAAACAAGGACAAAAAATAAAATACAAAGGGAGAAGAGGAAAGGCAGCAGCTACAACTCCTTCCCCTTGGATGACAACTTATCCCATGCTTGACTAGCGCCGGGAAAATGGGGGGTGGGGGGGGGGGGGCGGGGGGACGTCCGGCCGCAACACTCCCGTCCGTCGGATCTGTGGAGATGTCATGGTGAAACCTTACTTAAACCATGCCGGGGCAGGGCCGGCCGATGAATTCCCAAAACTCAGGGGATTGAATGATCAGGAGGTGGAGAGCATTTGAAATAGGTCGGGGAGCAACCCACAGGAGACACTTTCTGATATAAAGTCCGAGGGAGTTTGCTATGGTCTCAGGTGGGAGAGATGACATCATCTCTGCTATGCTCTCCGGCGAAACATGTGATATCTCTTCTGGACTCTCCAGTGAAATATGTGGTTCCATCTCTGCTGTGCTCTCCGGTGAAATACACGATATCATCTCTGCTATGCTCTCCGGTGATGCAAACGACCCTGTCAAAAGGGGGAACGGTGGAGGATGTACTGGAAGGCTGTACGCTTCACAGGGGATTCTGAGAGCACCTGGCTTAACCTGTGCAGATGTGGCTTTGCGCCCATCATTGCGGGGAACCTTCTCCCTCTCCAATTTCTCCTCCAGGTTACGACCTCTGTTCCCTTCCTTGCTTATGGGTTCTAACAAGAGGAGGAGGGAAAGATGGAGAGGGAAAAGTGGTGTAGCCTTCCACCTTTACAGTGATACCCGCCCTCGTGTATTCAACGTGGGCGTGGCGCAATAATGGGTGTTAATCTCGAAGCGTCGCCTCTTTTTTGACGTTGTCGATTGGTATGATTCTGTGGCGCTTTGAAATTTGTAAACCTTTATGAATCAATTCAAGGGTCTACTTTGGACCCGGAGATGATTGTTCGGATTTTGCGGACTTGCCAGACACTCAATAGAGAAGGGAGCACATACGGGCCCCGCAGATGAATAGCTTCGGGCCAGGCAGTCAATCTTTCAGGGTTACCTCGGGAAGATCCACACTCGAGGTGGAAACCAAAACCTCATAGGTTATCTCAGCCCAGGAGACACTTGACGTCACGAGGGTCTCGGGGTTCCCAAAACCAACCTAAGAGGCACCAGAGAGATATTACAAAAGCAGTATAGTAAACTTAAAAGTAACTCTTCTTTTACCGACGTCCGATGTAGATTGAATTTTCGAAGCAACGGGACGTCTCGGAGCTTGAGTCTCGAGTCGGGAGGTTTCCGGAGCAGGGCGCGGAAGCAGAAGAGCGTAGAAGCGTTGAAAGAATTGTTGTTCGAAGCCTTGGGGTCGAGGGCCTATTTATAGCCCCTGGTGGCGCCCGAGACATTGGGGGCGCCCCCCCACGTGTCAGCCGATCCGCTTCTGTCTCGGTCAGCTCTGATCCCTTAAAACTCGGGATCAGGCTTTGACAGGGGCGCCCTGAACGCTGGGGGCGCCCGGGTTGACGGGGTCTCTTCTTATCCGTTGGCTTCGATGGGATCTGCTTCGTTAGCTTCACCTGGGGGCGCCCGGACCATCCGGGGCGCCCGGGAGCAGCGGGGCACTCGGGAGCACGGGGGCACCCTGCCCATGAGCTGCAGACACAGTTCCTTTGCTTCAACTGTTTGTATTCACCTTGGGGGCGCCCGGGACACTCCGGGCGCCCTACTCAGCCTTTGCCTCACTCCTTTGAGGCTCTCTGAGCTGCAGGCACTCGTTCCTTCGGTCCTGCATCCAGGGTTAGTCCAAAACAACATAAAATAATAAGATGTTAGTTTATACAGCCTTAGCTGTCTTGGTTCTGACTTTAGGTCTCCAAAATGGAACCCTAGGTCGAACCGACGCCTACTGTTCCCTCGACGGGGAACGCGTCCTCACCTACTCCTCTCGGGAGAATGTACCTGATGCCAACCAGCTTCTCCGGTTGGACTTTTGCCTAGCGGTCCTTCGTCAGGTCTTGGATACCAAGCTGTCCTTCGCCTGGTGCCTAGCATTCCTTCGCCAGGTCTTCAGTCCCAAGCTGTCCTTCGCCTGGTGCCTAGCAGTCCTTCGCTAGGACTTTTTACCCTGGCATTCCTTTGCCAGTGCCTAGCAGTCCTTCGCTAGGACTTTTTACCCTGGCATTCCTTCGCCAGTGCCTAGCAGTCCTTTGTTAGGACTTTTTACCCTGGCATTCCTTCGCCAGTGCCTAGCAGTCCTTCGCTAGGACTTTTTACCCTAGCATTCCTTCGCCAGTGCCTAGCAGTCCTTCGCTAGGACTTTTTACCCTTTACACTTGAGTAGCATGTTAGATGACAAATAAGACTCAACTTTTGAACCCTTTTGCCATTATCAAAACTCAGGTTCGACTTGGGTGCTTTCTACACCAACAATCTTCCCCTTTTTGATTATGGCAATCCTGGTTCAAAAAGTTAAGTTAATCAGAGCAATTAAATTTTGTTCCCTCCCCCTGGAAGGAATCTCCCCCTAGATTTTTCAAAACCTCGTGGGGTTTTTGAAAATAAATTCTACGTTTAAGGATGGATTTTTACTTAGAATAATTTTCAACAGAAAATAATTTTGGTTGTCTATTTTGGAGAACTTGTAGAATTTTTTAATTTTAAATACTTAGAAAACTTAAGATGGATTCTGAAAGCTTAAGTTTGAGTACTAAGGAAAATTTTGATGCCCTAAGTTTAAAGTACTCAAAGAAGTTTTGAAACTTTTAAGTTTTAAAGTACTTAGTGAAATTTGAAAAACTTAAGTACTTAGGAGTACTTTAGGGAAGTTTTGAAAAACTTAAGTACTTAGAACAATTTTGAAAAACTTGAGTACTTAGAAAAGTTTTGAAAAACTTAAGTACTTAGAAAAGTTTAAAAAACTTAAGTACTTAGAAAAGTTTTTTTTTAAAAAACTTAAGTACTTAGAAAACATTAGTACTTAGACAACTTTAGTACTTAGACAAGTTTTGAAAAACTTAAGTACTTAGGAAAGGTTTAAAAAACTTAGTACTTTTGAAAAATGTAGTACTTTTGAAAAACTTAGTATTTTTGAAAAATTTAGTACTTTTGAAAAAATTTAATTAAGTACTTTTGAAAAAATTTAATTAAGTACATTTTAAATAAAGGATAGAGTTTGAGTTAGAGAAAAAATTTTAAACTAGAAAAAATTTTAAACTCTCTCCTTTCCTATCTCTCCCCCTTTGCCATATATCAAACACAAATAAATACAGCAGAAACAGAATAATTAAATTGCATAAGGGAAATAACTTGCTGTACTGAACCAATTCATGATGAGAATTAAATCAAATCAGTGTCAATTTCCTCTTTTAGGGACTTGTCTAATCCAATTAGCTACTTACTAACTGATATAAACAATAGTTTTCGCTAGGGTTAGTCAAGTTAAATGTTCTATTCAAGTTAGATTTTCTAAACTTGACACTTAACTTGATTACTGTGTAAGTTATATTTAGTGCCCCAATTACTGCAGATGCACTGACTTAAAGCATCTTGAATTAAGGCAAAGACCTAAGCATCTCAACCCTTTCTAAGTTATCAATCATAAGTACCCTAAGGTGCTTGTGAGATGCTGACTTCTAAATCTATAGGTGCATGCAGTTCTAGGGTTAGGGCCTAGGCTAAGTCCATTTTCGAAAAAGCCCTAGTTTTGAAAGGGGTAGTTTTGAAAATAAAACTAAGTGAAAAACTTTTATTTTTCAAACCTTTTCAAAACTAAGTAAAAGCTGATTTTGAAGGCATTTAAAAACTATTTTAAAAACTGATTTTGAAATGGACAAAGTAGTAAGAAAACCGTAAAAATAGAGTAAACATATTCTACCAAGCATAGTCCTAACTGCCTTCTTAGTGAGCTGAACTCAGACTCAGGTAGCGGTTTAGTAAATATATCAGCTAGGTTGGATTTAGAGTCTATATGCTTAAGTACTATTTCACCCCTGGCTACATGGTCTCTTACAAAGTGATGTTTAACTTCTATGTGTTTAGTTCTTGAATGTTGGATTGGGTTCTTAGTTAGATTAATTGAGCTTATATTGTCAATGAATACTTGAGTTTGGGTGTAGCTAAGCTGGAAGTCCTTAAAAGTGTGCATCATCCATAGAAGTTGTGCTACACATTCTCCTAAGGCAACATATTCAGCTTCAGTTGTGGATACAGCTACACAGTGTTGTTTTCTGCTGCACCAACTTACTAGACTATGTCCTAATAGTTGGCAGCTTCCACTTGTGCTCTTTCTATCTAATTTGCAACCTGCATAGTCAGAATCCGAGTATCCTGACAAATCAAAGGTTGAGGTTCTAGGATACCAAATCCCTACATTTAGAGTGCCCTTTACATATCTTAGTATTCTTTTTAGGGCTGCTAAGTGTGTTTCCTTAGCACAGGTTTGGTATCTAGCACACATCCCTACAGCAAAAAGAATATCAGGTCTGCTGGCTGTAAGGTACAGTAGACTACCTATCATACTTCTATAGAGTTTAAGGTCTACTGGTTTACCATCAGGGTCACTGTCTATTTTTATATTAGTAGCCATGGGGGTACTTATGCTTTTAGAGTTATCCATTTTAAATTTCTTTATTAACTCTTTAGCATATTTGGATTGATGGACATAGTTTCCATCTCTAGTTTGTTTAATTTGTAAGCCTAGGAAAAAGTTAAGCTCACCAACTAAGCTCATTTCAAATTCATTTTCCATTATCTTAACAAATTCTTTTAGAAAGTTTGAGTTGGTGGATCCAAAGATTATGTCATCTACGTAGATTTGGGCAATAAATATATCTTTTCCTAGGGTTTTAATAAATAAGGTTGAGTCAATTTGTCCATGTTTAAATTCTTTAGAAATTAAGTAAGTTGATAAGCGTTCATACCAGGCCCTAGGTGCTTGTTTTAGTCCATATAGTGCTTTAGTAAGTTTGTAAACGTGGTCAGGTCTTTCTAAGTCCTCAAACCCAGGGGGTTGTCCTACATAAACTTCTTCTTTAATAAATCCATTTAGAAAGGCTGACTTTACATCCATTTGGTATAGCTTAAATCCTTTATGGGATGCAAAGGCTAATAACATTCTAATGGACTCAAGTCTAGCTACTGGGGCATATGTTTCGTCGTAATGTAATTCTTCTACTTGGCTGAATCCCTTCGCTACTAAGCGGGCTTTATTTCTGACTATTTCTCCTTGATCATTTAGCTTATTCCTAAAAACCCACTTAGTGTCAATGATGGATTTGCCTTCAGGTTTAGGCACTAGTTCCCAGACTTGGTTCCTCTCAAATTGGGCTAATTCTTCTTGCATAGCTATGATCCAATCAGGATCAGGTAGGGCCTCAACTATAGTCTTAGGTTCTATTTTTGAAATCATTGCTATTTGACTAAGGTTTCTATAGGAGGATCTAGTCCTGACTCCTAGAGTTAGATCACCCACAATTTGGTCGGTTGGGTGACTGAGTCTGGGTTTCTTGGTTTTTCTAGAACTTGGTTCAGCCTTGGGTCCGGCTGGTCGGTTTGGTTCATTATATGATTCAACTCTTTGAGCTGGTTCAATTATTGGTTCAATAATTGATTCATTTGACTCACTAGTTGGTTCAATAGTTAGTTTGTTTATGGGTTCAATTAAAGATTCACCAATTTGTTGAGTATCTTCTTGATCAGTGTTTGATGAAGTTAGATTTGGTTTTGAGTTAATTTCTTCATCAAATATTAGGTTAGTTGTTTCTTCGATTTTCTTGGTTTGGTTGTTGTAAACCCTATAGGCTCTACTTGTTGTTGAATATCCTAGGAAGATACCTGGGGTTTACTTAGACTGGAATTTTCCTAAGTAGTCTTTGGTGTTTAGGATATGGACTTTACATCCAAAGACCTTTAGGTAGTGTAGATTTGGAAGTCTATGGTAATATAGTTCATAGGGTGTTTTGTTGTGTCGCTTGTTAATCAAGACCCTATTTTGGATGTAGCAAGCCGTACTAATTGCTTCTGCCCAATATTGGTTGGCTAAGTTAAATTCATTGAGCATAGCCCTAGCGGCTTCTTGTAGAGTTCTATTTTTTCTTTCGACTATCCCATTCTGTTGGGGGGTTCTAGGACATGAAAATTCATGTACGTATCCATTTACCTTACAGAATTCCTCGAACCGTTGATTTTCAAATTCTCCCCCGTGGTCACTCCTAAGTCTTTTGATTTTAGTATCATTTTGATTTTCAATTAACTTGCAGAATTCATTAAAATGATTTAGGATTTCATCTTTGGTTTTTAGAAACCTAACCCAGGTAAACCTTGAGTAGTCATCAATTATTACTAAGCAGTATCAGTTTCCGCTTAGTGACTTGGCTCCATGTGAATCAAATAGGTCAAGGTGCAGGAGCTCAAGTGTGGTTTGAGTTAAATCAGATTGAATTAGTTTATGATTAGATCTGGTTTGTTTACCTTGATTGCATGATTCACATATTAAGTTTTCATGGTTTTTAATTTTGGGAATACCTTTAATTAGGCCAAGTTGGGTGATTTTTGAAATAATTCTTAGGTTAGTGTGACCTAGTCTCCTATGCCAGAGATTTGATTGTTCTAACTGAGTTAACATACATTTAGGTACAAGGGGAAGGTTTATAGTGTAGACATTATTTTTCCTAGTGCCTTTAAGCATAATTTCTGAGTTTTCTACGTTTCTAATCAGGCAGTTAGAATTGTTGAAGGTGACTATATAACCAGAATCACATAACTGACTTATGCTAAGCAAGTTAAAATTGAAGTTTTCAACCAAAAGAACTTTCTTAATCACAAAGTCAGATTTATGTTCAATATTACCTGACCCAATTACTTTGAGTGTAGCATTGTTGCCAAATGCCACTGAGCCTAGGTTCATGAACTTGAGTTTGGTGAATTTCAATTTATCTCCAGTCATGTGTCTGGAGCAACTGCTATCCAACATCCATTGGTCCAAATCTTTATGTTCCTACACATAAAGAGTTTTGTTGATTTAGATCCAATTAGGGTCAGGAATAGCTTAAATTAATTTTCACTGCCTAGTCTGTCTCACCCTAATCTAGGGTTTTCAATCACGTTAGCCTTATAGGTTTTGTGAGACAGGTTTTGATAAAGGAATTTTTTTTTGAAAAACATGATTTTTGAAAATCTTAATTAATTTTGAAAACAATTGAATTTATTTTGAAAAGAATGTTTAAATCTACAACTAACTGAAAATTTATGTTAGATTCGAATTTGACAAAGAATAATTTGAATTTGATTTTCAAAAATTGGCTTCCAGGTCTTGGCGAGGCACTAGGCCTTCTTTGGCCGTAGCCTTATTGGATCATCAACCCTTTCCTTGACAAAGCCTTTTAATGAAATTTCATTTTCAAAATTAATCATTGAAAAATTCTGGTCTAACTAGTTTGAGTCTTGGATCGGTAGCTTCGGCTAGTTTCACCAGTCTAAAGAGACCAAGTATACTTGACCTTATTAGAATTGGTTTCCCTAACGTACTATCATCTCACCTCCACCCAATACTATGTTGTCAAGTTTCAGTTATGTTTGTTCAGTCCTTAAACTAACCATTCCTAAGTCTAAACATGGTAATTTGCAGAAATTAAATAAACAATCAGTCAAGCAAATTACAATCAAGAATTAAGTTTTATCTAACAATAAATATAGTTTTTAATTTGGCTCCTCCTGGACTAAAGCCACGGTAATGGTTAGGCAAGATGTGAATCTTGTCCTTGGGGATCCAATAATGATTTGATCCAGTTGGTTTGTTCAGGTACAGTTTAGGTACCCATGCCTGAACTTTATTTCTGGACTGATTCAGTACAGCAATGTAGGATCTTTGTCTAGATTTGGTTCTATAGCCATGTCCGGATCGATTTAGAACTGATTTCTATTTTCCAAGAATCATGTCAAGACCCTTGGAACCAGAAGTGAATCGTTCTTAAGCTGATCTAAGATCCTTAACCTGAGTTTTCAGGGAGGAGTTCTCTTTCTCAAGTTTTTCAACTTGAGTAGAGGTTCCTTCTTGAACCTTCTCAGTTAAGGGTTTAGAGTCAGCTCCCTCTTTTAGGAGTTTTACTTCCTGTCGGAGGGATTCGACTCGGAGTTTAGCTTTCGCCAAATCTCGAGAAAGATAAGATATTAACTCGTTTAATTGACTTCTAGTAAATCCACTTACCTTGATTTCGCCATCTTCTGAAAAGGTCAGTCTGCCGTCGTCCTGTTCTGATTCTGACTCGGTCTCGACTTCTTCTGAGGCTGTTAGTGCTAGTAGGTTCGACTGTGGGACCTCATCTTCTTCTTCGGAGGAGGACTCGTCCCACGTTGCTTGAAGTGCCTTCTTCCTTCTATTCTTCTTGGTTTCCTTTAGGTTCGGACACTCCGTTTTGTAGTGACCCTTCTTTTTGCACTCGTAGCAGGTCACGTTGGGCTTGTTCTTTTCGTTTGCGGGTTTAGCTGGTTCATCCCTTCTTCGGCTAACTTTCCGCTTGTTGGTTTGGTTCTTCAATTCTTTGTAGTAGTTTCGGGCCAGTCGGACCAGCTTAGGTCGATCTCCTTCTTCGTCTTCTGAGTCTGAGTCTGAGTTAGACTCGGGTTTAGGTTGAGGCTTCTTCTTAGTTGTCTTTCCAGTTTTACCTGCAATAAAGGCAATACCTTTCTCGGCCAGATTGCAGTTAGTCTGTTCATGTAACTCTAATTCAGAGAACAATTCATCTAATTTAATTTTCTAAAGATCCCTTGAAACCTTGTATGCATCTACCATAGATGCCCACAAGGTGTTTCTCGGGAAAACATTTAAAGCATACCTTATTAGGTCATGGTTTTCAACCTTGTGACCAATGGTGTGTAGACCATTCATTAGTTCTTGAATTCGGGCGTGAAGCTGAGCTGCTGTTTCGTTGTCGATCATTTTGATGGTATACAGCTTGTTCAGGAGCAGATCTCTCTTGCTGATCCGAGTGTCTGATGTTCCTTCGTGCAGCTCGATCAGTTTTCCCCACAGCTCCTTGGCACTGTTGAAAGGGCCCACCCGGTTCAGCTCCTCTTTTGTTAAGCCGCATTGAAGGGTCTGGGTCGCCTTTGCATCCGCTTCAATTTTCCGTTTCAGAGCGGTGTCCCACTCTGTGTAGCTTTGAGGTACTCCTTCAGCATTTCTCGGAATCTCCAGTCCGGACTGGATGATTATCCACATGTCCACCTGAGTTTTCAGGTGGACCTCCATTCTGCTCTTCCAGTAGGAGAAGTCTTCTCCACTGAAGAGAGGTGGTCTTGCGGTGCTGAAGCCTTCTTGCATGGCCATTTTATCTGAAATGTAAACTAGACACACAAAAAAAAGAATATCCCAAGACTTGGTCTTGGATTAGTAGTGCGGGATAAAGGAAAAAAATATTTGTCGAGGGGTATTGTACCAGCCTCGATCAACGAGAAGAAATTCGAACGAAAAAGAAATATTAGAAGAATTTTGAACGAAAAAAAATAAAATAAAAAATTTTAAACAAATCCGAAAAAATTTTAAACTGGTGGTTGCACCAAATTTGAACTTCCCCGCTCTGATACCACTTGTTGGATCGAGAGAAACGATAGGGGGGGGTGAATATCGTTAAACGCTTTTCGGATGAAAACTAGAGCAAGTACGCAGTGGAATAAAATCAATTGCGAACACAGGTGGTTTTACTTGGTTCGGAGCCTAGGTCGACTCCTACTCCAAGGCCCACGGTCGTTGACCGTTTTCTGCGAGCAATTCTATAAGCGCGCAAAACGTTACAGAGAGATATTACAAAAGTAGTATAGTAAACTTAAAAGTAACTCTTCTTTTACCGACGTCCGATGTAGATTGAATTTTCGAAGCAACGGGACGTCGTCGGCGCTTGAGTCTCGAGTCGGGAGGTTTCCGGAGCAGAGCGTGGGAGCAGAAGAGCGTAGAAGCGTTGAAAGAATTGTTGTTCGAAGCCTTGGGATCGAGGGCCTATTTATAGCCCCTGGGGGCGCCCGGGACATCGGGGGCGCCCCCCCCACGTGTCAGCCGATCCGCTTCCGTCTCGGTCAGCTCTGATCCCTTAAAACTCGGGATCAGGCTTTGACGGGGGCGCCCTGAATGCTGGGGGCGCCCTGAATGCTGGGGGCGCCCGGGTTGACCGGGTCTCTTCTTATCCGTTGGCTTCGATGGGATCTGCTTCATTAGCTTCACCTGGAGGCGCCCGGGAGCAGCGGGGGCGCCCTGCCCATGTGCTGCAGACGCAGTTCCTTTGCTTCAACTGTTTGTGTTCACCTTGGGGGCGCCCGGGACACTCTGGGCGCCCTACTCAGCCTTTGCATCACTCCTTTGAGGCTCTCTGAGCTGCAGACACTCGTTCCTTCGGTCCTGCATCCAGGGTTAGTCCAAAACAACATAAAACAATAAGATGTTAGTTTATACAACCTTAGCTGTCTTGGTTCTGACTTTGGGTCTCCAAAATGGAACCCTAGGTCGAACCGACGCCTACTGTTCCCTCGACGGGGAACACGTCCTCACCTACTCCTCTCGGGAGAATGTACCTGATGCCAACCGGCTCCTCCGGTTGGACTTTTGCCTAGCGGTCCTTCGTCAGGTCTTGGATACCAAGCTGTCCTTCGCCTGGTGCCTAGCATTCCTTCGCCAGGTCTTCAGTCCCAAGCTGTCCTTCGCCTGGTGCCTAGCAGTCCTTCGCTAGGACTTTTTACCCTGGCATTCCTTCGCCAGTGCCTAACAGTCCTTCGCTAGGACTTTTTACCCTGGCATTCCTTCGCCAGTGCCTAGCAGTCCTTCACTAGGACTTTTTACCTTGCACACTTGAGTAGCATGTTAGATGACAAATAAGACTCAACTTTTGAACCCTTTTGCCATTATCAAAACTCAGGTTTGACTTGGGTGCTTTCTGCACCAACAAAGTCAACTGGTCAAAGCAAGGACCAGCATAGTCTCACCACAGTCAAATACAAGTCAACCCTACTGAGTAGGGGTAGTCAACCAGTCAATAGTACAATATCAATCTGAACTAGGAGGAAGGACCGGGATGATCAGATGAGCTGGGCTGCCAGGATCGAAATAGCGACATCATTTCATTATACCGTGCGTCGCTAGTCTCTCGATCGGCTCTACGGGCATCCATATACTCTGCGTGTTTAGCTTCTACTTCCTCCCTAAGACTGTGTACCTCTGTCCGAAGTAGAGCTAGCATCTCGTCAGTCATCGGAGGTGGGGGCTCGTCCATCTGCTCTCGAATCTCGGGTGCCAGATCTACGACATCGACCTCTATCTCCTCATCAGAGTCGATCTGGGGTCCGGCTCGCTGACGTCTCCATGACAAAACCCCGGTACCCGAGACCTCTATGCCCGCTAGGGAAAAGTTTCTAAAACCTATTTCATCAAATTCGGTCATTGCGGTCATCTCTCCATCGGTGATATTACGACCGTGATGATGAAGAATGGAGGTGATGATGTGGCAGTAAGGGGTGTGTACCCGCCCCTGAGTAGAAACACTGGACGCATATAGAATCATGTGGAGCATGTGGAGTCCAATGTCGATATCTAGGTGATGGATCAATGCGTACAATAAGAAGGTGTGAAATGGTCGCATGGTGGCGATGTCCCTAGTGGACAAAGGTAGAATGCAACGGACTAAGACTCTATAAAGAGCGTAGTCCTGAACCTGAAGATCTACAGACTGAAATCGTCTAGCCAAAGGGTTTCGAGCATCTCTGTAAAAATAGGAGTATAGGGTGTCTAGGTCAATGTGAGAGTATGGAGCATCAAAGGGAGGATCTCTAGGAGGATAGCAGCAAAAAGTGGACTGAGAGAGTCGTAGTCCAAGAAATCTGTTGAGCAACGAGGGGGTTATTGTCAAGGGCATCCCTTGAACTGTGATGACAAACATAAGGTCATTTTGTCTGACTATATTGTTGTAGAATTCTGCACATAGGGTTGTGTTAATGGGATGAGTGCAGAAGACAAGGTTATCAAGTTGATAGAAGTTTATGACATTCATGGCTAACGGACAGGATTGAGTAAAGAACTGTCTATTTAGGAAACTCGTTTTAATGGGTTTATACGTTATCCTAGCAAACTTATTGCAATGTTCCAAGGTCGGGAACCTAGGGTCGGGGCTAGGTTCGGTCCCGGGGTTTGATTGATTTGCACGACGTTTTCTAAAATAATAATAAACATGCGTTTAAGAGAAAAGATGGTAAGGAAATTAATTCTAAGTGCAAAAAAATGATACCGAGTCGCCATCTGGGGAGGCATGGTTAAAGTGGAGTGGTCGAGGGCATGAGAGGGTCATTCGGTCGCCTTGGAAGGAGAAGAGTTAGAGAAGAGAAGTGTTTTGGGTGTGGCAAAAGGAGGGGGTTTCGGGTGGTTTATATAGAGGTGTTAGGTCGGGCGCCCGGGTCAGAGGGTAACTGCTTTTAGCAGTTTTTTGCTGTGACCTGGTGCTGGATGGGGGCGCCTGTGATGGCCTGGGCGCCCGAAGTTAGATCAAAACGGCCACACACAGCTTTTGATGTTTTGACCCTGTCCTTGGGGGTGCCCGTGAGGACCCGGGCGCCTAGCTTAGACAACTTTTCTGTCTTGATCGAAGAGAAAGAGAAGGGGGACGCCCGAGGGGTCACGGGCGCCCGGGCTGTGTAGAATTTGACAACTTTTGATGTATTGTTGACCAATTTGACCATTTTGACCATGGTTTGACTATTTTTGACCATGGTTTTGACCAGTATTAACTGGATTAATCAAGCAATAATTAGGTCAACTCAGTGTAAGGATCGATGGCTCGGCTTTTCTCTACAAGAAGGTTAGCACAATACAAGATATGGAATACAAACAATGCTAACTCACAATGTTTTACTTGGTATCCACCCCTAAGGGTGACTAATCCAAGGATCCGCACGAGTTCACACCTCCACTATGAAACCCTCCTTCAAGGTGGAGAAAACCTTTACAATCTTGTGCTCTTCCTCTTTACAAGATGCAAGTAATTACTGGAGGAAGGGCTGAGGACTCTTGGCACTAGCAGCACTTCGTTACACACAAGAACCGTATCTTGCTTGAGCCAAATAGTCCTCCTTTTATATGAGTAAAGGACAGCTTCGCAAGCTGTCCAACCCGCACCAGTCGACTGCCCATTTGGCAGCCGACTGGCCTAGCCTTAAATGCTACCCAACGGCTAGCCAATGGCTAGTTTTTCGAGGTTACCAGTCGACTGCCCCTTGGGCGGTCAACTGGTCCGAGGCTGTAAACTCTCTGTGAGTTTTGGCAGTCGACTGCCTTCAGGCCAGTCGACTGACCTGCCTTACAGCCCAGCTTCAGCCACTCCGGACCTTCTCCTTCGCGTGTGCCTTCAGGTCTGCTCCCTTGGCTTGCCCCTTGAAGTCCTCCTCCTCTGGCTATCGTCCCTCGGATGCGCACGCAAGCCTTCCCTTGACTTGCCTCCATGCCACCCTTCACGTGTGCCCTTGAGGTCCACTTCTCGGCTTGCCCTTGGAGCTCTCCTCTCTCGGCTCTCGTCCCTCGGATATGTCCACCAAGTGTGATTCTCCAAGTCCTGCAAACTTAATCACACATATCAAATACAACCAACACCCTAACCTTAAACATATTGGCACACACATCAAAACCATGATCTTCCCGATTATTCTAGGGCCGATTGCCTCAACACTCAGTTCTAAATTACAGGCTTTAATGTTTATACTAAACAAAAGTACAGGGATCAGATGAATTTCAGTTAAGTTAAATTTTACCATCTTACCCGTTCTAGAGTTGTCAATCACGTTTGCCTTATGGGTTTTTGTGAGACAGGTTTTGAATAGAAGTAAGAATTTATTTTGAAAAATCATGATTAATTTTGAAAAAATTAAATTAATTTTGAAAACAATTGGTTTTGAATTTATTTTGAAAAAGAGTGTATGAATCTACGATTAACTGAAAATTTGTGTTAGATTCGAATTTGACAAAGAATAATTTGAATTTGAATTTCAAAAATTGGCTTCCAGGTCTTAGCGAGGCACTAGGCCTTCTTTGGCCGTAGCCTTATTGGATCATCAACCCTTTTCTTGACAAAGCCTTTTAATGAAATTTCATTTTCAAAGTTACTTTTTGAAAAATTCTGGTCTAACTAGTTTGGGTCTTGGATCGGTAGCTTCGGCTAGTTCCACCAGTCTAAAGAGACCAAGTAGTGTATACTTGACTTTATTAGAAGAGGTTTCCCTAACGTACTATCATCTCATCGCCACCCAATACTATGTCGTTCTAATTTCGGTTAATTGGTTTAGTCCTTAATCTAACCATTCCTAAGTCTAAACATGGTAAATTGCAGAAAATAAATAAACAAGCAATCATGCAATTTAAACAAGAAAAGAAGTTCATTTAACTATGAAAATTATTTTTAATTTGGCTCCTCCTGGACTAAAGCCACGATAATGGTTCGGCAATATGTGAATCTTGTCCTTGGGGATCCAATACTGATTTGATCTAGTTTGATTGTTCTGGCAAAGTTTGGGTACTCATGCCTGAACTTTAGGTCTAGACTGATTCAGTACAACATAGTATGATCTTTGTCTTGCCTTGGTTCGATAGCCTAACCCGGATCGATTTAGAACCGACTTCTGCTTTCCAAGGATCATGTCAAGACCCTTGGAACCAGAAGTAAATCGTTCTAATGCTGCTCTAAGGTCCTTGACTTGAGTTTTCAAGGAGGAGTTCTCTTCCTCAAGTTTTTCAACTTGAGTAGAGGTTCCTTCTTGAACCTTCTCAGTTAAGGATCTAGAGTCAGCTCCCTCTTTCAGGAGTTTTACTTCCTGTCGGAGGGACTCGACTCGGATTTTGCCTTTCGCCAAGTCGCGAGAAAGGTAAGCAATTAATTCAGTTAATTGAATTCTAGAAAATCCACTTACAGTGATTTTGCCGTCCTCAAAAAATGTGAGTTTTCCATCGTCCGGTTCCGATTCTGACTCGGTCTCGATTTCTTCCGAAGCAGTTAGGGCGAGCAAGTTCAACTGAGGGCCTCTTCTTCTTCTTCGGAGGAAGATTCGTCCCACGTTGCCTGAAGGGCCTTCTTCCTTCTTGTCTTCTTGGCTTCTTTCAGATTAGGACATTCCAATTTGAAATGTCCCTTCTTGTTGCATTCGAAGCAGATCACACTTGATTTGTTCTTGGATGGTTCAACCGGATCCTCCTTCTTTCGGCTGGCTTTTCTTCTGTTGGACTGATTCTTCAATTCCTTGTAATAGTTCCGGGCAAGCTGAACCAGCTTGGGTCGATCCCCTTCGCTGTCTTCTGAGTCTAAGTCTGAGTCAGACTCAGGTGCAGGTTGAGGCTTCTTCTTGACCATTTTTCCTGTCTTGCCTACAACAAAAGTAATGCCTTTCTCGGCCAGGGTGCAGTTAGTCTGTTCATGTAATTCAAGTTCGGAAAATAGTTCATCTAATTTAATTTTAGAAAGATCCCTTGAAACTTTGTATGCATCTACCATAGATGCCCATAGAGTATTTCTCGGGAAAGCATTAAGAGTATACCTGATCAGGTCACGGTTCTCTACCTTGTGACCGATTGTGTGTAGACCGTTCATCAGCTCCTGAATTCTGGCGTGGAGCTAGGCTGCAGATTCGCTGTCGTTCATCTTGATTGTGTACAGTTTTTTTAGTAGTAGGTCCTTCTTGCGGATTCGGGTGTCGGAGGTTTCTTCGTGCAACTCAATTAGCTTACCCCAGAGTTCCTTTGCACTGTTGAATGGTCCCACCCGGTTCAGCTCTTCTTTGGTTAGGCTGCATTGGAGTGTTTGAGTCGCTTTAGCATCGGCCTCAATCTTTCTTTTGAGTGCGGTATCCCATTCGGTGTATGATTATGGCACTCCTTCAGCGTTTTTAGGGATTTCCAGTCCAGATTGGATTATTATTTACATGTCCACCTGAGTTTTCAGGTGGACCTCCATCCGACTCTTCCAGTAGGAGAAATCCTCCCCACTGAAAAGTGGTGATCTGGCTGTACTGAACCCTTCATGCATGGCCATTTAGGAATTCTGAAAACAAAATAGAAACAAGAATAAAAAAATGTCCCAAGACTTGGTTTTGGATTAGCAGTGCGGGAAGAAGATAGATATAAAATGAATTATCGAGTGGTGTTGCACCAACCTCGATTAACGATAAAAATTCGATCGAAAAAATTAAAATTTTAACAAAAAAATCTGAAAAACTCCCAAATTGGTGGTTGCACCAAATTTGAGCTTCCCCGCTCTGATACCACTTGTTGGATCAAGTAAACACGATAGAGGGGGGGGGTGAATATCGTGAAAACGTTTCGGATTAGAAAAGAGAATGCGCAGCGGAAATTTAACTCAAAACACACGGAACACAAGTGTTTTTACTTGGTTCGGAGTCGCGGTCGGCTCCTACTCCAAGGCCCACGGTCCTTGACCGTTTACTGCGGGCAATTCTATAATGGCGCAAAGATTTACAAAGATTGTTACAATAGTAGTGCAATAAAGAAAATTATACTCTTCGTTACCAACGCCCGGTGTGGATTGTACTTCGGAGCCGTCAATTCCAGAGAATGGCTAGATCTGAGCCATCGGTCAACTTCTGGTCGATCCGAGTTCAAGATAGAATCAATCATGACCATAAGATCAAGATCTGAAATTTTCAGCCAGATCAGAAGTAATCTGACCGTTGGATCAAACTCAAGATGTTCTAGACCATCCATTCAAGAAAAAGGAAGATCTGGACCATCCGTCACTGATCTGGTTAATCAGAGCTGAGGACAGGTAGATCAGGACCATTGATTGGGATCTGTGGAGTTTGGTTCAGATCTGAAAAGATTCGACCGTTGGATGAAGTCAGATCGATCTCAGCCGACCGTTGCTAAGGAATTAAAGAGCTGGCTTAGCCGAACCCAGGCTGGCTGAACTCAAGCTAAGTTGTGAGCTGCTGGACCAAACCAACTGCTGAGCCGAACCCAAACTGGCTGAACTCAAGTGAAGGGTTGGGCTGAGCTGGACCAGAGCTGAGCTGGAACTTGATCTGGATTAACTGAACCTGCACACAAAGGCTGGCTTGACTGGACTGAACCGCTGAGCCAAACCCAACTTCTGAGCTGGACTGAACCGAAGCTGGCTTGGCTGACCGAACCGCTGAAGCCGAGACAAACAAAAGGAAGCAACCATCGCGCGATCTAGGGCAGTCGAGGGGTTCCTGACTCACTCATCCACCTCCACCGGCAATCCATCGCACTTCATCGCCACCGGCCGGACTTCCACTTCGTCATCTCATACTCTCTCTCGGGTTGGGAGAGAGTAAAGGGTCTCTTCTTTCGGGGTTCGAAGAGGAGTCTCCTTCATCTTCATCGCCGCCGACCACGAGCTAGGGCACGGGGTTCGAGCCCTAGTCGACCATCTCCTTCACCAGCTTCCTCTCGGGTTGAGAGGAAACGATCAACATCGACTCCATCGCCGGTGATCCAATTCTTCAGCAGTTTATTTCTTCCAGCTTATTTTCTTTCCAGTTTTTCTTCAGTAGCTTCCTTCATAGCAATTCGATTCCAGCAGATTTCCTTCGCAGTATTCATCCGATTCCAGTAGTTCTTCAATTCCAGCAGCTTTTCTGAATCTAATTCTTCACAGTTCTTCATCAGATTGGGTTTTCTTTCACAGCAATTGTTCATCAGCAGCTTCTCTTTTCTTCGGCATTTCTTCACAGGGTCAAGTGGTAGCAGCTTCATTCCTTCACAGCAATTCGAATTCTTCACAGCTTCAAATCCAGCAGCCACCGAGTTTGTTCCTCTTCATCTTCCCATCACAGATTCGGAGTAGTTCTTCACAGTGCTTCATTAGCAGCCGCATTTCACAGCCGACATCTCCATTCATCACTTGGTTGAATTCCTTGTGCTAGATTGTTTCATGTAGTTGAGTTGCTATGTGTTGATTGGGGATATTTTATTGTGTTTCAATGCTAAATCTTGAATGTTTGCTATGTGTAGAAAGTTTGTGTCAATTGAAGAATGTTTGTATTGAATTGTTCTTCCATATTTTAGAATTGCAAGCACTCATGTTGTTTTGAATAATGCTTACAAGTTGTTTGACAAAATGCTTCTATAGTTAGGTTAAATTCCATGTGTTCTGTTTGGCTTACTTCTTGCTTGTCTTGCCTCTTTTACTTGCTTTATGTTCATGTCTCCATTTAAATGCAATCAAGTTAGGTCAGGTTAGATTTCTTTAATGTTGTAGGTTTTGCTCCATGTCTAGGTTTCATTGATGCTTTATTTCTTGAATGCTTCTTTCATATTGTCTTTTCTTTGCTGCAATTGTAGTTAGGTTAAATTAGATTTCCTTATCTGCATTGTCTTTCCTTAAATCAGAACTAGATTTCATACCTGCTTTGCTATTTCTTTTCGTAGTCTTAACATTCAAATCCAGACCCCAGTGTGATATCAAAAACCCAAAAGCAATAACATACAATCCTGAGAATTATCATGTATCAACTACATTCGTTGGGAGACGACTCGAGTTACTCTGTGCTACAGTAGTTTAGAGGAATTCAGTATTTAAATTGTATTTGAAACCGTGACACGACTGAAATGGTTATCAGGACCTTGAGGGCGCCTGTCCCAGTGAGCTTCCGAAGCGATTCTTGCTTAGCTGTTCGTTTGGCTTTGACCTTGGGGGCCCGGGACCTCCCGGGCGCCTTGCCCAGCTGCTTCCCCTCTCCTTTGGGGCGTTCCAAGCTGCAGAAACACGTTCCTTTGATCCCTGCATCCAAGGTTAGTTCCACAACAAACAAGGCAAGAAATGTTAGGTTTTTACAGTCGTAGCTGTCTTGGTTCTGACTTTGGGTCTCCCAAAATGGAACCCTAGGTCGAGCCGATGCCTACTGTTCCCTCGATGGGGAACGCGTCCTCACCTACTCCTCTCAGGAGAGTTTACCTTTTGCCAACTAGCTCCTCCGGTTGGACTTTTGACTGATGCACCTGACCAGGTCTTCGTGCCCACCTTCCGAGCAGGTCTTCGGTGCCCAACTCCTTGCCAGGGCTTCGTGCCCAGTCCTCGACCAGGACTTCGTGCCTAGTGTACCTAGGGCTTCTTTCCTGCACACTTAGTGAGCATATTAGACCAAAATAACATCTTAACTTTTGAACCCTTTGCCAATATCAAAACCCATGTTCGACTTAGGTGCTGCCTGCACCAACACTATCTACAATGTATACTTTTGGAGCGTGCCCTTTCGCTTATCCCGCTCATCCAAGATGCATCGGATCTCTTGCATGTTGAAATGTCCGTGCCTCTATGCGTATCCACACGGACATGATCTCTCAACTTCGGGATGAACTACCTTAGTCATGCTAGCAGCTTGAGATAGTTCACAAGACTACCAAGAACCCCAAAGGGGTCTCGGTCAAGAGGGAGAAGAGGAAGAAGAGAGGAAGGGAAGAAGGGAAAGCTCTCCCTCGTCATTCAAAATGACAAGACCCCTTTTATACTCATCCCATGAATATGAAGAGTCTTTTGTCTCTTTGACTTCCCTTCATTAAAGCCAATAAAGATCACATTTTTTCATGTGACTCTTCACCTTCTCTTCATCCAATGAAGAGAGACTTTTCTCTTTCCTTCATTAAACACTTTAATGAATTTCCCTTGCAATTTCGACCGGGACTCTCGGGCTTCCGACCAGGTCTCCCGACCAAGTCTGCCGAGCAAGTCGTCGAGCTCCCGACCCAGTCTACCGAGCTCCCGACCCAGTCTGCTGAGCGCCGAGCTCCCGACCAAGTCTCTGAGCTCCTGAACCGAGCTCCCGACCCGATCTCCCGAGTCCCAACTTGAGCTCCCGATCAAATCTCTGAGTTCCCAACTCGGGCTCCCGATCAGATCTCCGAGTTCCCAACTTGAGCTCCCGATTAGATCTCCCGAGTTCCCAACTCGGGCTCCCGATCAGATCTCCCGAAGCATCATGTCCTTAGTGTGTGACCCAATAGGTTCTCGTGACGTTGGCAATGCGCCTAAACACTTTAGACACATAGGCAATGAGTGGCATCTAGTAATGCATCACTGCTACCCAAGTAACAAGAAAAGTCGAGATCCGACTAAACCTCCGTGACTATGATAATGTATGACCTTGTCCTTCTATCCTTGATATCTAGATTGACCAATGAGGCATAGACCATGTCATCCTCGATCAATCTATGTGTTTCTTGATCCCCGAGTAGACTCACTCAAACAAATGAGTTCAATATCTCATATTGACTCATTTGAGCATGACCATGCATTTTAGTAGTCCTACTCGATCAAGGGGCCCACAGATATCACTCCCGTCATATGGGAGGGATAGATCTCATCTACATCACTTATATCCCTCCGCATAATTTATTACATACCCAGTGATCGCCTTTATAGTCCACCCTGTTACGAGTGACGTTTGACGATACCAAAGTATATAACTCCTTATGTAGGGAACCGTAGTGACTTCAAGTCTAAGGATTATTCATACTAATAGTCACATGAAAAAGTTTATGACACTCATATGAACAATTTATGAAACTTTCTCATGACGGGTCAATTCAGTACACATTCTCTAATGTATACTCATGTGTCAACTTGATATCACATATCCATGACTTGTGAGCTCAAGTCATCAATTGACCTACATGCTAGTCTCCATACATTAATATTGTCCCTGAATAATAATGCTTGACTAGAAATAATTTAGTGTAGTATTCTCTACATTATCTCACTATCAATTCAACCAATCGATATAATGTAGATAAGAACCTACTACACAAGAACATTATTATACTTAGTTATTTGGCACGAATAATAAAGTAAGTATGATAATCAAACATGTCTTTATTAATGATAGAATATTATACAAAAAGTCCCTAGTCAATTATCACATAATTGGCTCTAGGGCTCCTACTAACATACATTGTGGGCATCAATGGTTGATGCCTTAAAAGTATCAAGGGATCTCTCTACCGTAAAGTTAGATGATTTATTTTGTAAATTTGAGTTACATAAGCAAGCTAATATTTCTTTTAAAGAAAAAGGTGTAGCGTTTATTGTAGAAAAGGAAAAGAAAAAGAAGAAGAAGAAGAAGATCATCTACTCCTCATCATCCGAGTCGGAGGAGTCTAGTGCCTCCATGGATAGTGACCAAGAAGCCTATATGGTAAGGAAAATGAGAAGAGCTTTTAAATGTTTTTCTAATAAGTCTTATGTTAGGAAAGGGTCATGAAGCAAGAGCAAAGGGAAAGACATTATTTGCTACAATTGCCATCAAGAGGGTCACATGAAAAATGAGTGCCCACAATTAAAGAAAAGAGAATAAAAGAAGGAGGAGAAAAAGAAGAGTGAGAAGAGAAAGTCAAAAGAAAAAGGGAAGAGTGCCACAAACCTAAAAGCTACTTGGGATGATCCATTATCTTCGGAGGAAGAAGAAGATCATGTGTGACACTTCGCACTAATGGGAGTGGACAACTTGGAGTCATCCGAAGATGAGAGGAGTTCAAGTAGTGAAGATCAAAGTGAAGGCTCATCATCCGAATCCGATGTATCAGTAAGTGATGTATATAGCTTACCCTCCTCTACTCTTGTCAAAATTATTACTAGTACAAATGATGATTTAGCTAAGGCTAAGAGAAAAGTTAAAGAATTGAAAAATAAAGTTTGCATGCTCAAATTGGAATCCATGAAACTTAAGGACAATTTGCATGTTTCTTCTACCATGTCAAATGATTCATGTTTGGAAAAAGAAAATAGGGAGCTAAGGGAAAAGGCAGAAGACCTAACCAAGGCACTTAGGAAATTTCAAGTTGGCTCTAGCAACTTTGATATGATCATAAATAGCCAAAGAGTCGTGTATAACAAAGCTGGGATAGGTTATAGGCCAAAAACCAAGGAGGTAGCATTTGTTTCACTTATGGGTAGAAAGGGTGTGTAACGACCCGGTCCGTTTGGCGACCCATTTACCGGTCCTCACGACTGTCGTACCGTCGACCGTCGACCGTGTCGTTACTAATACTAGGTCTTCCCACTTCCTGGGCAGTGGATTTTTGCCTTCCCAGGATTCGAACCCTAGACCCAGGCTTAAATCTAGTTATTTATGAATCCTGAATACTATAGCTCAATTGGTATTCAAGATTCATAAAGAACTAGATTTAAGCCTGGGTCTAGGGTTCGAATCCTAGAAAGGAAAAAATCCACTGCCCAGGAAGTGGGAAGACCTAGTATTGGTAACGGCACGGTCGACGGTACGCCGGTACGACAGTCGTGAGGGCCAGTAAATGGGCCGCCAAACGGGCCGGGTCTTTACATTTGGGGGGCATTGATCAAGGGGGAGAGAGAAATGCACTAGAGGATGATTATCATGTAATAAATGAGCCCATAATCTCTAGGAACCTAAGACATCACCAAGATCATTTCATTGATCAAATAGTTGGAGATGTGACCCAAGGGGTGAGGACTAGGTCTTACTTTAGGAAACATAGTAGTCAAATTGCTTTGATTTCACAACTTGAACCAAAATATATTGATGAGGCATTAGGTGATGTGGATTAGGTCCTAGCCATGCAAGAAGAGTTGAATCAATTTGAAAGAAGTGATGTATGGGAGTTAGTTCCTTGACCAATGATTGCACAATTGTCACCACTAGATGGGTCTTTAGGAACAAGCTAGATGATCAAGGAAAGATTACTAGAAATAATGCTAAGTTGGTTGCTAGGGGGTTTAATCAAGTTGAGGGTCTTGATTATGATGAGACATATGCCCCCGTAGCTAGATTAGAGTCTATTAGGATTTTATTAGCATATGTCGCTCACATAGGTTTCACACTTAACCAAATGGATGTGAAGTCAGCATTTCTTAATGGGGTCATTAAGGAAGAGGTTTATATAGAGCAACCACCCGGGTTTGAAAACTCAAACTACCCTAGTCATGTCTACAAACTAAGAAAAGCCTTGTATGGACTGAAACAAGCTCCCTGGGCTTGGTATGAAAGGTTTTCATCATTCTTAGTATCCAAGGGTTTTAGGAGAGGTACAATTGCACCAACTTTATTCCTAAAATCTAAAGATAAGTACATCTTTGTGGCCCAAGTCTATGTGGATGATATTATCTTTGGGTCAATAAATAGTAAATTTCTTCATGAGTTCATTAAATATATGGAAAATGAGTTTGAGATGAGTCTTGTGGGAGAATTGTCTTTCTTTTTAGGCTTACAAGTTAAACAAACAAATGAAGGGACTCATGTGTATCAAACTAAATATGCTAGGGAAATGATTAAGAAATTTGGACTAGAAAATGCTAAGGTAGCATCTACCCCTATAGGAACAAATGTCAAAATGGATAATGATCTTGAAGGTAAAATGGTAGACTCAAAATAATATAGGAGCATGATTGATAGTTTATTGTACCTAACCGCTAGTAGACCCGATATATTATTTGCAGTAGGTATATGTGCAATGTACCAATCATGTCTCAAATAGTCTCATCTAGTGGTAGTCAAGAGGATCTTAAGATATATTAAAGGTACTCTTAATGTCGGGCTTTGGTATCCTAGAACTCCAAATGTTAAACTTTTTGGATACACCGATTCGGACTATGCAGGTTGTAAACTAGATAGGAAGAGTACTAGTGGAGGATGTCAATTTATTGGGTCATCTTTAGTTAGTTGAAGTAGTAGGAAACAATCATGTGTTGCCCTATCAACAACGGAGGCCGAATATGTGGCAATAGGTGGTTGTGTGTCTCAACTACTTTGAATCATGCACACCTTAGCGGATTATGAGTTATATTACTCCAAGGTTAAGGTTTTGTGTGATAATGTAAGTACAATTAACTTTACTAAAATTCCGGTTCACCATTCTAGAAAAAAATACATTGAAGTGAAGCATCACTTCTTTAGGGATCATATGGCAAGGGGTGACATAGATTTGCTCTATGTTGAGTCAAATCAAACTTTGCCGATATATTTACCAAGTCTCTTCCCGAAACGGAGTTTACATCCTTAAGAAGGGGCATTGGTATGTGTTTTGTAGAAGTATAGGATAGACCTTGGGGTAATACAATAGGAAGGTGGTGCTTGATCCATTAGGATAATACAAATGATTCACGTGTGCTTATGACATAGTGTTGGGTCATGAGATGTATCAAATTATGAAAAATAGACCAACCATGGGGAAAGCAAGTGTTTAATTAATGGGCATCTTGCCCAAAGATCATGGTTGAATGTTTAAAACATTTGAAAACCCTTCTGTGTTTTATCTATTTTGCCATAAGCTTGGGACATGTATGATTGCAAAACTAGATTGAAACTTTGATACAATGTTAGTGTTTTTCAAGAAATTCGAACTTTAGTCAAAAAGTCAAGCGTGTTTGAATTTTTCATAAACTGATATTTTTTCCTGTTAGAGTATATCATATGAAACATGCTTGCAAATTTTCATAATTTTTAGAATTTTCTGAAATTTTTGTTGAGTTTTTGAAATTCAGCTCAGAAACTTGTAATTTAGACTGACAGAGTATCAGTCGACTGCCCCAGGGGCAGTCGACTAGCACGTCTGATTTCAGAATAATGAGAATTTTTCAGAAATGAAAAGTTCTCCCATTTGATGCTATTGGTTAGTATTGCTTTGAGCAATCGTTTTGATGGTATCAAAGGGGGAGAATTGGGAGGTTTAAGTTAGGTTTGTAACTTAACTCTTGATTTAACCTTGGTTATGATTGAAAATAGGAGAAGGCATAGGTTAATGGGGAGGTTACCTCTTGATTTTACTATGTCTTATATTTTCAATTGCTGTTCCTTATTGTTGTTTTTCCCTAACTTAAACATATTGCCACACATCAAAAAGGGGGAATTGTTGGGGAAATCGACCCAAGGATAATCAGAAAGATCATGGTTTTGATGTGTGTGTGTCAATATGCTTAAGGTTAGGGTGTTATCTTGTTATTTGATATGTCTGATTGAGTTTGCTGGACTTGAAGAATCACACATGGAGGACTTATCCGAGGGACGAGAGCCGAGGGAAGAGAACTCCAAGGGTAAGCCGGGAAGTTAACTTCAAAGGGCACACATGAAGGGTGGCATGGAGGCAAGACGAGGGCTTGCGTGCGCATCCGAGGGACGATAGCCGGTGGAAAAGGACTTCAAGAGGCAAGCCAAGAGAGTATACTTGAAGGCAGACGTGAAGGAGGATCGTTGAAGTGAGGAAGAATGCTTGTATAAGCTGGGCAGTCGACTGGGAGAATATCAGTCGACTGCCTAACCTTCCTGAGACATCAATCGACTGCCCCACTGGTAAACCCGAAAACTAGCCGTTAGAGTTAGCCGTTGGCTAGCAATTAAGGCTGGATCAGTTGATTGCCCCAGGGGCAGTCGACTGGTATTGGGATGGATGACTTATGAAGTTGTCCTTTACCCTATTTAAAGGGTGTTTTTTGCCACGTTAAAGGTATTGTTCTAGGGGGTACCAAAGTGCTGTTAGTGCAAAAATTCTCCTGCTCTTCCTCTCATTCTCAATTCCATTTTGTAAGAGGAAGAGGACAACCTTGTAAAGGTTTTCTCCACCTTGAAGGAGGCTTTTCATAGTGGAGAGTGTGCTCGCGTGTGGATCCTTGGATTAGTCATCTCTCGGAGGTGGATACCAAGTAAACTCTCGGTGTTAGCATTGGTTTTTGATAGATCAAAGACGTTGCTAGAGGGGGGGGGTGAATAACACTTTTTCGTCGTTTTCTCTACACAGAGGTTAGCGCAATACAAAAATATATAATGAAAAGCAATAAGAACAACGCTAACACAAGGATTTACTTGGTATCCACCCGAATGGGTGACTAATCCAAGGATCCACGCGAGTACTCCACCTCCACTAAGAAAAATCTCCTTCAAGTGGAGAAACCTTTACAACGGCGTTGTCTTCCTCTTTACAGAATGTAATGATTGGAGAGAGAGGAAGATGAGAAAACTCGAAGCACGAACAACACCTCGTTACAGTACGAAACCGTACTGTTCACGTGCGAAAAAGTCCTCTTTTTATAAGAGAACAGGACAGACTCGCAGTCTGTCCAGCCCCGCACCAGTCGACTACCCCTGGGGCAGTCGACTGGCCTAGCATTAATTGCTAACCAACGGCTAATTTTCGGGGACTACCAGTCGACTGCCTCTGGGCCAGTCGACTGGTAAGAAGCTGTAAACTTTCTGTGAGTTTTGACAGTCGACTGCCCACTCACTTACAATCATTCTTCACATTCTCCTTCACGTGTGCCTTCATGTTCACTCCCTTGGCTCGCCCCTTGAAGTCATCTTCCTCTGGCTCTCGTCCCTCGGATGCGCACACAAGCCTTCCCTTGGCTTGCCTCCATGCCACCCTTCATGTGTGTCCTTGAAGTCCACTTCCCGGCTTGCCCTTGGAGTCCTCCTCCCTCGGCTCTCGTCCCTCGGATATGTTCACCATGTGTGATTCTCCAAGTCCTGCAAACTCAATCACACATATCAAAACAACATAACACTCTAACATTAAACATATTCACACACACATATCAAAACCATGATCTTCCAATCATTTTTGGGTAGATTGCCTCAACAATCTCCCCCTTTTTGATGTGTGACAATATGTTTAAGTTTAGAGATAAAATGACAGCCAACAATAACAGTAGCAATAAATAGCAATTGAAAAACATAAGACATAGCAAACCTAAGAGGTAACCTCCCCCTTAATCCATGTCTTCTCCCATTTTCAATTCTACTCATGATCCAAGTTAAGTTTTAACTTAACACTAAACAACATTAAAAATGCAAGACATATCAAAACCTAAGAGGTAACCTCCCCCTTAATCCATGTATTCTTCCATTTTTAATCATCCAAGATCTAAGTTAGACAAATACCTTAAACCATCCATTTCAAGTCAAAATTCTAACTTAAACCATCCATTCTCCCCCTTTGACACCATCAAAACAATTGCCTCAAGCAACATTAACCCATGACATCAAATGAGAGAAGAATCGGATTTCTGAAAATTATCACAGAAGCTGAAATCAGGCGTGCCAGTCGACTGCCCCAAGGGGCAGTCGACTGATACTCTATCAGTGACATTTTTCAGCTTTTGTGCCGAAATTCAAAAACGTCCAAAAAATTCAGAAAAATTCCAAAAATTGTAAACTTTTGCAGACATGTTTGAAATAATATACTCTATCAAGGAAAAATATCAGTCCATATAAAATTTCAAACATGCTTGACTTTTGATAAAAACTCAAAATCCTTGAAAACCACTAAGTTTTGTATCAAAATCATAATCTAATTTTGTAATCATATATCTTTTAAAAGTATGGAAAGCATATAAAACATAAAATGGTTTTCAAAGGTTTAAAATGTTCAACTATGATCTTTGGCCAAAGTGCCCATTGAATAAACACTTGTCTTCCCCATAGTTGGTCTAGTTTTCATATTTTGATACTTTTAATGATTCAACAATATGCCACAAACACAAGTGAACCAAATGTATCACCCTAATGGATCAAGCACACTTTTCCAAATATAATATCCCAAGATTCATCCTATATTTCTACAAAACACATTCCAAGGCCTCTTCTTAAGGATGTAAACTCTGATTCGGGAAGAGACTTGGTAAAAATGTCGGCTAGGTTTGACTTTGATTCAACATAGTGTAGTTCTATGTCTCCCCTTGCCACATGGTCCCTAATGAAGTGATGTTTCACTTCAATGTGTTTTGTCCTAGAGTGATGAACTGGATTTTTGGTCAAATTGATTGTACTTACATTATCACATAAGACTTTGACCTTGGAATAATGTAACTCATAATCTTCTAAAGTGTGCATGATCCAAAGGAGTTGGGAAACACACCAACCCATCGCCACATATTCTGCCTCCGTTGTTGATAGGGCAACGCATGGTTATTTCCTACTACTCCAACTAACTAAGGAAGACCGAAGGAATTGACACCCTCCACTAGTACTCTTCCTATCTAGCTTGCACCCCGCATAGTCCAAGTCAATGTATCCAATAAGATCAACACTAGGGGATCTAGGATACCAAAGCCCGACATTGAGGGTACCTTTAACATACCTTAAGATCCTCTTAACTACAACCAAATGAGACTCTTTGGCACAAGATTGGTACCTTGCACACATACCTACCGCAAAAAGTATATCGGGTCTACTAGCGGTTAGGTATAGTAGACTACCAATCATGCTCTTATATTGCTTAGAGTCTACTATTTTTCCTTCAAGGTCACTATCCATTTTCACATTTGTTCCTATGGGGGTAGATGCCACCTTAGCATTTTCTAGGCCAAATTTCTTTAGCATTTCCTTAGCATATTTGGTTTGAAAAACATGTGTTCCTTCATTAGTTTGCTTAACTTGAAGTCTTAAAAAGAAGGTTAGCTCTCCTACAAGGCTCATCTCAAATTCATCTTCTATACATTTGATGAATTCTTGTAGGAAGTCATTATTTGTTGACCCAAAAATGATATCATCTACATACACTTGGGCAACAAATATGTCCTTATCCTTAGATTTTAGGAACAAAGTAGGGTCAATTGTTCCTCTCGTAAACCCCTTAGACACTAGAAATGAAGAAAGCCTTTCATACCAAGCCCGGGGAGCTTGTTTCAATCCATATAAGGCTTTTCTCAATTTGTAAACGTGTTTTGGATAATTAGGGTCTTCAAACCCGGGGGTGTAACGCCCGCTTTTTTTTTCCTTTCCATAAGCGGCGTTACGTTATCATACTTAGGGCATGTAGACATCATAAGGCAGCGGAATAACTTTAAGACTTACACGTACATGCCCTACTACCATTCTTAACATAATGACATGGAAACTCGGCATATTGACTTCATACTTAAACATCATATCATGTCATACTTAACATCACATCATAGAGTTCCATAAGTCATTATTCAAGCATTCAAGCATATAAGTGACTAAAATAAAGTTCTAGCATAAACGATAAACATAGGTTCCCTGGGCCAAGTCACTACCACACACATGCGCTCTTGCCCTTCCTGCTGCTTCCTCATTGTCCCCTTGAATGATCTGCGGTATAAGAAAATAAGACTATAAGCACACAGGCTTAGTAAGACTCTTTCCTACTCACAAAACCATTCGTCATTTCATAATGAGCACATGAAACATTAACATACTTGGTGATCTACTTAGAACATAACAACTTGAATCACTTATCATATACTTGACATGACATGAACATATACATAAGTGAACATTCCTATCATGGCATATGAGACATGGTATAAACATATCATAATGAACATTTCAAGCATGGCATAATACAAGGTATAAACATAACATGATAAACATTTCTAGCATGACATAATACATGGTATAAACATAACATGATAAACATTTCTAGCATGACATAATACATGATATAAACATAACATAAAAACCATTTCTAGCATGGCATAATACATGATATAAACATAACATGATAAACATTTCTTGCATGGCATAAACCAACCTGTATGGCATAAACATAAGCATACTTCCTATCATAGCATATGAGCATCGTCTTAACATAATTATGACATAGATCAATTATTCTCATGCATCTTTCTTAACATGAAGAGTAATCATAAAATCTTATCAGCATAGCATAATGCATAACATGAATGAATGCATGAGTGTAATGCATATACATAAGGATGCTTAACTTTTAAAACATACTTTTAAATGCTTAAACATAATCATCATATCATTGGGGTTCCCGGCTTGTACCACATACATACATCATAGCGCGCATCCCTAGCAAGTCCGAGGTAGCGAGCCCCGACCTACTAGGGTAAGGACAGCATAATCGGTAGTCCCCAAACCGAGGCGTTCTTAAGGAGCCCATCCTTGTTGCACAGCTCCGGTAGCGCCAGAACCGTGGACAGCATAGTCGGTAGACCAGAACCGGGGCGTTCTTAAGGTGCCCATCCCTTGGACCCATACTTCGGTCCGGTACAAGCCCATTCATAAAGTAAAATACTTTACATGTTTCATTATTCATAAGACATTCATAGCATAACCATGTTACATAAAGCATGACTTAACACATGCTTGTCCTTTCATTGTTCATACTTATTGCATAGCATCATGATGCCTGAAAGGCATGAGCATTATCTTCATTCATAAACATGGTATGCATCTTTTTTTCCATAAACATGGCATGCATCTTTATTCATACAACATGACATGCATCATTATTCATTCAACAGGGCATGCATCATTATTCATACAACACGACATACATCTTTCTACATAAACATGGCATGCATACCTAAACATCATTCCTATTCCTAGTACTTGCATGATCATATCATAGAAGGTAAGCATTGCATCGAACATGACATGTTTTTCATAGATATTTATCCTACTACATAGAGCTTGTATAATCATGATACCTAAGGTAAACATTGCATTTCTTGCCTAAGCATGGTATCTATCTCAAGCATGCATAAGTAGGATTCTCATAACATTCTACCTATCATGTATCATAGAAGGTAAGCATGGTATCCTATTCCTAGTACTTGCATGATCATATCATAGAAGGTAAGCATTGCATCGAACATGACATGTTTTTCATAGATATTTATCCTACTACATAGAGCTTGTATAATCATGATACCTAAGGTAAACATTGCATTTCTTGCCTAAGCATGGTATCTATCTCAAGCATGCATAAGTAGGATTCTCATAACATTCTACCTATCATTCAAATACATGGCATAAACATAAGACATTCATAATAAACCCTAATAAGCATGGCATTCAATCATAACATACAACATAAACATGGTGCTTAAGGTTAAGGGTATAGGTAACATGACTTCTACCACATGCTTGGACCTATATATATATATATATATATATACTTCATGATAACATAAATCATCATTCTTTGAATCCTAACTCCACCCCAAAACCCTAGGTCCAAGGCTTGGCCGAAACCCATAAGGTGGAGTTCCATCCATTTCATAAACAAGTAAGTTAGCATAAGGTAAAGAACCAATCATACTTTACTTATAAGACCATGGGAGGCCATTAGGGCTCATAATTAGGGTTATACCTAACCTTTAGCCCTCTTTCCTTGTGCTGGCCGAAACCCTACATGGCCATGGGTGCATGGAAAAATTCCATGAAAACCCCAATCAAACATTAAACACCAAACATACTCTACCATAAGGCCATTGGGACCCTTGCTTGAGGGAAGCCCTAACTTTTTTTCCCTAGATCCCTATTTGGCCGAAACTTGTGGGGGTCACAATGCCTTGTAAAAGTTCCCATATGCCCTCTTCAATCTCCCTTATATCATGATAATACACAAAACACATGCTTGAGGGTTTAGATTCAACCCTACCCATGGATTCATGGGATGGCCGAAACCCTAGGGGATCCTAGGGTGCCCCAAAAATTCCCAAAAATTATATTTAATCTCTAAACATCATGAGGGCACATTAGAAAACATAATATAGATTTTTTAGCATCATCATGGATTCAAAAACCCTAAGGCCAAAAGCTATAGGGCCAAAATCATGGTTTCTTCAACATAAACCCCAAAACTAACTTTATATCATGCTAAAATGCTAAAAATCATAGAGAACTATTATACCACAGGTGAGGGAGTCTTACCTTGGTGGATCTTGATTTTAGACCTTAAAAGAGAAGAAAATTGGCAATTTCTTTGGACACTTGAACCCCCTTGCTTGTATCCTTGGAAAATCCTTAGATCTTGGTGATGAGACCTTCTTGTGGAGCTTTCCAAGGGAGAACCACCCTTGTGGTGTTCGGCTAGGATGAGGGAGAGGGAGGAAGAAAATTCAATTGATGGAAGGAAGAAGTAACTCCCAAACCCCCTTCTTTATAACCCATCAAGGAGGCAAATGAAGAGTCTCTTCATGACCCTTCATCTTCTTCTAAGCCTTAACCTATATTCACTTCATTTCCTCATAGAAATCCCTTGCTAGGTGAGTTGGTTAAAGCATACATGGTTGTACAAGAGGTCCAAGGTTCAATCCTTGGTCCATGCACTAATTTTTTCTATTTTTTTTTATTTTTCTATAAATTCCGAAAATTCCTTAAAAATTTCCCCATAATTATGTAAATATTTCTCATTAAAACCCCTTTATATTTATACTAATTTTCACCTAAAATCCACCAATAATTATGGTACTAAAAAACCCATATAAGGCCCATTAGAGCCCTTTTTCCCAATTTCAATGAGAAAACATGGATTTTCTAGGCCAAAGTTTACATTAACGTTTCTAGGTCCCTTAGAAAATTATCTAGGCATGCTTAATATTTTAAGAAAATATTAAGAGAATTTTCCAGGTCGTTACAATCCCCCATACCTCGTGAAAGTTCGTCCTCGAACTTATAATAACTCCGGGTACTTGCGCCTCATCTCGTCCTCGCGTTCCCAGGTAGCTTCCTCGAACCGTTGACTTTGCCATAGGACCTTGACTAAGGGTACCTCCTTACTCCTCAGCTTCTTGACCTCCCTATCCAAAATCTGGATGGGTCTGCTCTCATAACTTAGGTCCTCTTGCACTTGTACTGTCTGCGGCTCGATCACTTGGTCCATATTTGGGATACACTTTTTAAGCAGGGACACATGGAATACGTTATGGATAGCTGACATCTCTGGAGGCAGCTCTAGCTCATATGCCACTTTACCGACTCTTTTCAGAATCAGGTACGGCCCCACATAGCGCGGACTTAGTTTTCCTTTCTTCCCAAATCTTGTCACCCCCTTCATAGGAGCCACTTTGAGAAATACCCAATCTCCAACATTAAATTCCAGTGGTCTACGCCGGACATCGGCATAACTCTTCTGCCGGCTCTGAGCAGTTTCTATCCGTTGTCGAATATTCTGTATAGCTCGGGTGGCGCTGTCGATAACATCCGTTGTGAGCCCCATTTCCTTCTTTTCACCACCCTCGTACCAACAGATCGGAGACCTACATCTCCTCCCATACAAGGCTTCATAAGGTGCCATTCCAATAGTAGCTTGGTAGCTATTGTTGTAAGCAAATTCCGCCAAGCATAGATATCGACACCAACTTCCCTTGAAATCCAGGGCACAAGCTCTCAACATATCTTCTAGTATTTGATTCACCCGTTCAGTTTGCCCGTCAGTCTGAGGGTGAAAGGCGGTGCTAAATCGCAATTTAGTGCGAGAGACTTCTGAACACATTCCAAAAATGCGAAGTAAAGCGACCATCCCTA
>JAGFNQ010002016.1:0-28188 GCA_024364735.1 Boesenbergia rotunda | reverse complement strand
TTGGATAATTGTTATTTTGTTCCTTCGTTAATAAAGAACATTGTATCTATTTCATGTTTGAATGAAAAAGGTTATCATTTAACTTTTAGTAACAATTGTTGTTACATAACTTTAAATGGCGTTCTTTATGGGAATGGAACTTTGTGCAATGGCATCTACACGTTAGATTTATCCAGTGACGTTTTCAATATCGAAGTTAGCAACAAACGTGCTCGAATAGATAATCGAATAGACTCCTACACTTGGCATTGTCGTCTTGGCCATGTAAGTAAGAAACGCATGACCGAATTACACCGATGTGGAATTTTGGAATCATTTGAACCCGGTTCATTTGATACATGCGAATCATGCTTAAAAGGCAAGATGGCCAAATTACCCTTTTCCGGAAAAGATAATCCAGTGGGAGAATTGCTTGGTCTTATACATACTGATGTATGCGGACCAATGTCAACTCTTGCACAAGGAAACTATAGCTACTTCATCACCTTTATCGATGATCACTCACGATTCGGGTATGTGTTCTTGATGAAACACAAATCTGAAGCTTTTGAGAAATTCAAAGAGTTCAGAAATGAAGTAGAGAAATAGCTTGGCAAAAGTATTAAGATACTTCGATCCGATCGGGGTGGTGAATACTTGAGTCAAGAGTTTCAAGATTATCTTAGGGACAATGGGATATTGTCCCAATGGACTCCACCGTATACACCACAGCATAATGGTGTATCTGAGAGGCGCAACCGAACCTTGATGGACATGGTTAGGTCTATGATGAATCATGCAACTCTTCCAAAATCCTTTTGGGGCTACGCACTAAAGACAGCTGTTTACTTGCTAAACAGAGTCCCGACCAAGGTAGTCTCTACTACTTCATATGAGATATGGAATAGTAAGAAACCTCACTTAACTCACCTTAAGATATGGGGTTGTCCTGCTTATGTGAAGCGGACTGTATCAGACAAACTGGATGCTAAGTCTGATAAATGTCTATTTATTGGATACCCTAAGGAAACAAAGGGTTACCAATTCTATCATCCCTTGGAACAAAAGGTGTTTGTTTCAAGGCATGCTGTATTTCTGGAAAGAGAATTTCTTTTACAAGAAAACAGTGGGAGTGGCATTGAACTTGATGAAGTTCAAGAAACTCCAATAGACATCACAGAGACACCTAGTCTAGACCCACAACCAATAACTCATAATGATGAGCTATCAGTTGAACCTAAAACAACACCACCTCTTCGTATTTCTGATAGGACACGCAATATTCCAGAGAGATACGGATTTCTCATAAGTGAATCGAACGACGTGTTACTCATAGGCGATGACGAACCTATCAGTTATGAAGATGTTCTGAGATGTTCAAAAAGGGATAAATGGCTTGAAGCCATGAAGTCGGAAATGGATTCCATGTACGAAAACCAATTATGGGACTTGGTTAACCCACCTGAAGGGATTAAGCCCATAGGGTGCAAGTGGGTTTTCAAGAAGAAAACCGACATGGAAGGTAATTATGCTTAAATCCATTCGGATGCTCCTAGCCATAGCAGCTCATTATGATTATGAGATATGGCAAATGGATGTGAAAACAGCTTTCCTTAATGGAAACCTGCTTGAGGATGTATACATGATACAACCTGAAGATTTCACATCGGTTGATAAAACCAAAGTATGCAAGCCTCGACGATCCATATATGGACTGAAGCAAGCATCTAGGAGCTGGTACATCCGTTTTGATGAGACAATCAAAAGGTTTGATTTCTCACAAAATCCTGACGAACCTTGTGTGTACAAGAAGGTTAGTGGGAGTGCAATCGTATTCCTAGTATTATATGTCGATGACATATAGGAAACGATATATCAGTTTTACAGACAGTTGAAATTTGGTTGTCCAAAACTTTCTCCATGAAAGACCTGGGAGAAGCAACCTATATCCTCGGGATTAGAATCTATAGAGATAGATCAAAACGGTTGCTTGGTCTTTCGCAGTCTACGTATATAGACCGAGTGCTAAAAGGGTTTAGCATGTCGGAATCCGAGAAAGGTTACCTTCCCATCATGCATGCGATCAACCTTTCAAAGTCTATGTGTCCGCGCACAGAAGACGAGAGGATTTGCATGAGTAAGATTCCCTATGCATCCGCAATAGGATCTATCATGTATGCTACGTTATGTACTAGGCCCGATGTATCATATGCTCTGAGTGTCACGAGCAGATACCAGTCTGATCCAGGAATGGATCATTGGGCGGCTGTCAAGACAATCCTTATGTACTTAAGAAGAACTAAGGATGTGTTCCTAATATATGGAGAAGGAGATTTGTAATACGTGGGTATATAGATGCCAGTTTCCAGACAGATAAGGATGACTCCAAATCTCAGTCTGGATTCGTATTTACTTTGAATGGAAGCGCAATCTGTTGGAAGAGTTCCAAACAAGACATAGTAGCGGATTCTACCACGGAAGCAGTTTGGATCAAGAAGTTTGTCTCGAAACTTGATGAGGTTCCAACCATTGATGAAGTAGTGCCGGTTTACTGCGACAACAATGGAGCTATTGCACAAGCAAAGGAACCAAGGTCTCATCAGCGATCTAAACACGTGCTTCGCCGCTATCATCTGATCAGAGAGATTATAAGTAGGAATGACATACAAATTGAGAGAGTTCCCACTGAAAGGAACATAGCGGATCCTTTAACTAAGGCCTTGCCTCAAAACAAGTTTGAGGGTCATGTTAGAGCCTGTGGTATTGGATACCGTAGTGATTGGCATTAGGCCAAGTGGGAGTTTGTTAGTGATATGAGAGAAGTGTCCTAAGGCAATCGCCTTATGATTGTAAACATTTATTTTAATAAATGATAATTCACTATTTGAGTATACATGTTTATGTATTTGATTGGGATCTTAAACTCATCTACTGAATGTCCGAAATACAACTCACAGCATAAGAGAATTTGTGATGGGATCACAACTTGTGATTATCTCTAAATGTGCAATTGTGAAGTATTGAAAATATCCCTAGTCGATGAATTGATAAAAACGGACACTATCAATTCTGTTGAGACTAGCATGGGTTATTCTCTAATCAGCTGATTCTCACTGGCTGGTGACATTGGGATGTCCGGAGATAAACATGGATGCTAGTTAAGGGAACTAGTTCATTGGAGTGACTAGCTGTAAAACTTCATATAGTTATCTATATAGATATGTCAATGAAGTTCTTACTGCAGCTTAAGTGCGATGTTCCTTTGACTTGCGGTGTTCAAGTCATCTTGGTCATGGAGACTTATACTTTAACATCTTAAGCAAGCATCTCCTAGGAGGTGTGGACCCAGGATGATTGGGTAAAAGCCAAAGTGCCCGAAGATGTTTAAACAGCCTACAAAGGATTCACCACTCCTTGCGAGGAGATGTATACCCAGGCCTATCGTCGGATTGTTACTCAAAAACCTCTGGCCAGAGTATATCATGTTAAGAGTGCGAGTCTCTTAAATACATGAGAGTAATTAGAAATCCAAAGGACGAGAAAGACATTACTTGGGCTAGGTGTGACGTAGTCAGCCTAGTGGGGACTGACACAAATAGACCGTGTCCTGAACCAAGTGGGTATAAGATGGTGAAGGGAATGGGGCACGATTCATTAGAGCTGCTGAAGGGTTTCAGAATAATTTCTTCTGAGGTCAAACCGTTGATCTTTCGATTAATTGGGGATCATGATGTACTACTAGGTGCCACTCATGATCGTTCTATAATTAGTTGATTATAGATGACCAACATAAATCGAAAGCCTATTGAGTCACACGCACTACGAGTAATCCGAGAGATTTAAAACGAGTTGAAAATTGGATTTTCCGATCAAGAGAAATAAGTCGAATCTGAGTTAATCAGAGGCGCAATGGAAGCTAAAAATGGCTAAGTCTTTTGAAGGCTTTTTTGGCAAATTAAATGAGTTTAATTCGCGTTGGTTCGGCTCGGTTTGGGCCGGCCAAAGAGGGTGCCAACCCTCCTTGGTTGGCCGGCCATTAAAAGGGAGAAAAACCAATTTAATTGGTTTAATTAATAAAATAAATCTAGTGCGATTTATTTTATAAATTATGGATAAATAAATTTGTATAAAGAAATTTATATAAATAAATTTGTAGAAATTTATTCTTTTTATGGAAGTTAAAATAATCCTTGAATTGGTTTATTTTAATTTTATAAAATCAATTATGAATTGATTTTTCCATAATAAGAAAGTTTATAAATTTCTTATAAAATTTATTCCATAATTTAAAGAGAAGAAGAATTTGTTTTATTATAAATTAGTTATAATAAGACTCGGCTTAAACGGAATAATTAATAAGAGAATTTATAAGATAAATTTCTTATAACTAATTCCGTTAATTCCGTTAAGAGGGAGACTTAGCAAAGGAGTTGCTACTATATAAAGGAACCAAAGGCAAGCCCTTATTATGAATTACTAATTGAGATTAGTAACTTCCTCTCTCCCCTCTCTCTTATTCTCTTCTCCCTCTCCTTTCCCTTAGGGCCGGCGCCCTTCTTGGAGAATTAGGGCCGGCTTCCACCTTCCTTGCTAGGGCCGGCGCACCCTATCAACACCAAGCAAGGTTGCCGTGAGCTTCAAGAAGAAGGAGAAACGAAACAAGAAGAAGAAGAAGCGGATAGCGACTCCTCTCTTCCCGGAATTTAGATTTCGTTACTTTGGTGGTTAGTTTCCTATCTTTTCTGTTGTTCTTCTAGTTGTGTCTTCCGAGAATCTGGTAGTTCTCGTTGGCACAAAACTCGTGACTTTGTGAAGTCATCCCGAAGAGAACTCGGCGTGGACGCGAATAGAGGCGGAGCTTCCAAGGGACGCTACTGTTGGATCTCGTCCCTTACTTCGAGTTACGAGAGGTACTTAGTAAATTAGTGTACTTTTCCGCAAAGTTTTAATTTATGATTATGTCAACACATCATAAGGTTGCATGCTAGATACGTGGTTAAAATAATTTAGGAAATTATTTTATGCTAATTCTTCCGCTGCACGTAAAAAATTTAAAATTTTACGAACCCGTATCCTTGTCGACATGCACCCGGTCCCAACAGCCAGGTGCCTAGCAGCCCTTCGCTAGGACTTCTTTCTGCACACTTGAGTAACTTTATTAGATCACCAATAATACTTAACTTTGAACCCTTTGCCAATATCAAAACAAGGTTCGATATGGTGCTTCCTGCACCAACACGTACCGGGTACGGAAAGCTGTCTTTTGGATATCCAAATCCCTGATCCTCAACTGATGATATCCGGACCGCAAATCAATTTTAGAATAAACTATGGTATCCTTCAACTGATCAAACAAATCTTCAATACGAGGTAGGGGATACTTGTTCTTGATGGTCACGACATTCGACTGCCTGTAGTCGATGCATAACCTCATAGAACCATCTTTCTTCTTGACGAATAAAACTGGTGAACCCCATGGAGATACACAAGGACGAATAAATCCCCTGTCAAGCAACTCTTGAAGCTGGACCTTTATCTCGTCCAACTCCTTAGGTGTCATACGATACGGAGCCTTTGATGCCAGCGCAGTCCCCGGAATCAACTCGATCACAAATTCAACTTGCCTTCTAGGAGGCAAACCAGGTAGCTCCTCTGGAAATACGTCTAGAAATTCTCAAACCACTGGAACACCCAAGAGCTGAGAGCTACTGCTACCATCAGTGCTGATCAATGATAATAGAAAACCCTGACATCCGTGCGATATAAGCTTCTGGGCTTGAAGTGTAGAGATAATAGAAATCCCATCATCTCTGGTGCCAATGAATTCTCACGAGGGTTGGTTCGGAGGCCAAAACGTGACCACCCTTGCTTGGCAATCAACTATGGCATGACAAACCACCAGCGAATCCATGCCTAGAATAATATCGATCTCTACCATCTCATGTACTGACAAATCCACGGTGAGTGTATAACCGCCAAAGTCCAACGGCATGCCTTAACTTCCTGCATGATATCCAATACCTCACCGGATGGTAGAGACACTGATAAACGTTGTGATCTAAGGGTAAGCACTCTACTAATTTTTCCCATAAACAGTCATGATATGAAAGAACTAGAACTACCGGTATCAACAAGTAATTCAGCAGGAAATGCATAAACTGAAATCATACCACGAAAGACCGATCCATCGGCCCGCTGTGCCTCCTCTCTGGTGACTGCATAAACTCGGCCTGTCTCTAGAGCTGAAGGTGGCAACGCTGAAATCGGCTACGGCTGAGAAGATAAAGGTCCAGCAGTCTGCTGGGGCTGATATCCAGAAGGTCCAACCGACTGCTGAGACTGATATCCCGAAGCTCCCACCAACTACTGATGCTGATAAAATACAGGCTAGTATGTTGGACGTGGCTGCTGATAGTATGACCCTGTCCCAGAATACTTAGACACCACTGGTGAGGAGTACTCATGCCCAGGCATACCATACATCTGAACTGGTGGTGGAACTCCCTACTGACATCCTGTCTGCTACTGTCGGAATGACGTCTGAGTGTGACGCTCGTCCCGATGTGGATTCTGCGGTCTTGATCGGCCACCCCAGGGAGTAAATGCTGCAGACTTATGCTGAGCCTTTAAAGGACAGCCTCGACTCTCATGACCCGGAAGTTTATAATAATAACAGATGGGGTGCTCTAGGGGACAATCTGGCTTGCTGTGGTCCTTAGATCCACACTGAAAACAATGAGTCGCACCAGTAGTAAACCTCTGAGTCTGCTGAGAACCCTGCGACAATCCTGCTGAAAACCGTCCAAACTTCTGAGGTCGAGACTGAGGCATAAAAGTCCCCTGCGTACCCTGACTCCTGCTACTGCGGTTCTGTCCAACAGTCTGCTATTTCTATGTCACTGCTGAACCCTGAGTTGTCTGCTTTCCTTTGTTCTTATCAACATGAAACTGATGCTGGATCATCTCGGTATGTAAAGCCCGATCCAAAGCCTCTCAATATGAAGTAGGAGCCCATCCAGACATATGCACCTGGATATATCCAGCTAAGCCCAGCATGAACTGTGTCGTCCGCTCCTCATCCGTAGCATCCAACTAAGGACAAAACTCTGCCAGGCGATTGAATTCCGCCTCATACTCCATAACTGAGTGGTCTCCCTGATGAAGAGCCAGAAACTCCTGCCGTCGGGCTGTACGAAACGCGGCAGGATAATACTTGCCCTCAAAAGCTTCGTGAAAAGAAACCCAAGAAATTGGTCGTCCTCCAATAAGAGTCTTCTGCATATTCCACCAAGATACGGCTTAATCTCGAAGATGATATGTAGCCAACTCCACCTTCTCTACGTCTGTGAGGGTCATATAGCTGAAGGTGTCCTCGAATGTCTCCAACCAAGCACGAGCAGCATACGGATCTGGTTCCCCATGGAACAGTGTGAAACGACCCTTCACAGACGCTGCCAGCAACGAAATCCAAGCTCTGTCCAGAAGCCAACTCACTTGGGCAGGGGGTACCCCTGGTGGCACTCCAAGAATTGTCATTGGTGGTACTGATGGACCTGCCTCTGATGGTACAACTGGAACTGCTGTCGGATCAGGAGGAGGTACTCTCAGTGGTGGAGGTCTCAGCTCACCCGAAGGGTCCTGGTGAGCTGATCCCCGACCAGTCAGCTCCACTCTGGTGGGCCTCTCAACCTCATGATTCATGTCTCCCTTGGCCTCCTCTGGCCTCCCCAGTGATCGTCGTCCACGACCACGAGCACGGGGTGGAGATAACTCAATATGACGAGGCATATCTATTAACAAAACCAACATACATTATTTAGATATTTTATCCAAATCTAAAACCAACTTACTTCTTGTTTGCCGGAAGAGAACTCGTCGCTGCCAAGTCCCAAAACACAACCATAACCAGAAAATGACTCCGGGAAATAAATTCGTAAATTATAGATAGACCTCGTAAAAGAAAACAACTTCGTCAACCCACAGACACCAAAACATCGCAAAACATCGCTCTGATACCAAAAATTGTCACGACCCCAGAGGCACATGCTTACTCGAAAATCGGGCAACATCTCCCCTGTACGGCGGATAAGTTGGGAAAATAATACATATACTCTCACCCATATAGCATAGCCACAAGCGGCTAGCATCACAATATATAGAAAGTAAACATACCCACGCAGTTATTAAATAAGATAACTGGTGGCTCAGCCACCTTAAACATAAAAGAAACCACAACCCAAAAAGAGAACTCAAATGTCTCTGTAATAACGAAAAAATCAATCTGATACCTGATAAACAAATAAAATGCAAACAAACCAAGTGCCGAAAATAAAGCAACTAAACCAAATACGAAAATAACTCAACTCTAGGGACTTGCAACTGGATCCTCTCCTGGCTCCAAGAAATGCAACTACCTGCTATCTGAAACAAAAAGAGAAAGCAGGGGTGGTGACTCCGAGCAGACTCAGTGGGTATATGAGTCGACAATAGCGTGGCACAATAAAAGATAACTAAGTAGAGAATCAACAGGGTACAGTCCATAAGAAATATAAGAATACCTAAACATGCATGACATATATAAAATAACATGTTATAAAACCGAATAACAACTAAGCAGGTATAAAATAATGCGACAACAATAAAACCAACATATACATGCATGTCAACTAAATACAGCAACCATAGCTCATATTAATGCAACAAGCATAAGAAAATGCATAAATGCAATATATGCATATGATGCAATGACATGTGTCACCCCTGACGCTAGTCAAGCCGCCAACACATCCCATCTGTGTGACCGAGTGGGTAGGGCTGTGACAACTGTACGCACTCCAATGAATACCACAGAAAGGTGTGATTCAGTGGGGAGCCAACACGCCAAACCCCGAAATATAGGGAGAGCTATCAACATCTCTAAAAAAAATTCTTACAAAATACTCCGTAGTTGAGGATCGAACTGTGGATGTCTGGAATAATAGGTCATCCTACCAGTGCACCAATTGAGTGCCAGATCACACGAAGGAGAAGAGGAAGGAGGAGATAGAGGTGTGTCGATGAAGAGAACAGTGGTGTCGCTCGCGAGGAACCACCTCTGGGTCGAAGAAGTCGGCGCGTGCGTGCGTCGGGCCTCGCGTGGAAACCCTAGCCGATGCTGCGCCTCACGCTGCCGCTCTTCCGGTGAACCAGTCCATCAACAAGGCATCTTCGACGACGGTGATCCATCTCTAGGGGGATATCTTCAAGCCTTGTATTTCTTGTAAGGTTGGTGGATAATATTGGGATGTTTATGGTTAGGTCTGCTTTAATTGGATTCAATTTCTCCTTGGTTTTGATCAGTTTAGTGTTGTGTGGAGGCAGAAATTCAGTTCAGATTGTGACCTTGCTGTCCTGGCCATGAGGTATACATCACTATTAAAGGATGATAATTACTTAGTTTCTAGATGACATGCAGTTATAAGAATCAATGTTGTTGCTTACTCGATTTTATCATTTTGTCTAGATTTATCTTCTGGTTTCAAAAGGGTAAAATTTATTTCTAATTTTATTACAAACAGAATCATGCCTCTTCTTATGCGTTGGCAATAGTTCTGGTAATACATTAAAATATATATATATATATATATATATATATATATATATATATATCCTAAAGTGTGATAAGCTAATTCTATTAAAGCTTTCTGTTTAGAGGACTAATGGAATTAGTATATTATATGAATAAATTAAGAGGTGTAGCTCCTAATCTTGTATCTTTATTGTCGTTAGTTTCGTTGTAGTTATTAAATTCAAGGATTTGATCGTAACTACGTTTAGTAGTAATTTAGCTATTCTAATAAATTATATACATAGCTAAACTTGGTCCTTGATACAGGACATTGATCAGTTGCGTGTGTTGATCTCGGAGGTTCTTTCAGACACGTTCTATAAATAAAGGCGAGTACTTCTCCTTTGTACTCGTGTAGTTCCTTTTACCTTAAAGCATGGTTGTTTTATGTCTAATAGGTTGCTTGATCTTATTCCTTATTGTTTGTTATTTTAACATCGCCTTTGCTACTTTTTCTTCGTTGATCTTTGAGTATTCAAAATTTGTATCCGTACAGTCTCCTGTTATTTTCTGTTCTGTAAGTGTCGCTTGTACGCGAGTACTTAGAAGTCCATTAAACACAATTAGGTTTATTTAGCATTAGAAATATCCTACCTAGTAGTGTAGGTGCATAATTGTTGGTTTTCGATTTCTGGTTGGTTGTATCGATGCATCATTTACTTGTTGGATTTTGTTGCATCATTGTTTCTCCGATTGTTCGTGCATCTTGTAGCATGCTGCATATCTGCCCGTTACATACTAACGACTGTTGGGCTTCCATATGGTTAAGCCGTCGTTAGTCATTTAGTTGCTCAGTTCACTCAACCACTTGTTGTCATGGTAGTTGCTAGAGTGCGAGCAACTGTTCTATTAGCCACACATGTTGCAGTTGTAGGCAAGCAGTGACACCCTCACCGTTATTTTTCGAGGGATACTAGAGCTGTTGATAGCTCCCCCTATATATCGGCGTTTGGAGTGTTGGTTCCCTAGCATCCTGTCCACTCAACCACACCTTTCTGTGGTATTCGTTGGAGTGCGTACAGTTGTCACAGCCCTACCCACTCGGTCACACAGATGGGATGTGTTGGCGGCTTGACTGGCGTAAGGGGTGACACATGTAATTGCATCATATGCATATATTGCATTTATGCATTTCTTGTGCTTGTTGCATTAATATGAGCTATGGTTGCTGCATTTGGTTGACATGCATGTATTGTTGGTGCAGGCAGCACCTAAGTCAAACCTGTGTTTTGATAATGGCAAAGGGTTCAGAAGTTAAGGTGGTGTTGTGATCTAACATGCTTACATAGTGTGCAGGAAAAGTCCTAGGTACATTAGGCAAGAAGTCCTGGCAAAGGGTTGGGCAAAGAAGTCCTGGTCGAGGACTGGGGAAGAAGACCTGATCCGAAGTTGGGCAAAGAAGTCCTGGTCGAGGACTGGGCAAGAAGTCCTGGTAACGGGCTGGGCACCGAAGACCTGACCGAATGTTGGGCAAGTAGACCTGACCGGAAGTTGGGCATGACTACCTGGTCAGGTTGATTGGGCAAAAGTCCAATCGGAGGAGCCGATTGGCAAAACGTAAACTCTGCTGAGAGGAGTAGGTGAGGACGTATTCCCCGTCGAGGGAACAGTAGGCGTCGGTTCGACCTAGGGTTCCATTTGGGAGACCCAAAGTCAGAACCAAGAGAGCTTAGGCTGTAAATAAAGGCTAATATGTTTTGCTTCTTTGTTTTTGGAACTAACCTTGGTTGCAGGGATCGAAGGACTGGTTTTCTGTAGCTAGGCGCCTCAATGAAGTGAGGCACCTTACTGGGGTTAGGCTCCTGGATGCATACAGGCGCCCCAATAGATACGGGCACCCAAGTGCAAAGGCAAAACAGAAGCAAGCGAAGCAAACATCCACGAAGCCTCTGGACTGAGTCAGCTCAAGCGCCCGTGAGGTCACAAGCGCCCCCATCAGCTCAGTTGCCCAAGTGGAGATGGATAAGCACTGACCGAGCCTGCGGATAAGAGATCGTGCAGGGAAGGCCACGTGTTAGGCGCCCCCATCGACACAGGCGCCCGTATGGGTGCTATAAAAGGGGGTTCACCCCCAAGGCTTCAACATTCATTGCTCTCAACGCTCCAAACACTTTCGCTCAAGCAATGCGCTCCAACAAAGTTCGACTTCGAGATTCCAGCGCCGATGACGACCCTCTGCTCCGAAATTCGATCGACCTCGGGCGTCGGTAAAACTTTAAATTACCAAAGTGTTGTTAATTCAATTTCCAATTCTATATCTGTACTATCAATCTGTAAAAGTTTTCACAAATATAGAATTGCCCAAAGTAAATGGTCAAGGACCGTGGGCCTTGGAGTAGGAGCCGACCGCGACTCTGAACCAAGTAAAACCAACTTGTGTTCGCGTGTGTTCTATTATTTTCCGCTGCTTATTTTCTCTAGTATTTCGAAAATTTTATAACAATATTCATCCCCCTCTATCGTTTTCTCCGATTCAACAAGTGGTATCAGAGCGGGTCGCTCAAATTTGGTGCAACCACCAATTTGAGAGTTTTTTTCGGATTTTACGAAATTATTTTAAATTTTTTTTCTTTTCTTCGAATTTTTCTCGTTAATCGAGGTTGGTGCAACACCACTCGATCGTTTTTCATTTCTATTAATTTTCTTCCACACTACTAATCCAAGACCAAGTCTTGGAACAAGTTTTCTCTGTTTTTGTTTTTTTTCAGAAATTATTATGGTCATGCAAGTGGGTTTCAGCACAGCCAGATCACCACTTTTCAGTGGAGAAGATTTCTCCTACTAGAAAAGCAGGATGGAAGTCCACCTGAAAACTCAGTTGGACATGTGGATAATAATCCAATCTGGTCTCGAGATCCCCAAGAATGCAGAAGGAGTGGCACAGCACTACTCTGAATGGGATGCCTCACTGAAGAAGAAGATCAAGGTTGATGCAAAGGCAACCCAGACTTTGCATTGCGGATTGACCAAGGAAGAGCTGAACCGGGTGGGTCCCTTCAACAGCGCCTAAGAACTTTGGAGCAAGCTGATTGAGCTGCACGAAGGTACCTCCGACACCAGAATCAGCAAAAGATATCTATTGCTGAACAGACTCTACACAATAAAAAAGAACGAAGGCGAATCAGCAGCACAGCTCCACGCCAGAATCTAGGAGTTGATGAACGGACTGCACACAATAGGTCATAAGATAGAGAACCGTGACCTAATCAGGTATACCTTAAACGCATTCCCAAGGAATACTCTGTGGGAATCTATGGTAGATGCTTACAAGGTTTCCAAGGACCTTTCAAAAATTAAATTAGATAAACTTTTTTCAGAATTAGAATTACATGAACAGACTAGCTGCACTATGGTCGAGAAAAGTATTGCTTTTCTTACAGGTAAACCCTAATGAAAAGTCGCCAAAAAGAAGCCTTAACCTGCACCCGAGTCTAACTTGGAAACAGACTCAGAAGATAGTGAAGGGGATCGACCTAAGTTGGTGCAGCTAACTCGGGACTACTACAAGGAGCTAAAGCATCAAACCAACAAAAGGAAAGCAAGCCAACGAAAGGAAGATCCAGCTGAACCTTCAACTTCAAAAACCAAACCGAATGTCACTTGCGATGAATGCAACAAGAAGTGTCATTACAAATCAAAGTGCCCCAATCTGAAGGAAGCCAAGAAGACTCGAAGGAAGAAGGCTCTCCAAGCCAATTGGGACGAATCTTCCTCCAAAGAAGAAGAAGAGACCCCACAATCAAATCTTCTCGCTTTAACCGCTTCGGAAGACATCGACACCGGATCGGAATCGGAGCCAGACGACGAAAGGCTCACAATCTCGAAAAACGGTCAAATAACGGTAAGAGGTTATTCCGAAGTTGAATTATCTAAATTAATTGTGTATTTATCTCGTAACCTGGCGAAAGCCAAAATCCGGGTCGAATCCCTCTAACAGGAAGTAAAACACCTGAAAGAGGAAGCTGACTCCAGATCCTTAACCGAGAAGGTTCAAGAAGGAAACTCTATTCAAGTTGAAAAGCTTGAGAAAGAGAACTCCCCCTTGAAAACTCAAGTCAAGGAGCTCAGAGTGGCTTTAGAACAATTTACTTCAGGTTCCAAGGGTCTTGACATGATCCTTGGAAAACAGAAGTCCGTTCTTAATCGATCTGGGTTAGGGTATCGAACCAAGTCGAGACAACGGTCATATTATGCTATATTGAACCAACCTAGAGCCAAAATTTAAGCATGGGTCCCCAAGATTTGCTTGAACAACTAAGCTGGACCAAACCAGTATTGGATCCCCAAGGACAAGTTTCACATCTTGCCTAATCATTATCGTGGCTTTAGTCCAGGGGGAGCCAATATAAAAATAATTAAATAATTAAATAATTTTTTTTTGCTTAATTCTTTAATTGAATGCTTGCTTGTTTATTTCGTTTTTGCAAATTACCATGTTTAGATCTTGGACTGGTTAGACTAAGGACAAAATGACTTAGTTGAAATTTGAACAACCTAGTATTGGGTGGAGGTGAGATGATAGTACGTTAGGGAAACCATTATGGTGGAACTAGCCGAAGTTACCGATCCAAGACCCAAACTAGTTAGACCAAAATCTTTCAAGGAGTAACTTGAAAATGAATTTTCAATAAAAGGCTTTGTCAAGGAAAGGGTTGATGATCCAATAAGGCTATGGCCAAAGAAGGCCTAGTGCCTCGCCAAGACCTGGAAGCCAATTATTGAAAATCAAATTTACTTTACTATTGTCATGTAACGACCTGGAAAATTCTCTTAATATTTTCTTAAAATATTGAGCATGTATAAATAATTTTCCAAGGGACCTAGAAATAATTATATAAAATTTGGCCTAGAAATCCATATTTTCTCAATTAAATTGAGAAAACTAAGTACTAATGGGTCTTATATGGGCTTTTTAGTACCATGATTATTGGTGAATTTTAGGTGAAAATTTATAGAAATATGAAGGGATTTTAATAAGAAATAGTAACATAATTATGGGGGAATTTTTTTTAGGATTTTCGAAAATTATTAGGAAAATAAAATAAAATAAGTGGAAAAAAATTGTACATTTACCAAGGATTGAACCTTGGACCTCTTGTACAACCATGTAGGCTCTAACCAACTCATCTAGCAAGGGAATGTTATGAGGAAATGAAGTGGATATTGGTTAAGGCTTAGAAGAAGATGAAGGGTCATGGAGAGACTCTTCATTTACCTCCTTAATGGGTGATAAATAGGGGGGTTTGGGAGTTACTTCTTCCTTCCATTACTTGCATTTTCTTCCTCCCCCCTCCCTCATCCTAGCCGAACACCACAAGGGTGGTTCTCCCTTGGAAAAGCTCCACAAGAAGGTCCTATCACCAAGATCTAAGGATTTTCCAAGGATACAAAGGCAAGGGGGTTCAAGGGTCCAAAGAAATTGCAATTTTCTTCTCTTTCAAGGTTCGAAAATCAAGAAACCCAAGGTAAGACTCCCTCACCTGTGGTATAATGGCTTTTCTTGAAGATTAACATGATATGAAAGTTGTATATGATGTTTATGTTGGAAAAACCAAAGGAAACCCATGAATCTAACCTTATAGGTTTCGGCCCATGGGATTCTTGGTCTAAAATGATGACAAATGTAACACCCCAAATTTGTCAATGTAAAATCATGACAATGTATGAAAATGGTTATAATAAAATGATATGAATTTCATGCAATCACATGCCATGAAATGTTATGAATGCATGAAATATTATATTCATGAAATATTATTATCATGAAATATTAGCATGAAATATTATATTCATGAATATGGAATATTAAAAATATTATGAAATAATATTTTTGGAATATTAGGAAATATTCTGAATTCATAAAATATTATTTATATTATGAAATTTCATGATGGGCTTGGTTTATTGGGCTTGGAAATGAATGGTGCTAAAAAGAAAGTGCAAAGTGGAGGAAGCAAGGATTGAACCTTGGACCTCCTAGTTGTACTCACCATGTCATAACCAATGAACCAAGCAATAATTCATGTAGAAGGAGTAAGGAACATGCTTGTTAAGTGGGTAAGAGTGAAGAGACATGTCTTTTCATGAGAGAAGTATAAATAAGGGAAGTTGGAAGTAACTTCCTTTTCTTCTCTTCTTCTTCTTCCTTCCCCCACCGAAACCACCATCCCCTTCTTCTCTTCTTCCATTTTCGAAAACCCTCATCCAAGGGTTCTAACCCTAGGGCAACTACAAGGAGGAAAGCCAAGTACCAAGACCAAGGAACTCTTAGAGAAAAGTTGGAAGAAAAGAGGATCTTCACATACCCTCCAAGTGTAGGGTACCCTACGGTTTAAAGAAATTTCCAGCGCTAGGAGGTAAGTATCCTCTCGCCTGTGGCATAATGGTTATTGAATGTATGTTTGTTTCATCCTTTTGAAAATTTACAAGAACTTCCCTAGTGGAAGTTTCGGCCAACTCTTGTAAGGGGTCCAAGAGAAGGTTTTTGATCCAACTTTGATGCATGGGAAGACCTTAAGATTTAGGGTATACATGTAGATGGATTTTCTTCATGGTGTCAAGAACAAAACCTAGGGTTTTGTCCTTTAATGGGTTTCGGCCACCTATGCTTGGAGGTCCAAGAAGGGGGTTTTTGATCAAGCTTTGATATATGCTAGTACCCCTAGGGACTTTATACTCATATGCGATATTTCCAAATTTTTGGAAGGACAAAAACTAGGGTTTGGTACCCTACAAGGTTTCGGCCAAGAGAAGAATGGCTAGAGTTTTTGTGTTGCTTGATATCCTATTATGTTCCCATGATTAGTGGTGTAGATAACATGTTTGTGTGAATGTTTGTGTGAAGGTTGGATGTCAAAAACCTAGCCTAGCCATGTTACACCATTCGGCCACCCTTGTAAGTTAGGGTTAGTGGAATCTAACCTCACTTTGAAGTATAAACCATGGTCAATTGTTAACATGAAGCATGCTACTACATATGTGATGTGTGTATAATTTATGTGACCTATCTTGTTAGGTATAAAAGCATGCCTTATAGCCCATGGGGCACTCTTATGATATGAACATGATGTGGTTGATAATATGCTTAAAAAGGATACTCTATTGAAACTGGGATCAAGAGCACCCGAATGCGTGGTGTGTCCCTAGGGGATCAAGAGCACCCGAATGTGTGGTGTGTCCCTTTGAGAAGTGATTAAGAGTACCTTTAGGCATATACATATATTAGTAATTGCATGATAAATTACTTTACTTTGGAAAGTTGTCTACCCGACTCGGAAGGGGGTCGTTAAACAAATCCAATGAGCATGTTAAGGTCATGGCATTGGTAGGACGGAAGGGTCCTGCTCTAATTAGATTGGTGGCTCGCTACCCCAATTTATTAGGGAACGCGCATGATGTGGTACGACAACTGGGCCCTGGATGATGATATGATATTTTGAAGTACTTACCATTATGGAACCTTTTTGAAAAACATTTCTCATCATGTGATCTTGTTCCGTAAAGTACTTAGAGATAAATTGATGTGATGTTTATGATGCTTTGATGAGATGCTTATGATGCTGATAATTTTATCTGATAATTGTGTACATGATATGATGTATTGATATGAATTTTGCGAGTAGGCCCGGATTCTTACTAAGCATGTTTTGCTTACTAGTTCCTGTTATTTTTCTTATGCTGCAGATAGCGGTAAGAAATACTCGAACTAAAGGAAGAGGCAGAGGGAAGGTTGGAGGATGTGTGTGGTATGGCTCGGGAAAGGATGAAAGATTCTATCTACCTTAGTTTGTCTAGAATCTAACTGCTTCCTATGAAAGATTGAAATTGTATTGCTATACTCTGAATGTGTGATCATGACTACTCTACTGTGATTAAGTTAGGGATATGGAACCCATGTCATGCTAGATAACACTATCATTAATGTCTAAACTTTGTAGTATGCATGCTAAGTAAAATGTTAGATAATTGCTATTTTCTGTTTCTTATGAATGCTTCCTTTGCATGTATCTAAGACTAGATAACTCTTGCTATATTCTTATGTTGTATCTTGTTCAACCATGTTTATTCCATGCTTTAGTGTGTTACATGATCTTCCTATTAGGTTGTAAATGCATGTAGATATAAAAGAAATGAAAAACCATGCTTGGTAAATTAGTCTTCAATAGGCATGCCTACTACATTTCTTGTATGTATCTGTTTTGTTTGGATATACATGCTTAACTTGATAATATGATACGAATGTATGGACCCGTAACCCCGCCTTTAGGGTAGATATAAGGTCGGGCGTTACAACAAAAATCCTTATAATATTGTTTAATATTCTCCCATGATGTTTAGAGATTAAATATAATTTTTGGGAATTTTTGGAGTACCCTAAGACACCCTAGGGTTTCGGCCAACATGAAAGAAACAAAACCAAGAACCCTAAGCTTGAGGGTTTCGGCCACCATGATTTAAAGGCCTATAATTATGCCAAAAATCTTGATAATATCGTTTAATGCTCTCTCATGATGTTTAGAGATTAAATATAATTTTTGGGAATTTTTGGGGTACCCTAGGATACCCTAGGGTTTCGGCCAACATCAAGAACCCTTGTGTAGGGTTGGGTCTCAAACTTCAAGTGTATGTTTTATGTTTTATCATGATACAAGGGAGATGGAGGGTGTTTATGTGAATGTTTCACATGGCCTAGAGACCCTATAGGTTTTGTCCAAGTACCCTAAAAGGGTAGAAAGTTAGGACTTATTTCAAGTAAGGGCCCCAATGGCCCTATGGTAAGGTATGGTTGGTGTTTAAGCAATTTATTTGGGGTTTTAATGGAATTTCTCCATGGCTCCATGGCCTTATAAGTTTCAGCCAGCCCTAGGAAAGTGGCCTAAAGGTTAGGGTTAACCCTAATCATGAGCCCCAAGGACTTCCTATGGTCTTATAAATAATGTATGGTTGTTCCTTTACCTTATGCTACATTACATGTTTATGGAATGGATGGAGCTCCACCTTAGAAGTTTCGGCCAAGCCTTGGATCTTGGGTTTGGGAGTGGAGTTAGGGCTCAAAGAATGATGGTTCATGTTTACCATAAAGTATTTATATGTATAGGATCAAGCATGTGGTAGGAATCATGTTAACCATGACCCTAAGGTTTAAGCACCATGCTTTATGTTTCATATTCAGGTTATGACTGGATGCCATGCTTAATAGGGTTACCATGAATGTTTATGTTTTAGGCCATGTATTTGAATGGTAGGTAGAATGTTATGGAAAATCCTACCTATATATGCTTATGTGATGTAGAGAATCATGCTAAGTTATATGCTCATGTTATGTTATGAACCATGTTAAGTTATTGTGTATGTTTTGTTGGGACCGGGTGCATGTTAACAAGGATACGGGTTCGTAATATTTTAAAATTTTACGTGCAGTGGAAGAATTAGCATAAAATAATTTCACAAATTATTTTAACCACGTATCTAGCATGCGACCTTATGATGTGTGGACGTAATCATAAATTAAAACATTGCGGAAAAGTAAACTAATTTACTTTGTACCTCGCGTAACTCGAAGAAAAGGGACGAGATCCAACCGTAGTGTCCCTTGGAAGCTTCGCCTCTATTCGCGTCCACGCCGAGTTCTCTTCGGGATGACTTCGCAAAGTCACGAGTTTTGTGCCGACGATAACTACTAGATTCTCTAAAGGCACAACTAGAAGAACAAGAGAAAAGAATGGAAACTAACCGCCAAGAACCGGAATCGAAATTCCGGGAAGGAAGGAGATGTGATCCACTTCTTCTTCTTCTTGGTTGGCTTCTCCTTGGTGTTGATGGCTCACGGCAATCTTCAAAGGAAGGTGGTGCGCCGGCCCTAGAGTGGAAGGTGCGCCGGCCCTAGCTTGTAGAGGAGGGCGCCGACCCTAGGAGGAAGGAGAAGGGGAGGAAGAGAATAAAAGAGAGAGAGGGAGAGAGTTAATCTCTTGATTACTCTATTTCGATTAGGAATTCAAGGCTTACCTTTGGTTCCTTTATATAGTGGCCTCTCCCTTACCAAGTCTCTCTTTTAACGGAATTAACGAAATTAGTTATCATAAGAATTTTATCTTATAAAATTTCTTATGACTTATTCCGTTATGCCTAGTTTTATTATAACTAACTTTATAATAAAACAAATTCTTCTCTCCTTTAATTATGGAATAAATTTTATAAGAAATTTATAAACTTTCTTATTATGAAAAAATTAATTCATAATTAATTTTATAAAATTAAAATAAACCATTCCATGAATCATTTTAATTTCTATAAAAAGAATAAATTTCTATAAATTTATTTCTATAAATTTCTTTATACAAATTTATTTATCCATAATTTATAAAACAAATCGCGCTAGATTTATTTTATTAATTAAACCAAATAAATTGGTTTCTTCCCCTTGTTGTGGCCGGCCAAACCAAAGGGGGATATCACCCTATTTGGCCGGCCAAACCGAGCCGAACCGATCGCGAATCAAACTCATTTAATTCGCCCAATAAGCCTTCAAAAGACTTAGCCATTTTAAGTTTCCGTTGCGCCTCTGATCAACTCAGATTCGACTTATTTCTCTTGATTGGAAAATCCAATTTTCAACTCGTTTTAAATCCCTCGGATTACTCGTAGTACGTGTGACTAAATAGGCTTTCGATTTATGTTGGCCGTCTATAATCAACCAATTATAGAACGATCATGAGTGACACCTAGTAGTACATCATGACCCCCAATTAATCGAAAGATCAACGGTTTGACCTCAGAAGTAATTCTGAAACCCTTCAGCAGCTCTAATGAATCGTGCCCCATTCCCTTCACCATCTTATACCCACTTGGTTCAGGGCACGGTCTATTTGTGTCAGTCCCCACTAGGCTGACTACGTTACACCTAGCCCAAGTAGTGTCTTTCTTGTCCTTTGGATTTCTAATTACTCTCATGTATTTAAGAGACTCGCACTCTAAACATGATATGCTCTGGCCAGAGGCTTTGAGTAACAATCCGACGATAGGCCTGGGTATACATCTCCTCGCAAGGAGTGGTGAATCCTTTGTAGGCTGCTCAAACATCTTCGGGCACTTCGGCTTATACCCAATCATCCTGGGTCCACACCTCCTAGGAGATGCTTGCTTAAGATGTTAAAGTATAAGTCTCCATGACCAAGATGACTTGAACACTGCAAGTCAAAGGAACATCGTACTTAAGCTGCAGTAAGAACTTCATTGACATATCTATATAGATTACCATATGAAGTTTTACAGCTAGTCACTCCAATGAACTAGTTCCCTTAACTAGCATCCATGTTTATCTCCGGACATCCCAATGTCACCAGCCAGTGAGAATCAGCTGATTAGAGAATAACCCATGCTAGTCTCAACAGAATTGATTATGTCCGTTTTTATCAATTCATCGACTAGGGATATTTTCAATACTTCACAATTGCACATTTAGAGATAATCACTAGTTGTGATCCCATCACAAATTCTCTTATGCTGTGAATTGTATTGCGGACATTCAGTAGATGAGTTTAAGATCCCAATCAAATACACAAACATGTATACTCAAATAGTGAATTATCATTTATTAAAATGAATATTTACAATCATAAGGCGATTGTCTTAGGACACTTCTCTCATATCACTAACAAACTCCCACTTGGCCTAATGCCAATCGCTACGGTATCCAATACCATAGGCTCTAACATGACCCTCAAACTTGCTCTGAGGCAAGGCCTTAGTTAAAGGATCCGCTAAATTCCTTTCAGTGGAAATTTTCTCAATTTGTATATTATTCCTACTTATAATCTCTCTGATCAGATGATAGCGGCGAAGCACGTGTTTGGATCGCTGATGAGACCTTGGTTCCTTTGCTTGTGCAATAGCTCCATTGTTGTCGTAATAAACCGGTATTGCTTCATCAATGGTTGGAACCACATCAAGTTCTGAGACGAACTTCTTCATCAAAACTGCTTCCGTGGTAGAATCCGCTATGGTGTCTTGTTTGGAACTCTTCCAACTTATTGCGCCTCCATTCAAAGTAAATACGTATCCAGACTGAGATTTGGAGTCTGTCTGGAAACTGGCATCTGTATACCCACGTATTACCATATCTCCTTCTCCATATATTAGGAACAGATCCTTAGTTCTTCTTAAGTACTTAAGGATTGTCTTGACAGCCGCCCAGTGATCCATACCTGGATCAGACTGGTATCTGCTCGTGACGCTCAGAGCATATGATACATCGGGCCTAGTACATAACATAGCATACATGATAGATCCTATCGCGGATGCATAAGGAATCTTATTCATGCAAATCCTCTCGTCTTCTGTGCGCGGACACATAGACTTTGAAAGGTTGATCCCATGCCTGATGGGAAGGTAACCTTTCTTGGATTCCGACATGCTAAACCTTTTTAGCACTCGGTCTATATACGTAGACTGCGAAAGACCAAATAACCATTTTGATCTATCTCTATAGATACTAATCCCAAGGATATAGGTTGCTTCTCCCAGGTCTTTCATGGAGAAAGTTTTGGACAACCAAATTTTAACTGTCTGTAAAACTGATATATCGTTTCCTATAAGTAATATATCATCGACATATAATACTAGGAATACGACAGCACTCCCACTAACCTTCTTGTACACACAAGGTTCGTCAAGATTTTGTGAGAAATCAAACTCTTTGATTGTCTCATCAAAACGGATGTTCCAGCTCCTAGATGCTTGCTTCAGTCCATATATGGATCGTCGAAGCTTGCATACTTTGGTTTTATCAACCGATGTGAAACCTTCAGGTTGTATTATGTATGTTGGTGATATGAGAGAAGTGTCCTAAGGCAATCGCCTTATGATGTAAACATTTATATTAATAAATGATAATTCACTATTTGAGTATACATGTTTTGTATATTTGATTGGGATCTTAAACTCATCTACTGAATGTCCGTAATACAACTCACAGCATAAGAGAATTTGTGATGGGATCACAACTAGTGATTATCTCTAAATGTGCAAATGTGAAGTATTGAAAATATCCCTAGTCGATGAATTGATAAAAACGGACACTATCAATTCTGTTGAGACTAGCATGGGTTATTCTCTAATCAGCTGATTCTCACTGGCTGGTGACATTGGGATGTCCGGAGATAAACATGGATGCTAGTTAAGGGAACTAGTTCATTGGAGTGACTAGCTATAAGACTTCATATGGGAATCTACATGTAGATATGTCAATGAAGTTCTTACTGTAGCTTAAGTGTGATGTTTCTTTGACTTGCGGTGTTCAAGTCATCTTGGTCATGGAGACTTATACTTTAACATCTTAAGCAAGCATCTCCAAGGAGGTGTGGACCCAGGATGATTGGGTATAAGCCGAAGTGCCCGAAGATGTTTGAACAACCTACAAAGGATTCACCACTCCTTGCGAGGAGATGTATACCCAGGCCTATCGTCGGATTGTTACTCAGAAATCTCTGGCCAGAGTATATCATGTTTAGAGTGCGAGTCTCTAAAATACATGAGAGTAATTAGAAATCCAATGGATGAGAAAGACACTACTTGGGCTAGGTGTGACGTAGTCAGCCTAGTGGGGACTGACACCATAGACCGTGTCCTAAACCAAGTGGGTATAAGGTAGTGAAGGGAATGGGGCACGATTCATTAGAGCTGCTGAAGGGTTTCAGAATAATTTCTTCTGAGGTCAAACCGTTGATCTTTCGATTAATTGGGGATCATGATGTACTACTAGGTGCCACTCATGATCGTTCTATAATTGGTTGATTATAGACGGCCAACATAAATCGAAAGCCTATTTAGTCACACGCACTACGAGTAATCCGAGGGATTTAAAACGAGTTGAAAATTAGATTTTCGGATCAAGAGATATAAGTCGAATCTGAGTTAATCAGAGGCGCAATGGAAGCTAAAAATGGCTAAGTCTTTTGAAGGCTTATTGGGCGAATTAAATGAGTTTAATTCGCAACCGGTTCGGGTTGGTTTGGCCGGCCAAAGAGGGTGCTAACCCTCCTTGGATGGCCGGCCACATTAAAGTGAGAAACCATTTAATTTTGGTTTAATTAATAAAATAGATCTAGCGCGATTTATTTTATAAATTATGGATAAAGAAATTTGTATAAAGAAATTTATATAAATAAATTTATAGAAATTTATTCTTTTTATGGAAGTTAAAATAATCCATGAATTGGTTTATTTTAATTTTATAAATCAATTATGAATTGATTTTTCCATAATAAGAAAGTTTATAAATTTCTTATAAAATTTATTCCATAATAAAAGGAGAGATTAATTAGTTTTATTATAAAGTTAGTTATAATAAAATTCATAAGAGAATTTATAGGATAAATTTCTTATGATAACTAATTAGTTTTATGATAATGTTAGTTATAATAAAATTTGGTTTAAACGGAATAATTCATAAGAGAATTTATAGGATAAATTTCTTATGATAACTAATTCCGTTAATTCCGTTAAGAGGGAGACTTGGCAAGGGAGATGCTACTATATAAAGGAACCAAAGGCAAGCCCTTAATTCTAATTGAGTTGTCAAGAGAAGTAGCTCCCTCTTATTCTCTTCTCCTTCTCCTCTCCCTCCCTTAGGGCCGGCGCCCACCCTAGCTCTATTAGGGCCGGCGCCCAACCTACACCCAAGCAAGGTTGTTGCCGTGAGCTTCAAGAAGAAGAAGAAACGAAGCAAGAAGAAGAAGAAGCGGATAGCGACTCCTCTCTTCCCGGAATTCGATTCCGTTTTCTTGGTGGTTAGTTTCCTTTTCTTCTCTTGAACTTCTTTGTTGTGCCTATATAGAATCTAGTAGTTCTCGTCGGCACAAAACTCGTGACTTTGCGAAGTCATCCCGAAGAGAACTCGGCGTGGACGCGAATAGAGGCGGAGCTTCCAAGGGACGCTACGGTTGGATCTCGTCCCTTACTTCGAGTTACGCGAGGTACTTAGTAAATTAGTTTACTTTTCCGCAAAGTTTTATTTTATGATTATGTCAACACACTATAAGGTTGCATGCTAGATACGAAGTTAAAATAATTTAGGAAATTATTTTATGCAAATTCTTCCGCTGCACGTAAAAATTTAAAATTTTACGAACTCGTATCCTTGTCGACATGCACCCGGTCCCAACAGTGGTATCAGAGCCGGTTAGTATTCGACATAATCGTATAATTGTTTTGTGGAAAACTTTGTCATGATCTCAATTTCGGAAAATATTTTCAATTATGGAAACTTTCAAATTATAATAAATTTTAGATTTAGGAATTTCAATGTTTGGAAATCCTCATGAAATTTCGCAAACGTTTGAAATTTTCTAGTTTCTGAAATTTTATAATATTTGTGAAAACTTCCCATCTTTGGAAACTTTCCAAATTTTGGAAAATTTTCTATTTTAGAAATTTTCCAATTTTTAGAAATATGTAAGTTTTCTTTTTACCAGAAACTTACAATTATTCTGAAAAATCATTTTTGAAATCTCGCAATTTTGGGCACTTTCTTTTGAGAAAGTCTAGACAAATTCATGGACAGTTAATTGACAATTAAATTTGAATTGGTTTTTAAATTGACAACAAAATTCTTTATTTTGGATTGAGCCTCGGGGAGCCGTCCAATTTAAAGTTAGATGTTGTAATTTAATTTCCCAATTTTTAATTGAAATTGTCATGTTTGATTTAGATTGAGCCTCGGGGAGCCGTCCAATTAGATTTACAACACATTACTTTTCTTTGGGTATTTGAGCCTCGGGGAGCCACCCTTAGAAAACAATTTGTTGTAATTAATTAAATCCATGAATAAAATATGATGAAGAGGTGATGCTCTTACATATTGTTGTCTCCAAAATTAATTAGGAAAATGGTTTCCTATAGAGTTTCTTAAATGAGATTTTCATGAAAATAATATGTGGTTGAATTAAGGGAATTGTCTCTTAATTTAATAAGTTTTGATTTAGAGAAATCAAAGTCTTGAACATATTATTTCTGAAATTAATTATGACAATTTAGGAAATTGTTTCCCAAAGCAATTCCTTTAATTAAGTATGAAATTGGAATTAGAAAATCCGGTTCCTAATTCAATTAATGAGACTTGATAACTTAAGTCACATACATACTTTATTAAGGAAATCGTTAGTCATGACATAATTCTATGTCATGAATGTGCTTAGAAAAGATGAGACCCAAAAACCCCTTACAAAATATTAAGGCAAACACCTTCCATTAATATGGTTAGAATCGGAGTTTTGTTTCTCGATTGGGTTGATGGACACATCCATGCCCAACTTGAACCTCAACATGTTCAAACCATGGAATTAGTTTATGAATAATATAGTTGGAGTCAGAGGTAAATCTTTAGTTTTGGTTGTTGGACAAATCCAAGCCTGACTAAACGGTTGAATGAGCTCCAACCATATTAAAACTATTTCTTGATTAATGGGTCAGCCTTAAGCTTGGAGCATCGATTTGTTGTGCCACAGCCAAGGTCGATGTAAAGAGAGGTGCAGTTGGGTGCTATGTATATGATGCATACTTGTTAATGAGTTAACAACCCAATGATTTATGCAAACATTCAATTAGTTGATAGCATAATGTGATAGTTACATATATGTGATATGTAATCGGTATAATTACCTACCTTCATAGCTAAGAAAAACTTGATGGCCACAGCCATGGTGGTTCTTATCTATGGTTGGATATCAACCTATTTGGAGATGTTCCTACGATCTCCCGAATTGATAATAAGGGTTATTCAATTTGAAAAATAAATAGGATTTCAATTTATGTATATTGATACATTCTTTAATCATTCTTCTCACATAATCTCAATTTGTATTTCTAGGATAATCACTCGATCATGTCTTCTTTAAACTTGCGTTCCATTTTGGACACCAATAAACTGACTGGGCCAAACTTCATGGACTGGCTTCGAAACCTGAGGATAGTCCTCAAGGCAAAGAAGCTTGCTTATGTCCTTGAAGATCAACTTCCCAACCGTCCTCCTAAAAACACAACTGCAGACCAGTTTCCTGAGTTGCTCAACCTGCTGAAGACTGTAGAGCCTTCTGTGAAGCAGGATCAAAAGACGGTACTGTTAGTTGGTTCCTCGAAGAAAGGTTCTAAGAGGAAGGCCAATGAACAGAATAAGGGAAAGAAGAAAAAGGCCAAAAAGACTGAAAATACCCTAAAAGGCACTTACCATCACTGTGACAAGGAGGGTCACTGGCGAAGAAACTGCAAGGTTTATCTTGAGTCCTTGAAAGAGAAGGCATCCGATGCCCCATCCTCTTCAAGTATCTTCGTTATTGAATGTCATTCTATTTCCTCAAACACTTGGGTACTTGATACTGGGTGTAGCTCACATATATGTAATGACATACAAGGGCTAAGGAATAGAAGAAGACTCGTCAAAGGAGAAGCGAATTTGCGAGTTGGAAACGGAGCAAAGATTGCTGCTGTTGCCATCAGAACATATTTGCTAAAGCTCCCCACTGGACGTGTCTTAGAATTGGATAATTGTTATTTTGTTCCTTCGTTAATAAAGAACATTGTATCTATTTCATGTTTGAATGAAAAAGGTTATCATTTAACTTTCAGTAACAATTGTTGTTACATAACTTTAAATGGCGTTCTTTATGGGAATGGAACTTTGTGCAATGGGATCTACACGTTAGATTTATCCAGTGACGTTTTCAATATCGAAGTTAGCAACAAACGTGCTCGAAAAGATAATCGAATAGACTCCTACACGTGGCACTGTCGTCTTGGCTATATAAGTAAGAAACGCATGACCGAATTACACCGATGTGGAATTTTGGAATCATTTGAACCCGGTTCATTTGATACATGCGAATCATGCTTAAAAGGCAAGATGACCAAATTACCCTTTTCCGGAAAAGGTAATCCAGTGGGAGAATTGCTTGGTCTAATACATACCGATGTATGTGGACCAATGTCAACTCTTGCACAAGGAGGATATAACTACTTCATCACCTTCATCGATGATTACTCACGATTCGGGTATGTGTTCTTGATGAAACACAAATCTGAAGCCTTTGAGAAATTCAAAGAGTTCAGAAATGAAGTAGAGAAACAGCTTGGCAAAAGTATTAAGATACTTCGATCCGATCGAGGTGGTGAATACTTAAGTCAAGAGTTTCAAGATTATCTAAGGGACAATGGGATATTGTCCCAATAGACTCCGCCGTATACACCACAGCATAATGGTGTATCTAAGAGGCGCAACCGAACCTTGATGGACATGGTTAGGTCTATGATGAATCATGCAACTCTTCCAAAATCCATTTGGGGCTATGCACTTAAGACAGCTGTTTACTTGCTAAACAGAGTCCCGACCAAGGTAGTCTCTACTACTCCATATGAGATATGGAATAGTAAGAAGCCCCACTTAACTCACCTTAAGATATGGGGTTGTCCCGCTTATGTGAAGCGGACTGTATCAGATAAATTGGATGCTAAGTCTGATAAATGTCTATTTATTGGATACCCTAAGGAAACGAAGGGTTACCAATTCTATCATCCCTTGGAACAAAAGGTGTTTGTTTCAAGGCATGCTGTAA